>SJYG01000105.1:2967090-3075927 GCA_006410535.1 Litocranius walleri | reverse complement strand
ATGTTTTTGAACTGTGGTGTTGGAGAAGACTCTTGAGAGTCCCTTGGACTGCAAGGAGATCCAACCAGTCCATTCTGAAGGAGACCAACCCTGGGATTTCTTTGGAAGTAATAATGCTAAAGCTGAAGCTCCAGTACTTTGGCCACCTCATGCGAAGAGTTGACTCATTGGAAAAGACTCTGATTTGGGAGGGATTGGGGGCAGGAGGAGAAGGGGACGACCGAGGATGAGATGACTGGATGGCATCACGGACTCGATGGACGTGAGTCTGAGTGAACTCTGGGAGATGGTGATGAACAGGGAGGCCTGGCGTGCTGCAATTCATGGGGTCGCAAAGAGTCGGACACGACTGAGTGACTGAACTGACTGACTGATCAAAACCCATAGCAATTTTTGTAGAAAAAAGACAAGCAGGTCCTAAAATTCATAAGAGGCTCAAATAGCCAAAATAATCTTGAAAAAGAATGAAAAATAGAAAAAGATAAAGCATGTGGGATGACTCACTTTACAATTTCAAAACTGACTGCAAAGCTTTGTTCATCAAAACAGTGTGCTGTTGACTGAAGACAGATACATAGAACAATGAAATGGGAATGAGAATTCCGAACAGCCAAAAGGTGAAGAACAACCCAAATGCCCATCAGTGACTGATGAGTACAGAAAGTGAGTTAGAACTACATAATGGAGAATTATTTATCTATGAAATAGGAAATAAATTTACGTTACAAGATCAGTTCAGTTCAGTCATTCAGTCACGTCCAAATCTTTGCAACCCCATGGACTGCAGCATGCTAGGCTTCCTTGTCCATTACCAACTCCCAGAGTTTACTCAGACTCATGTCCATCAAGTTGGTGATGCCATCCAATCATCTCATCCTCTATCGTCCCCTTCTCCTGCCTTCAATCTTTCCCAGCATCAGGGTCTTTTCAAATGAGTCAGTTCTTTGCATCAGGTGGCCAGAGTATTGGAGTTTCAGCTTCAGCATCATCCTTCCAATGAATATGCAGGACTGATCTCCTTCAGAATGGACTGGTTGGATCTCCTTGCAGTCCAAGGGACTCTCAAGAGTCTTCTCCAACACAGTTCAAAAGCACCAATTCTTCAGTGCTCAACTTTCTTTATAGTCCAATTCTGACATCCATACATGACTACTAGAAAAACCATCACCTTGTCTAGATGGACCTTTGGTGGCAAAGTGATGTCGCTGCTTTTTAATAGGCTGTCTAGGTTGGTCACAGCTTTTCTTCCAAGGAGCAAGTGTATTTTGATTTCATGGCTGCAGTCACCATCTGCAGTGATTTTGGAGCCAAAAAAATTAAGTCTGTCATGGTTTCCATTGTGTCCACATCTATTTGCCATGAAGTGATGGGACCAGATGCCATGATCTTTGAATTTTAAGTCAAATGTTTCACTCTCCTCTTTCACTTTATCAAGAGGCTCTTTAGTTCTTCTTCACTTTCTGCCATGAGTGATGTCATCTGCATATCTGAGGTTATTGATATGTACTGAGGTTATTGTTACAGAAATGAATATTTAAAAACTAAGTGAGAGAAGCCAGACACAGTAAGTTACATAGTGTGTGATTTCATTTATATGAAATATCCAGAAGAAGGAAATTCATAAAAATAGAAAGCAGACTGGTGGTTGTCAGAGGCTGAGTGAGGGGGAAACGGAGATTGAGTGTCTAAGGGAGTCAGCGTCTCCATTCGGGGTGATGACATGCATGTCGTAAAGCTGAATAGTGGTGACAATGCAGAACACTGCAGATGCGCTAAATGGCGCATTTAAAACAATGAACATGGGCAGTTGTATTTTAGATAGATTTCATCACAATAAAAAGCTATAATCCTCCTACTGTGATGCTTTCATTAAACTTTAGAACCTTCTTAAACCACATGTGCTTTATTATATCTTATTAAACTATGTATGAAAGTGAAAGTGAAAGTCAGTCGTGTCTGACTCTCTGTGACTCCACGGACTATACAGTCCATGGAAGTCTGCAGACCAGAAGGCTGGAGTCCAGGAGATCGTCCCAACCCAGGGGTTCAAACCCACGTCTCCCACACTGCAGGTGGATTCTTTACCAGCTGAGCCACCAGGGAAGCCCAAGAATCCTGGAGTGGGGAGCCTATCCCTTCTGCAGCGGATTTTCCCTGCCCAGGAATTGAACCAGGGTCTCCTGAACTGCAGGTGGATTCTTTACCAACTGAGGGAAACGATGTAAAAAATGTATACAGAATGAAAAACAGAAATAGTTTATTTGCATAAATCCTATTTGTGTTTCTCAATAATTCTGAAGCAGTATGGGAATAAATTTGAGTGATAATGAAGTCTTCTTATCTGTAAAATATCATTTTGGAAAATCTTCCTCCAATGTGCTGAAATAGGTATGTTTAGCCAAAAGAATGTACGTAGAGAGCAGTTCTGAATTCAGAAGTATAGTTTCTGGTCACTTAAGAATGACTCAGCAGGGGTGTTCAAGTCTAACTAGCACCCTAGACACCAGTTTTTACAGTTTTCAACTCATCATCAGATAAACCATGTTAGTCGTTACTTGACTGATATTTCCCAGGTTACTATTTCAATGTCTACCTTTTTTTCTGAGTCGCATTCATCAGTACATTTTTCTTTTTTATGCTCTGACCTGTACGCCATTAAGCATTTATAACTGTTGTCCCCAGAGATGCTCATGTGGAAACATACGTACCATGTGACACATCTAGGAAAGAGATAGACACTGCCCCTAAGAAATGATCAATTCCAATTTCAATACTTGCCAGAGGCTTCCATACTCAACAAAACCGAGTGAGCCCGCCCTTGCCTTGCTCATGACCTCAGAAGCTGCCAGAAAAATCTATATATCAGAGGTAGGTCTTCACAGAAAAGAACCACCCTACAAACGCAAAATCAACCGTTTTTCATGTCCCTGCATGTTGCATACTTTATTTTAATTAACCAATTTCAATCTGTATCTTAAATACTCTAGAAATCCAGCATTCTGTGTGCAGGCTAAGTTATGCCAGTGAATCCCAAATACCTCTGTTCGTCTCAGAAGTACTGAGGACATTTCCGTCTCATGAAAAATCAAGGAAACATAAGGCATGCATCATGGATATCATTCCTTAAAGAGCAGGTCTTGAAGAGAAATCTGTTCCTGGTACCCAGGTCTTTATTTAGCTGAAATCCATACTGAGCATTTACATTTGACTCATGATGTTATGTGTTTAAAATTCTATTATTAAGTGAAGTGAAAGTCGTTCAGTCGTGTCCAACTCTTTGTGACCCCATGGACTATACAGTCCATGGAATCCTCCAGGCCAGAATACTGGAGTGCGTAGCCATTCCCTTCGCCAAGGAAAGTTCCCAACCCAGGGATCAAACCCAGGTCTGCGGCACTGCAGGTGGATTCTTTACCAGCTGAGCCACCAGGGAAGCCCAAGAATACTGGAGTGGGGAGCCTAACCCTTCTCCAGCGGATCTTCCTGACCCAGGAATCAAACCGGGGTCTCCTACATTGCAGACAGATTCTTCACCCTCTGAGCCACCCGGGAAGCTTGTTATTAAGTGTGAGGGGAAAACAAAGGCAGAGGCAAGCATCCAGCAAGTTTAGGGATGTTTCAAAATGCCATTGAAAGCAGTGCCTTTTAACTTAGAGATACTGATGACAAATCTGCTTTTGAACCTGACAAGGGCACTTCCTGTGTTGTTGTCTAGTCAGCCTCTACACCGAGGTCAACACCTGTGCAGAGCAGGCTTTCCTGAACGTTCAGGAATGTGGCGGCAGTAATAGCCATGGCTCCTTTTCTAGCCTATTTGTGTTCATTAAACATGTAACTCAGGAGAGTGTGGACTGCAAGAGTCACCTCTCTTCAAACCAGAAACGACGCTGACTTAGCTAGATATTGGAATGGCTAGACAAGTGAGGAGGTACATCCTCCACCACTCTGGACTCAAGACCAAACGAATCCTAATGACAAACAAACAGCAAACAAAAGCCCAAATGACGAAATGGCCTGCGCTCAGACCTCTTGCTTCTCTCTCCCCCCTCACTACTGCTTTACACTATTCAGACCAGGATGCTTTCACCTTCTCCCTCTGCTATTGAGCATGCAATCCAGGCACGCCCCTGGTGGCCCTGCGGTTAAGGCTCTGCGCTTCCAGCACAGAGGGTGCGGGCTCAGTCGCTGCTCGGGGAAATGAGATCTCACGTACTTCAGGGTGTGGCTAAAAAGTTAAAAAAAGAAAGAAGAAGAAGAAGAAGAAATCTAACGGGCCCAAAACTGGAAGACCACAAAATACATGCCATACAAAATACATTCTTTCTGTGAGAAATAAATGAAGGAGAGTCAAACACTTTCCTGAGCCTCACACTTCAATTGCCCAAGCACCTATCCTGACCAAGATTTACCTGAAAATATTAGAAAACAGAACTATGCCTGTTTATGGCAAGTAGATTGACTCTAATTTAATATGGGAGAAAGTAAATTAAAAACTTGTATAAATAATTTGTTAATATCTTGTCAAGTTGAAATTAATCAAAACCTACAATTACAGTAAGAATCATCCTTTCACAAATAGGAGGGAATGTTAACTCAGGACATGTGAAAATGCTTGGTTACATTAAGTACAGCAGTGACAGGAGCTTGTGTAAAATGTGAATGTGAAGAACTAATACGACTTCACTGCACTCTCCTGGCTGCCGGTTTTCCTACCTATTCGGGATGTGGATTTCGGGGCTATGGCTGCTAGTTATGTGGCCTCTCTTTTTAAAATAAAAGAGCACCAATAAAAGCTTTCAATCTTTTCAGAAGCACAATATATTATGAATATTAATTTATTAAACACAAAGTGAGATGAGTTGACATTTGGCCATACTGATGTCCTATGTTGCCCCAAAATAGCCCTGCTATGGACTATTGCTACACAAACTGCTATGTAAATCTGAGATTCACTGCCAACTTAGAGATACAAACTCAAATAAAAATATTAAATTGTATTTATTCTATGTTAGGAAGACGCTATCCTTCCCAAAAGGAAATCAGTTAAACCTAACTACGTGTGTCTTTTTTTTTTTTTACATTTAACTTATTGATTCAGCCTGGTTAAATTTACGGCCGGATTTAAAACTGCTTGTGATTTTCACTGCTCTTTTGTATATTATCCCTTTGCTGGCTACATAGATGCATGTCGGGTCCTACACAATGTGGAGGAATCACAAAAATCCCAAGGTGGGAGAAAGGTGTGATTTGAAAACTACCTGTAAGAAAATCCGATTAAACGTGTCCCCCTTCTCACCTTAAGTCATCCAGCAATGTTGCTACAAAATGATTTTTTTTTTCAAATTAGCCCATTATCCACCTCCATGTACTAAATAATCTTCATTTTTCTCAGACCATAACAGTCCATTTAGTTCTAACAAACATTGTTTTCTCATTCTTTAAGCAATGTTCAGAGTTTGGGGCTGACACATGCGTTGCTCATCACTGCTTCAAATTTTTGTCTACCGGATTTAAGGGTTAGTTCCCAAGGTTTGTGTCAGTCTGGGACTAGAACCCATATATTCAAATCATCAAAAAATATTTTTAGATTATCAGAGAACTGAGGTTAGGAAAAAAGGTATTTACGATAAAAATGTATATTAAAATGTCTATGTGTGTAATAAAACACATTTAAGCTCCAAACTAAGAAAAAGATGCTTTTTAGTTTTATTGGATTAAAAAGACTTAGCAGCGTTGAGACTTTAGTACTTTGGCAGTTTTACTCTACAGTACAGTTGACAGTGAAGATAGGCAGCTACTCAGAAGATTAAGGGATTCAAGAGTGAGTTAAAAGAAAACAGACAAATGACGTTGCAAGGAACTAAGGGGCTGAGGTGACTTCAGGGAAGCAGTGAGACGCAGATATAGAGGAAATGTGAAACGGTACAGCCGGTGAGCAAGCGATGCAGCCCCCAGATAACACCGTGGAGAGGATGGGGGGATGCATGGCCCACCAGCAACACTCTAAGATAAAGCCTCCCCCACGCAGAAGGCCAGACACACGCCGCATTTTACAGCTTGATTATGTGAGTGTGTGTGTGTGTGTGTGTGTGTGTGAGAAAGAGAGAGAGAGAGAGAGAGAGCACAACAGATATCTCGTATTTTCTGCTGGTATCATTATTTTAATTTCACTGATTACAATCAACCCTGATTATCAGAGCAATCAGTTAAAGTAGCTTAATTTAAAAATTGGCTAAATTATGTAGAACAAAATTTACAGAACACATGCAGAAACATCAGCATAGGACAAAAGCTGCCTGTCTTCTGCTGCACGGACACACTGATGGTTCAGCGCGTTTCACAGGTCATGGCGATCCTCGCACGCACCTACCAGCCTGGTCTCATCTAACTTGTCTACTCATAAAAATGTTTCAAGTTTTTTCCTCTCAAAAGGAGTTTTTGGTTGCTCTTCAGTCTTGATCTCACAAAGAGCATCTTCTAGTTGCTGTTTTTCAACAGATCTTTTCTTTTTTTTTTGGTTTTATAATAAATATATAAAAAAGTAAAACAATGACTTAAAATCAAAATTAAAAAAACTGTTTGGCTAAAATACATATGTTGCTACAAAATGATTTTTTTTTTCAAATTAGCCCATTATCCACCTCCATGTACTAAATAATCTTCATTTTTCTCAGACCATAACAGTCCATTTAGTTCTAACAAACATTGTTTTCTCATTCTTTAAGCAATGTTCAGAGTTTGGGGCTGACACATGCGTTGCTCATCACTGCTTCAAATTTTTGTCTACCGGATTTAAGGGTTAGTTCCCAAGGTTTGTGTCAGTCTGGGACTAGAACCCATATATTCAAATCATCAAAAAATATTTTTAGATTATCAGAGAACTGAGGTTAGGAAAAAAGGTATTTACGATAAAAATGTATATTAAAATGTCTATGTGTGTAATAAAACACATTTAAGCTCCAAACTAAGAAAAAGATGCTTTTTAGTTTTATTGGATTAAAAAGACTTAGCAGCGTTGAGACTTTAGTACTTTGGCAGTTTTACTCTACAGTACAGTTGACAGTGAAGATAGGCAGCTACTCAGAAGATTAAGGGATTCAAGAGTGAGTTAAAAGAAAACAGACAAATGACGTTGCAAGGAACTAAGGGGCTGAGGTGACTTCAGGGAAGCAGTGAGACGCAGATATAGAGGAAATGTGAAACGGTACAGCCGGTGAGCAAGCGATGCAGCCCCCAGATAACACCGTGGAGAGGATGGGGGGATGCATGGCCCACCAGCAACACTCTAAGATAAAGCCTCCCCCACGCAGAAGGCCAGACACACGCCGCATTTTACAGCTTGATTATGTGAGTGTGTGTGTGTGTGTGTGTGTGTGTGAGAAAGAGAGAGAGAGAGAGAGAGAGCACAACAGATATCTCGTATTTTCTGCTGGTATCATTATTTTAATTTCACTGATTACAATCAACCCTGATTATCAGAGCAATCAGTTAAAGTAGCTTAATTTAAAAATTGGCTAAATTATGTAGAACAAAATTTACAGAACACATGCAGAAACATCAGCATAGGACAAAAGCTGCCTGTCTTCTGCTGCACGGACACACTGATGGTTCAGCGCGTTTCACAGGTCATGGCGATCCTCGCACGCACCTACCAGCCTGGTCTCATCTAACTTGTCTACTCATAAAAATGTTTCAAGTTTTTTCCTCTCAAAAGGAGTTTTTGGTTGCTCTTCAGTCTTGATCTCACAAAGAGCATCTTCTAGTTGCTGTTTTTCAACAGATCTTTTCTTTTTTTTTTGGTTTTATAATAAATATATAAAAAAGTAAAACAATGACTTAAAATCAAAATTAAAAAAACTGTTTGGCTAAAATACATTTGTAAAATAAGAATATAATCAACAGCATAGGTAAAGGTTAGCATGGATAACAGCATCTTTGTAAATTCTTTGCCATGAACTAACGGTCTAATTTAAATTTTTCAAACCACATATCACTACTAAAAGAAGAAAGAAAAATATTTATGCAGCAAAGAATACGATTTTGCATGTTGGGGTGGCATATATTGCCAGAGGATCATTTCTTCAAAGTGGTTGCTATGAACAGTTTACAAGAGTTTCAATGGCTTGAACTGTGGCTAATTTGCTTACTTCTAAAAGGTTCTCTTAGAACCTTTAGCAGTTAAGTTTATTTAAGAGAAAATACATTTAGGAACTTCCAAATGAAAAAGATTAAAATTAATGAAAAAAACTTTGAATCTCTTCAAGGACGCAGAATTCAAATGATCAAAAGGAGTCAGCACATGCCTCTGTGTGTGAGACACGGAAACAGAAAGAGAGACAGAAACACAGACGCAGGCCTTCATCACCAGGCTCCACTCATGGAGAAGACACAGCAGCATGGTTGGGAGGCGCCACCGAGGGTGCCCCCTCCCATGACCCAGCCTCCGCTCTTCATGTCCGCTGTGACTCTCTCCCTCTGAACATGGTTGAGACTGTGACAACTTGTCACCAAGGTTCCGGGACATCGGTTCCATGACTGTCTTGACAGACTCGCTCTAGAGACTGCATTCGGCCTCAGACTGAGCTGAGAGGCCACTTGCCAAGAAACTAAGATGGGTTCCAGGACCTGAGACATTCTGCAAGAAGCCAGGGCCCTTAGTCCCAAGCCACGGGGAACTGGTGAGCTTATAAGAAGGTTCTTCTCCAGACAAGTCTCCAACACAGCCCATCCTCAGCTTAACCACAGCCATGTGAGACCTAAGTAACAGAGTCAGTGATGCCACGGTCAGACTCCCGAGCCACAAAAACTGAGACATCCCAAGTGTGTGCCTCAAGGGGCTATGTGGGTGATTAACTTGTTACAGAATCATCATTGCTGTTCAGTCGCTCAGGCGTGTCGACTCTTTGTGGCCCCATGGACTGCAGCAGGCCAGGCTTCCCTGTCCTTCACCATCTCCTAGAACTTGCTCAAACTCATGTCCATTGAGTCGGTGATGCCATCCAATCACTGAGCAACAGAAAACTCATAAAGCTCACCCCAGAGTGATTCGTGAAAACAAGCTTATCAATCAAGGAAAATAGAATTTCACACTTTTGAGTATCTGGAGACTTTGGAAGAGAAAAGAGAGGAAAAAAGAGGAAAGTGATGGAATATTTTAGCAGGTTTTTGGTTACAGATATTTTATTTAGTGGAGGAACACAGCAGAGGTTGAGAGAACAGGGAGAAGTCTTGCATTGGAACCATTACTATGAAGAAAGCTGAGAAGCAAAAAATAAAAAAAAGAAAGAAAGAAAGAAAGAAAGTGAGATGCATTTGAACAAACCCAGAGAGATTTAGAGCAGGGACTTAAGTTGTAGTGAAATTAGAGATAATGAAAGATGCTGAGATCAGGTTACAAAAATCTTGAAACTACACAACATGAAAGAGGATCCTCATTCTTCCAGAAAAGAAAAAGGCAGGTAGGCTTCTGAGACGAGGAATGACATTGTTAGGATCTTTGGGGAACAGTACTAATATATTTGAGTGCGCGAGATATTAGAAGAATAAATTATTGAAGGTAGAAACTCCAGATAGAAGACCACTGAAAGTAAAAAGTGAAAGTGTTAGTCGCTCAGTCCAGTCCAACTCTTCGCGACCCCATGGAATTCTCCAGTCAAGAATACCGGAGTGAGTAGCCAGTCCCGTCTCCAGGAGATCTTCCTGACCCAAGAATCAAAGCTGGGTCTCCTGTTTTGCGGGCATGGTCAGAATTAATGCTGGCCTGGCCAACTCAATCCATAATAAGTATTGCCCAAGCATAAAAATCATGGTGGTGGTTCTGAGAGTATTTCAACTTGTCACTGATGTTCATTAAGTTATGAGTAAAAACAAAGAAATTAATGAGAAGAGTCAATCGGGTTGTTATACATTCCGCAAGCATGTTTCTCCATCAGATAAAGACTGATGAAAATGAATGCACTTTGGCTAAACAATGAGTCTGACATCTACAGCCAGACCTTCCAGTTCTCGAGGAGGAGGTGAATTTGGAAGTCGGGAAAGAAAGATGCAAATAAATTGTCAAATAAAACAGCGGAAATTTCAATTTTAACCACTGTTGTGCAAAAGAGCAGAAAGAAAGAAAAGCAGGAAAAGCCAAGAAAGAGAGAAATCTAAGAAACAGTTGGTGCACTCCGTCTCGCAAACCTATGCCTGAGTCAGAAGCACTCAAAGATACTCCTACAAGAACATTTTTGTTCTGCTTTGTACGGTATCCATGTTCTAAGCCACTAAACCTGACCTTTCCATGAACAGGATTGGAGGATGCCTCGTGGAAGGCACTGGACTTACTAAGCTGGAAAATGGAGATTTTAAACAATATTGGGAGAAAAACAGTGGAAAATGAGCTGAGAGCTGACTGATGGACAGAATGGCAAAATCACTCAGGCACATGCAGAATTCATTAGACTCTGTGACATTCTCAGCCCCCAGCGAACGTTGTTACAGAATTCTATTTAGAAGACGGTTTCCGTATCGTGTTAATCTCACTGTCCCTCAGTTAATTGGTGCTTTTCTGCTAGAAATGAAGCTGAGTGGGCTGTGGGGTGTTTCCAAGTCCCGTTTGGTATTACAGGGGCTTTTCTACTTCCACTTCTGTATCACTATCGTGGTTTATCTTTTAACATTAAAAACTATTATTGGAGTAAGATAATTTACAATGTTTTGTTTGCTTCTATTGTACAGTAAAGTGAATCAGTTAAACATGCACCGATACCCACTCTTTCTTTATATTCCTTTCCCACTTAGGTCATTACAGAGTGTTGAAAAGAGTTCCTTGTGCTATAGAGTAGGTCCTTACAGGTTATCTCTTTTATATAGAGTAGTATGTACGTGTCAATCCCAATCTCCCAACTGATCCCTCCCAACACCCCCATCTCCTTCCCCCTCTAGTTACTATTATGTTTTTATCCTTCATATTTCAGAGATTTTTTTGTATTTGTGTGTTCATACACTTTATAAGAAATGATTGTTAATGTAAAGAGAATAAGCAAGGATATAGGTTATTTGTCTGGTTTAACAAAGATACACTTTGACAATGAAAGTATATTGAATTCTTACCAAAGACAGTCATGGCAGGGATAATCAGAAATGTCTATTACTCACTAAAAGGTCTTTGTGAGGCATTTGAGTAAAATGATTCATTTTAATTCCTGTAATATAGCCCCTTGATAAAATTTGGGGGTCAATTAAAATTAACTTCATTAGCAAGTGTGATTTAAAAAAGGTCTGACCGTGACATTTAAAGACAAGCGCATGCACACTGCAACAGCTAAATTTCCAATGATCTTTAATGTATTTTTGAAGGTTCTTAAAAATTGTGGTATCACGTAAAATTTCAGAATTAAATCACCAACTATGACATGATTAGCAGTTTTGAAAACTGTTTAAACTATGAAAATAAATTTACTTAGATGTCAAATGTCAAGTCAACAATCTATGTTCTTAAAGCTTGTAACCTAAAGTTTTAAAATTGTCACAGTAGTTTAGGGCACTATTTTAATCATATCTTCCTGGTGATAATTATGAGCTATAACAAATGCAGTGACAATGCTCATTCTGAACAATAAGAAAGCTACCATTCAATAAGTATCTACCTAATGTCCAGTCTTTACATGCTTGCAAACTAGTATCAACTCCATTTAACAGGTAAGAAACGCAAAGATATTGAGTTGACTTGCACGATGTTGACACCTTGAGCCTCGATTTCCAGGCTTCAGAAATATGAGGAAACATCTGCCTGTCCTTCAGCCGCCAGCCTGTGTTCAAAAGCCACAGCAGCCTCAGCTCACTAACATAGCTGGCTCACACCGGCATCTCGTTCTGAAGGCTCCTCCAGGTGCCTCTGTGTCCTTCCCCTTTTCTCCTTGCTGGTGTTCCCCCCACCCCAAATCGCCTACACATCTAATTTCATCTTGATGTCCACCTTCCAGTGGGCCAAGAACAAACACAGTCCTTGAAACAAGAATTCGAGGGAAGGAGAAGGTGGGACGAATCAAGAAAGTAACACTGACATATATACACTAACATGTATAAAAGAGACACAGACAACAAGCGCAACTGCTGTGGAACATGGGCGCCCAGCCTAGAGCTCTGCACGAGAGAGGGCAAAGAGGCCAGCAGGGAGGCGGTAGATGGGTACACACACATAGATGCAATGGCTGACTGGCACTGAGCAGCAGAAACCAACACCACACTGGAGGGCAATTACCTTCCAACCAAAAAATTAACCAACTAATATTTAAAAAGAAATGAGAATCAAACAAAATATGCCTTTGTGAACAGAACTGCGTCCTCCCCAGATCGGTATGCTGAAGCACTAATACACACTGGAACCGTATCTGGAATACAGGTGTCCGTGCTCAGTTGCTTTAGCCGTGTCTGACCCTGTGACCCTGCGACTGTAGTCCGCCAGGCTCCTCTGTCCATGGGATTTCCCAGGCAAGAATACTGGAGTGGGTTTCCTTGCCTTCCTCTCGGGATCTTCCTCACCCAAGGATTGAACCTGCATTTCTTATGTCCCAGGCATTGATGGCATGCAGGTTCTTTATCACTTCACCTCCTGGGAGGACCCTCTTGAGGAGGTAAAGTTACATGGGGCCACAAGAGTGGAGCCCTGGTCTCATAGGATCGGTGTCCTTATATCAAGAGACACAAGAGAGCTCATTTTCTCTGCAGGTGTCAAGGGAGAGTCATGTAACAGTACCGAGTCACCCATCTATAAGCCAGGAAGAGAGCTCTTGCCAGAAAGTGAATGTGCCCAAAACTGCAATAAAATTAATTTCTGATGTTTAAAGCTTCCATTCTGCAGCATGTTGTTATGGCATCCCACACAGACAGGTGTACAACACGTTTCCTCCTGAAGACGATCCCACAAGTTGGTTAAAAAAATAAAAGGTAAAATTCCTCAGGTGGCACCATATTGTCATCCAGTCCATGCACCCTTTCTGCAACGCTGAAGAAGGCAACCCATTTCAAATCCTCAAGAGTTTCTAAAAGCAGAAAGCATGTTGCTCCTACCAGTTGTCCTAGTTGGAAAGGAAATTCAGAGGATGAATGCCAAGGGCCTGAATTCTCAGGCTTAACATCAAGCTTTATCTTCCTAAAATGCAACTTGGACATAAAATTGCATTTGTGATCCTCATTTTATTAGAGCCAGAAGGTAATCTTGTTTTCCTATAGAATCAGTTCCAATTGAGAAGGAAATAGAGGCAATTGTCCCATCTATGTCACCCCAGGGTCTTCAGAAATGGCTTCTAGAATTACACAGCTGGAATGAGGTGGACTTACAGCTCCTTATATCACACGCCAATTCCACGTGAAGCGGCTCATTTATCAGACACAGATTTTTGCCTATAGATGCCTCCCGTGAGAGTTTGGTCATGGATTGTAACGTGTGGGTTTTTCCTTTTTTATTTTTTTCTGTATTTCCAGACATTGCTAAACCAGGCAGTAGCACTCTATTCTCAGGGGCTGCTGCAGTGAGGAAGGAAAAGAGAGGGCTTCCTACTCTGAACCAGCAGCTGCAAATTGGGACAGAGAGCGACTGAAGACGTAGCTTTGCTGTGAGTTTCACAGAGCAGGGAAGACTGGCATTTATGTCAAGAATGACATTAGAAGGCAGATGCAACTAAGGGAACCTAGATCCATGAATAGAAGGCAAAGAAGACTTTCTTTTGGGACTGACAAGGAGAAATATTATTAATGTTGTTTCAGAAATCAGAGATTATTTCATTCAAATCTCGAAAGATGAATGGAATACAGACATTTTGAGATGAAAGTAAGAATAAGAAACAAAGAAACTAAGAGGAGCAGGAAGCCAGCCTTATACTCAAGGCCTGGCAGCATCTCTATTAGATCAGATTCATCATGCTCTTCACAGGGACGACCGGGGCCTGAGACAGGACTATTATCTGCTTGTTATGGCCCCACAGACGGTGAAATGTGTACCTTCTTTGTCCCTTGGACAGAGAATTTCAGTGAATCCCAAGAGTAAGTGTGACAAACATGCCCCATTGAGAACCTCTAGAATTAAATGAAAACTTCAGCACAGCAGAATCCTCAGAAGGTCTCTTGGAACACAGCTTCCTGTCCCACTCCAGAGTTTCAGATTCAGCGGGTCTGGGACAAGGCCAGTCGACCTGCATGTCTAACAGGCTCCCAGGTGTGGGCGAGGCTGCCCTCGCGGGACCACTCTTGCGGTAGTGTTGTCGACGGCCCACAAAATAGAGAAACGAAAAGAGCATCAGAAAAAGGAAATTATGAAGCGCTGTGAAGAGTAACTGGGTTACAGGGAGAAAGGCTCTGAGATGCCTAACTGCACTCCAAATGTACAAAAAGGGAAACAAAAAGAACCTGCATGGTTTTAGAAATCTTTTATGAGAAAACATGACTATCCATATGAAATATTTGCTCGTGTAGCTCTCCATTCCACAGGGAGAAGACAGACAAGCAAGAAAGGGATTTGTTGCACAGTGATAAGTACAATGAAAAAGAAGAAAAATATGGACAAATTCTGAGGAATTTTGGTAAAAAAGAAACCAATGAAATGAAAAGGGTGTGGTTTAGTTTAGTTTTCTCTTCTTATCACCTTGGAAAATATATAACGTATTTTTTTTCCATGCAGACGATCTTGTGCTATGAACAGTGAAGGAGAACCTGAGAGAATGATGACCTTGAGAAGGCCAGAGGGAGTGGCCTCCTGAGTGGTCTGCAATGTGCTGCTTTATAAAGCAGCATTCTCAAGCCTCTAATTCTTAGAAACTGTCTGCATGTTGAAAATTCTCAGTAAAACCTCTGATAATATATTCTGTCCATTCTTACATGCACTAAATGACTTCTCTGCTCTTATAAATGGCAAATATACACTTTCCATGTAAAACACCTTACTTTGGAGTATACAGCACTCATACTGTTGAAGGCAAACATGGTCTACAGACTGTCTTGCTGCTGCTCTTGTACCCTCAGCAGCAATCTGGGCCTCTGACAAATTGAGCCTTCTTTTCTATGAAAATTACCAGGTTTGTTTTTTTCTTTCTTTTTCCATAGACTATTCTAAGCACAAGGACTCAGAGAACTCTTGGTTTATACCAGTGGCAGCAATGCTATCTAAAATGTGATGGACTGAAGACCTCAGCCATCGTATTAATTCAGTGAACTAGAATATTTGTTTTCTTTTTCAGTCTCAATTTAATTAAAACTTGAGAGTAAGCAGACTGAGAAATTACAGATGTTAGATTCTGCCACTAATTCTCTTGGGACATTCACATTAGTCAAAAGATACTGAGTCTAGGAAGCAACTTCATATGGAATAAGACATTGACAAAGATGAGCGACGCTGTAAAACTGTAAGACAATGTTTTCTTGCATATACCAAAATTCACTACTGGTCTTTCTCTCCCCTGAAATATGAAAACTATTGGGTTAATTTTTTAATGTACTTTTTAATCCAATATTTCCCTTTCACACTTTTTCTTATGTTCATGTAGGAAATGGTATTAAAAAAAAAGAAAGGTAGGATACCTAACTGGAGGAGGGCATGGCAACCCACTCCAGTGTTCTTGCCTGGAGAATCCCATGAACAGAAGAGCCTGGCAGGCTACAGTCCAGAATCAGACATGACTGATGCAACTGGGCACGCTCGCAGGCATACATAAATGGTTAGTTTCCAGCTTTATGCCCTTGCTGCCCTGTTGGTGCTCTTGCTGCCATGTTGCCATTCCTTCAGATACCCAGCAAAAGCTTTGAGTCCTTGTCTATGGAGAGGAAAGGGGTGACAACATGCACGCTGGGAACGTGAAGGTTCACAAGCATCTAGAGCCTTCACCTCACAAAAGTTCTGCTAGCCCTGCTGACTCTTCCCTACAAAAGAAATGCCTTTTTCTGTTTAATTCTGAGATGCTCAAAGGTCCTGAGGTTGGAGTGCTCCACCTATTTCAACAGCATCACTTAGTCCCCTTTCAAGTCAGTAACAGCTGGTATTTATTATGTCTGTAGTAATACATGACAGATATAAGTTCTTTGCATGCATTATTTAACTAATCCTTACAAGCACTTATGAGAGATGGTCATCTCTGCCTCTTAACCTTATTTACAGAAGAGGAAGGTGAGAATAGGAAGGTGGCCTGTCCCTGACCTGGAACACACGGCTCCTAAGTTTTAGGCTTGGGATTAAACCCATCACTCCAAATGTAGAGTTAAAGCTCTCAGTGCTAACTTCTGCCATGACACTCTCCTATAAGAAGCCTGTTTTTCTCTGCCTTCAAGCTGTTTTTCCCAACCAAAAAGTCCCTTTTTCTCTTCCTACTGAACTCTGAAAATTTCCCAAAGAGCAGAGTTTCTGATTCATCTATTCCTCACCTCAGGGCAACAAATGCCCACTGAAACTGCTTTTAAGAAGATAGAACTTCTAATTTCTTTTTCTCTGACAAATTGAGCCTTCTTTTCTATGAAAATTACCAGGTTTGTTTTTTTCTTTCTTTTTCCATAGACTATTCTAAGCACAAGGACTCAGAGAACTCTTGGTTTATACCAGTGGCAGCAATGCTATCTAAAATGTGATGGACTGAAGACCTCAGCCATCGTATTAATTCAGTGAACTAGAATATTTGTTTTCTTTTTCAGTCTCAATTTAATTAAAACTTGAGAGTAAGCAGACTGAGAAATTACAGATGTTAGATTCTGCCACTAATTCTCTTGGGACATTCACATTAGTCAAAAGATACTGAGTCTAGGAAGCAACTTCATATGGAATAAGACATTGACAAAGATGAGCGACGCTGTAAAACTGTAAGACAATGTTTTCTTGCATATACCAAAATTCACTACTGGTCTTTCTCTCCCCTGAAATATGAAAACTATTGGGTTAATTTTTTAATGTACTTTTTAATCCAATATTTCCCTTTCACACTTTTTCTTATGTTCATGTAGGAAATGGTATTAAAAAAAAAGAAAGGTAGGATACCTAACTGGAGGAGGGCATGGCAACCCACTCCAGTGTTCTTGCCTGGAGAATCCCATGAACAGAAGAGCCTGGCAGGCTACAGTCCAGAATCAGACATGACTGATGCAACTGGGCACGCTCGCAGGCATACATAAATGGTTAGTTTCCAGCTTTATGCCCTTGCTGCCCTGTTGGTGCTCTTGCTGCCATGTTGCCATTCCTTCAGATACCCAGCAAAAGCTTTGAGTCCTTGTCTATGGAGAGGAAAGGGGTGACAACATGCACGCTGGGAACGTGAAGGTTCACAAGCATCTAGAGCCTTCACCTCACAAAAGTTCTGCTAGCCCTGCTGACTCTTCCCTACAAAAGAAATGCCTTTTTCTGTTTAATTCTGAGATGCTCAAAGGTCCTGAGGTTGGAGTGCTCCACCTATTTCAACAGCATCACTTAGTCCCCTTTCAAGTCAGTAACAGCTGGTATTTATTATGTCTGTAGTAATACATGACAGATATAAGTTCTTTGCATGCATTATTTAACTAATCCTTACAAGCACTTATGAGAGATGGTCATCTCTGCCTCTTAACCTTATTTACAGAAGAGGAAGGTGAGAATAGGAAGGTGGCCTGTCCCTGACCTGGAACACACGGCTCCTAAGTTTTAGGCTTGGGATTAAACCCATCACTCCAAATGTAGAGTTAAAGCTCTCAGTGCTAACTTCTGCCATGACACTCTCCTATAAGAAGCCTGTTTTTCTCTGCCTTCAAGCTGTTTTTCCCAACCAAAAAGTCCCTTTTTCTCTTCCTACTGAACTCTGAAAATTTCCCAAAGAGCAGAGTTTCTGATTCATCTATTCCTCACCTCAGGGCAACAAATGCCCACTGAAACTGCTTTTAAGAAGATAGAACTTCTAATTTCTTTTTTAAAGAACAGTGTATCTTTCCACCTAGACTATAACTGCTTATGAAGCACAATTTTTTCTCTAGTTTTTTTTTTTTTTTTCAATTACTCTCAGTACCCAGTAAAGCTGTGATTACATGGCAGGCATTTAAAATAATTAACACTTCTCAGGAATATGCATTTGGTATTGGTGAACTACTAAGGCACTCATTCAATTCATAGAGAATCCCACAGAATTTAAATGCACTTAATTTGAGGCTATTTATGATTTTATAGCCTGTTTTGAAATGTGTGTATATTCTCAGTCACTCGGTCATGTCCAACTCTTTACACCCCCATGGACAATAGCCTCCCAGGCCCCTCTGTTCATAGAACTTTTCAGGCAAGAATACTGGAGTTGCCATCTCCTACTCCAGGGGATCTTCTATGACCCAGAGATCAAATCCTGGTCTCCTGCACTGCAGGCAGATTCTGCACCATCTGAGCCACCAGGAAAGCCCACGTCAAGTAAATCCTCCTAATTTTAAGTTCTAGGCATATGTATCCTTGTGGAGTACTTAACACGCATCACAATCATGTTGAGAACAAATGAAGTAGGGAACAAGGACCGGGCACCAACTTACTAGATTCAATCACTGTTCTCATCTTGGTAGGTCTTGGAATCATTTCTGCACATATTAGCTTAAGTTTGTCAATGGACCGTCATTTTCCAACTGCCTATTTGTGCAGCTGGTGACAGGGAGGTTGGAGAGAGAGAACAAGGCTGTATTTGGTAAAAATCCACCGTCTGCACTGGGGAAACACCACCAGAGCACAGGGGTCATGTTCATAACGATGCCCTAGATGGGTGGGGTGCTGAGGACGGGAGGGAGGTTCAAGAGGGAGAGGATATAGGCAAACATGCAGCTGATTCGTTTTACAGCAGAGACTAACACAATATTTTAAGGCAATTATATTCCAGTAAAAATTTTTTAAATAGATAACAATATTTTTAAAAGATTGTATCATTAGATGGTAACAGTGAAAAATCTTAATTGGCTCGTCCATTTATACTCTAGATACTAATAAATAAATAAATATAATTTTATACAAATTTTTAAAATTTAAATAAATTTATGATATAGCCAACTACTTCAGAATTTTCACTTCTGAGCCAACCCAGTAAATGTACGGAAAGGGCTAGGAGCTTTACTAACTGCAGTCGCGTTTCATTTTTTCATCTATGAAACACATAACGACTATATGAAATGCATTCTTTGACCCAAGGCTTCACACTTGGTCCCCAATGATCTACTTGTGAAATTCTAAGCAGAACCTCTTAGGAGATGATCCAACAGGTACTAAGCATTCACTGCATTCTAGCATATTCTTAGAAGGCTCTGGATAGTATGCAGACATCTGACATTACCCATAAACTATTCAGGGGAGGTACAACCATTAGCCCTGCACAAATGTATGCTTAAATCAATGTGACCTCCAGATATCTGGACCAGAAGGTGGGGAAGGGGGGTGGCATTAACTGAAACAGAAAACGGGAGTCTGGGATTGGGAAAAATATGGGGACAGGTACTCAGTTTTGAACGTAAGAAGTTAGCAGTGTAAGGCCATCAGAATGATGGCGTCTGGAGCTGAGAAGAAAGAGCTCAGTACGATTCGGGAATCGTCAGAGCGGGTGAAGGCAGATGCGGTGGGGAAAGGGGAGCCTTCCAGGGAAGATGGGTGGGACAAGACGAGTTCAGCTCAAAGCTTTGGCTCATGATTTTAGGCCGCAGCCTTCCAGGAAACCAAGGACCAGGGGCTGGAGAGGCAGGAGAAGGAAATAGAGTCTCGCGTGCCTATAATTTCATAGCTTCCTTTTTCCTAAGTGATGACGTAGAACTTGCAGTTATATGGAGTGGAGACAGAAATGAAGCTTGACATTACAGGTCTATAACTGTGCTTTCAAGCACTCTGGGTATCCGGAATAAAGCAGGCTCTCAGTGGATATTTTATATGCAAACTAATGAATAAATCATTTTAAACTGTAAAAAGGAGGGGGAAGTGAGGGGAGCTGGTCACGGAAAGAGGAGGGAACACACGAGAGCATATCTGTCCATTCCTGTGGCCGTTTCCTTAAGAGTGGACTGAACGTTCACCTACCCAGGAGAAGAAATTCAAACAGCCAGAGGAGGAAGTCAATGGAGTGGCTCGTTCAGCTCATTTTACCATCAGAGATAAGCTTGAGGGGCGCTATTATAGTGCTCTCATCACAAAAGAAGAAAATCTAATTAACAGTATTAAGGGAGTGCGGGAGGAAACTTCTGGAGGTGATAGATGTTTATGGCTTTGACTCTGGTAACGGTTTCTCAGATGTCCATTCATCTCCAAACTCAAGAGGATGCTACATTAAATGTGTACGACAATTGTATGTCACTCTTATCTCAACAAAGTGATTTCTTTTTAAAGAAACTAAAGAGACAGTGTAGTGTTGTGAAAAAAACAATGAATTCTTCTAAGGTTCACTGTCCTCACACACACAAAGGGGAGAACATTCTTCTACCCACTGAAAATGGTTGTTGAAAGACTGAGTGACTAAAATCATATAGGGAACAAGCACTGTTGAAAACATCTGTAGAATGCTAAACAGCAAACGCATAATGAAGTCAGTCCACTGCCACTTACATTACTTCAGTCAAAACATACTGTGGACTAATTAGTAAAAACTGGTTTCTGAGAGTAGTAGCAATTCTAACAGAGGAATTGCATTCCATTTAAATATTTTGTTCATACAGAGAAAATTTCTCTCTCTCTTTCTCTCTCTAACATGGTATAACTCAAAGAGAGTTAAATTAAAACCCCTAAAACAATTTAGAAAAAAATTTGCTTTCTAGATGGAAAAGAATTATTGAGCACATTTTAAATTGATAGAATACATTAAAATGACAGATTTCACACTAAAAAATCACTATCTCCCTGAAGAGAACAATAAAGTGTTGAAGACACTAAATTTATACTTACAAAAAAGCAACATTTAGAAAGTTAAACAGAAATCCGTGAATTTCTTGTTAATGAAACACCATAAACCTCAGCACATATAACATGTTGTCCTTTGACAAAGTATATTTGATCCCTTATACTCAGCAAGGCTCGGGGCTTCCCAGGTGCAGGAGATATAAGAGACCAAGGTTTCATCCCTGGGTCAGAAGATCCCCTGGAGGAGGGCATGGCAACCCATTCCAGTATTCTTGCCTGGAGAATCCCATGGACAGAGGAGACCAGTGGGCTGCAGTCCATGGGGTCGCAGAGAGTTGGACACGCCTGAAGCAGCTGAGCACACACCCACTCAGTAGGCCAATGAAAGAAACTGAGACTAAGTGACAAAATAATTTAAGCAAATACACACTCTGCAAAGTTTTTAAAATAATTCAAATGGAAAGATTTTTTCTGATGGCAACATTTTTTGGTGTCTCAATTGTATAAATGTATGGCAGAAAATGAAGAGGAACTAAAAAGCCTCTTGATGAAAGTAAAAGAGAAGAGTGAAAAAGCTGGCTTAAAGCTCAACATTCAGAAAACGAAGATCATGGTATCCGGTCCCATCACTCCATGGGAAATAGATGGAGAAAGAGTGGAGACAGTGTCAGACTTTATTTTTGGGGGCTCCAAAATCACTGCAGATGGTGACTGCAGCCATGAAATTAAAAGATGCTTACTCCTTGGAAGAAAAGTTATGACCAACCTAGACAGCATATTCAAAAGCAGAGACATTACTTTGCCAACTAAGGTCCGTCTAGTCAAGGCTATGGTTTTTCCAGTAGTCACGTATGGATGTGAGAGTTGGACTGTGAAGAAGGCTGAGTGCTGAAGAATTGATGCTTTTGAACTGTGGTGTTGGAGAAGACTCTTGAGAGTCCCTTGGACTGCACGGAGATCCAACCAGTCCCTTCTGAAGGAGATCAGCCCAGGGATCTCTTTGGAAGGAATGATGCTAAAGCTGAAACTCCAGTACTTTGGCCACCTCATGCGAAGAGTTGACTCATTGGAAAAGATTCTGATGCTGGGAGGGACTGGGGCCAGGAGGGGAAGGGGACGACCAAGGATGAGATGGCTGGATGGCCTCACTGACTTTGATGGATGCGAGTCTGAGTGAACTCCAGGAGTTGGTGATGGACAAGGAGGCCTGGCGTGCTGCAATTCATGAGGTCGCAAAGAGTCGGACACGACTGAGAGATTGAACTGAACTGAACTGAAACATTAAAGTATGTGGGTAGCTTAAAAATAAATAAAAGTATGACTACCCTGACTATATGAAAACTGTGACAAACCTAGGCAGTGTATTAAAAGGGAAGAGACATCATTTTGCTAAGGAAGGCCCATATAGTCAAAGCTGTGGTTTTTCCAGTAGTCATGTACGGATGTGAGAGTGCAAACATAAAGAAGGTTAAGCGCTGAAGAATTGATGCTTTTGGGCTGTGGTGTTGGACAAGACTCTTAAGAGTTCCATGGACTGCAAGGAGATCCAACCAGTCCATCCTAAAGGAAATCAACCCTAAATATTCATTGGAAGGACTGACACTAAAGCTGAACCTCCAATACTTTGGCCACCTGATCCAAAGAGTCGACTCACTGGAAAAGACCCTGATACTGGGAAAGACTGAAGGCAAAAGGAGAAGGGGGCAGCAGAGGATGAGATGGTTGGATGGCATCACCAACTCGATGCACATGAATTTGAGCAGACTCTGGAAGACAGTGAAGGACAGGGGCCCCTGGTGTGCTGCAGTCCATGGGGTTGCAAAGAGTGAAACATGACATAGGGACAACCAATGCTCATCTATGGAATACCCTCAATGTGAAATTAGGATTTGTGAGCCTCTGTGGGGGGTGGGGGGTAATTAGGTTTGCATGAGGCCAGGATAAAGTCTTTGTGATGGGATTACCTTATAAGTACCTTATTACCTTATAACTATCCTTATAAGAAAAGAGACAAGAGTCTCTCTCTCTCTCCATCATGGGAGTACATGGTAAGAAGGCAGCCATCTATGAGCCAGAAAGAGAGCCCTCAACAAGAACTGGACGAGCCAGCATCTCAGTCTTATACTTTCCAGCCTCCAGAACCATGAGAAAGTAATGTCTATTGTTGAAGCCACCAGACCTCGAGTATTTTGTTATGGCAGTCAGAGCTAAGACAACCTCTGTGCACAGAAATTTTTATTTTATATTTCAATAAGGTACTTAAAATGTTTATCATTGACTACAAGTTAAAACTCTGGCTGAATCTGAAGTCATTCAACTATTTCTTCATCATTTGATAGCAATATTGACCTCAGTTAATGAACATCATCTCTGCTTGCATTAGTAACAGAAAGGCTTTCCTGGGAGAAGGAAACCTATATAAGTAGTATTTGAGGACATTTGTCTCTAAGAATCTTCAGAAACTGCTTGGGTTGTTTCACCCCTAAAGAATAGACAGAGTAGGGGCTTCCCTGGTGGCTCAGAGGTAAAGAATCCACCTGCCAATGCAAGAGACCTGGGTTTGATCCCAGGTCTGGGAAGATCTCACATAGTGAAGTGAAAGTCACTCAGTCGCGTCCGACTCTTTGTGACCCCATGGACTACATAGACCATGTAATTCTCCAGGCCAGAACACTGGAATGGGTAGCCTTTCCCTTCTCCAGGGGATCTTCCCTACCTAAGGATCGAACCCAGGTCTCCCACATTGCAGGCAGATTGTTTACCAGCTGAGCCACAAGGGAAGCACGGGAAAACAGGAGTGGGTAGCCTATTCCTTCTCCAGCGGATCTTCCCAATCCAGGAACTAAACCAGGGTCTCCCACGTGCCATGGTGCAATAAGCCCATCCTGCTAAAACTACTGAGCCTGTGCTCGAGAGTCCACACTCCACAACAAGAGAAGCCACCACAGCAAGAAGCCAACAGACTGCAACGAGGGAGCAGCCCCAGCTCGCCACAGCCAATAACTAACTTTTTATAATAAATGAATAAAGGCCCATCTAGTCAAAGCTATGGCTTTCCCGTGGTCATGTATGGATGTGAGAGTTGGAACATAAAGAAGGCTGAGCACCAAAGAATTGATGCTTTTGAACTGTGGTGTTGGAGAAGACTCTTGAGAGTCCCTTGGACTGCAAGGAGATCCAACCAGTCCATCCTAAAGGAGATCAGTCCTGAATATTCATTGGAAGGACTGATGCTGAAGCTGAAACTCCAATACTTTGGCCACCTGATGGGAAGAGCTGACTCACTGGAAAAGACTCTGATGCTGGGAAAGATTGAGGGCAGGAAGAGGAGACGACAGAGGATGAGATGGTTGGATGGCATCACCGACTCGATGGACATGACCTTGAGCAAGCTCTGGGAGTTGGTGATGGACAGGGAGGCCTGGAGTGCTGCCGTCCATGGGGTCGCAGAGTTGGACACGACAGAGCAACTGAACTGGACTGAACTTAAAGCATAGGGAACTGTGTTCAATATCTTATAATAAACCAGGAAAAGTATATATTATATATGTTATATATAGAGAGAGAGTTATATACTTATATAACTCATATATGTACCCTTTGAAGTACATCTGAAACTAACACAACATTATAAATCAACTATACTTCGACTGATCAAAAAAATGTCTAATTTATTTAAGTCATTTCAGTCATGTCTGACTCCGTGCGACCCCACAGACGGCAGCCCACCAGGCTCCCCTGTCCCTGGGATGCTCCAGGCAAGAACACTGGAGTGGGCTGCCATTTCCTTCTCTAATGCATTAAAGTGAAAAGTGAAAGTGAAGTCGCTCAGTCATGTCCGACTCCTAGTGACCCCATGGACTGCACCCTACCAGGCTCCTCCATCCATGGGATTTTCCAGGCAAGAGTACTGGAGTGGGGTGCCATTGCCTTCTCCAAAATCAACTTTGACTGATCAAAAAAAATCTCTAAAGGGCTCTCTATATTCTCTGGGGCCATTTCTGTTTTCCCACTCTGTTAGATCTCATACCTTTAAGATTTCTGCTTCTTAGAATTCGCCAAACCAATCATCTCCATAGTCCTAAGCTTGATGGTCAAGACCCAACCTTTATCCCACTGGACTGAGCAGAAGAATCGGGAATAGTTGATTACTCGTCCCTCCTTGACAATTTCTCATTATTTAATGCCAAGAAAGGCACCCTCACCTCATTTTTCTCCTTTCTTCTGGGGGTTTTACCTCACTTCACTCAACTCTTAATACTGGAATTCCTTGAGACCCAGTCTGTGTACCCCTATAATTCTATCTAAACTCATTCCCTAAGTGATATTATAATATCACTGGGCTTTCGATACCACCGATACGTTCATCTATCTCAAGCTTGCATCTCCAGCCAGTGCAACATCTCCTCTTATTCTGACTTCCTAGAGGCACCCCTAACTCAGTGAATATCATTTCATTTTTCTGATTGTTCAGGGCAGAACAAACTTGAGGTCATCCTTGAGCTTCCCAGTCCCCATGGCGGGTAGGATTTTGCTTCCATGAATTGCACCTTCTGATGTTATGCATGTGAATATGTTACATGATCTGGAGACAGAGGATTAAAAGTGCTAATGAGCTGCCCTTAAAATAGGGCCATTTCCCTGAATTCTGTTATACAGATGAGCCTAGTGCAATCACAGGGCCCCTGAAAGAAGATGAGGGCAAAACATTTGGTCAGAGAGATATGAGCAAGGACAGAAAAGAAACAAGAGGAATTCAAAGCTTGAGAGACAGGTTCAACCTACCGCTGCTGATTCTGACAATGGAGGAGGAGGCTAAGATTTCATGGATGCAGATGGCTTCCAGAAACTGAAAAGGTTCTGCAGACAGACGACCCGACAGAAACTCCCAGAAGGGAGCAGCCCTGATGATAACCTTGATGTCAGCATACTGGGACCCACACCAGACATCTGTCCTATGGAACCATATGATAATTACTGAGATTATTTTCAGCTGCTAAATTTGCAACAACTTGTTATGGCAGCAATGGAAAATTATTATATTCCCCATCACCAGTTCATCAGCACTTCCTGTCAGCTCTATTCTAAAAATGTATCCCCAAATTGACTATTTCTCACCACATCCTTGTTCCATTTTGGTCTAAGTCCCCATCATCTCTCGCTGAGTTTATCAATAGAGCCTCCCAACCAATTTCCCCGCTTTTACCCTGGAAATCCTTCCATGAGTTCAAAATGCGGCAGCCAAGCCAGTTCTGATAACTCGCATGGGACAGCGGGTCTCTCTTCTGTTCAGATTCTCCAAAGGCTTCAGCAGGCGCGGGGCACGACAGCCAGAGGCCATCCCACCACCCTCCGAGTCCCCAAGGGCTCTGGCTCCTCTCCTTCTGTCTCCCCACTTGCTCATCTGCTCCCAACACCCTGGCTCCTTTATCAAGCTGGGATGCTCCCCGTCCCTGCAGTCACCTGACATGCCCCTTCCCTCATATACCTTCAGGAGGCAGCCGTGGGCTCCTCAGCATTTACTGCCATCTGCAGATACACGGGGCTTCCCAGGCGGTGCTAGCGGCAAAGAACCCACCTCCCCATGCAGGAGCCACAGAAGACGCGGGTTCAGTCCCTGGGTCGGGAGGATCTCCTGGAGGAGGCCATGGCAACTCACTCCAGCAATTCTGCCTGAAGAATCCCCATGGACAGAGGAGCCTGGCGGGTTGGACTCGCCTAGACTTGAGTCCAACTCCACAAAGAGCTGGACTCGACTGAAGCGACTTGGCATGGACTAATCCTTTCAGACAGACCTCCGTGTGCGGGGACTCTCGGTTCTCTGCAGCTGCTCACCTGCACTGCTGCTCAAGGGGGATGATTTATTCTTTTCCTTCCTTCAAGTATCTAAGCTTTAATCAACCATCAAAATCAGAGTCACTCAAAAACTCACAGCCACCAGGAAACTTTGCCCGCTCTGCCACCTCCATCAGACTTCATCTTTAGGCACTGTTTTCTATTTTACTGATTTTTTTTCTCTTTTTCTACTTAGATTGGAGTTTTTCTGAAGACAGGATTCATCTGTCTCCCTGCTCTTTGATTACCCACGTGACAGCACACTTCCATGCTTATAGCAACTCACTAAAAATATTAATTCGGATTTTATGGTTCCAATGTTTTCACAAATTATAGTACCTAACATAATATATTAGCGTTTCCTCTTGTTCTCTGGGTTTATCATTTTACTATGCCTAATTTCTTATTAATCTTCCCTGGTGGCTCAGAGGTTAAAGCATCTGCCTCCAATGCAGGAGAACTGGGTTCGATCCCTGGGTCGGGAAGATCCCCTGGAGAAGGAAATGGCAATCCACTCCAGTATTCTTGCCTGGAGAATTCCATGGACAGAGAAGCCTAGTAGGTTACAGTCCATGGGGTCGCAGACTCAAACATGACTGAGCGACTTGGGTATTAATTTTTTCCTGTAACTATTTTACACAGAGGGCTTCTCTGGTAGCTCAGTAGTATAGAACTCAACTACCAAAGAAGAGATGCAAGTTTGATCCCTGGGTCAGGAAGATATCCTGGAAATGGAAATGACAACCCACTTCAGTATTCTTGCCAACAAAATCCTGTGGACAGAGGAGCTTGGAAGTCTACAGTTCATGGGGTTGCAAGAGATATGCCTTAGCAATTAAATAATTTTACATAGACCATAGAAGGCTTTATAACTTTGTAAATATTTTCTTGCTGTTTCTTTACTTTTAAATCAACATAGGGCTTAAATCCACCTGCTTTCAAATTTAGGAATCCTCCGCCAACACCTGCTGGGTAAACTTGGAAAAATCGCTCACTCTTTCCATTCACACCCCTGGAAGGTACTGGGAAGGGACAGGTGGGTATGCTGAAACTGAGAGACAGTCCCTTGTCTCTTGATACACACACAGTTTCACAGAGGAGACGGCCATTTAAAGAGGAGCTTCACACAAACCAACCATAATAAAACGGGAGGTGAACTGGTCTGGGATAGCCTTCTGTAAGATTTGACACCTTGACTGACTCAGCTCCTTCATGTGTAAAATAAGAGATTAGACTAGGCCATTTCTTAGGTCCTTCCCAGCTAGGAGAGTCTTTGTCACTCATTCTCTATCATCCCCTCAAAAAAAAAATCTCATAACTTCTAGCTTGACTATCAAGCCCCCACAAAACCATAAAAGGACCTGCTTCAGTCTTCTCATTACTGCTATTACTGTACAGAATGAACCGTCAGTCTTCTAAGATCCACAGTTCCTCTTTGAAAGCTTTGGAGCCAAGAATGTTACTGATTTCTCCAGACTGGAAAGGTTAGAATTATAAGTAGCTCAAGGGCCAGTTCTTCCACTAAATGAGTGGAACTCCCCCTGCCCCCTACCACCTCCCACCCATAAAAAAAAAAAGAAAAAAGAAAACTTGTTTTCCAGGGATTTTTATTTTGAAATGTAATTAATGGGTCATGGGTCTGTACTCTTTGTATGCCTGCTTCAGATTAATTCAGCCAGTAGTTTTAGAGACAATCAAGATAAATTAACTTATATTAGATTCTTTGAAGCCTTCTACATTTAAACCTAAAGTTGGAGAGATTCTCTCATACTGGAACTTTGGAAAGCAGACTGTAAATCAAACAAAAACATCATCTAAAAGAATACACAAAAATTGAGAAACTTTATAGTACTGTAAGGGCAACCAAGATTTTAAGTGTGTATTCTTAATAAGATGTGATACTAAAAGTCAACCAACTCTAAAAGATAAGCCAATTGATTATTCTATCCTGTGAGTTTTGGAGGTAAGTGACTTCACTACTATATTTATCCAGCGAGAAAAGGCAGAGGAACCAGAGATCAAATTGCCAACATCCACTGGATCATGGAAAAAGCAAGAGAGTTCCAAAAAAACATCTACTTCTGCTTTATTGACTATGCCAAAGCCTTTGACTGTATGGATCACAATAAACTGTGGAAAATTCTGAAAGAGATGGGAATACCAGACCACCTGACTTGCCTCTTGAGAAATCTGTATGCAGGTCAGGAAGCAACAGTTAGAACTGGACATGGAATAACAGACTGGTTCCAAATAGGAAAAGGTCTACGTCAAGGCTGTATACTGTCACCCTGCTTATTTAACTTCTATGCAGAGTACATCATGAGAAACGCTAGACTGGAAGAAACACAAGCTAGAATCAAGATTGCCGGGAGAAACATCAATAACCTCATATGCAGATGACACCACCCTTATGGCAGAGAGTGAAGAGGAACTAAAAAGCCTCTTGATGAAAGTGAAAGAGGAGAGTGAAAAAGTTGGCTTAAAGCTCAACATTCAGATAACTAAGATCATGGCATCTGGTCCCATCACTTCATGGGAAATAGATGGGGAACTCCAAAATCACTGCAGATGGTGATTGGAGCCATGACATTAAAAGACGCTTACTTCTTGGAAGGAAAGTCATGACCAACCTAGATAGCATATTAAAAAGCAGAGACATTACTTTGCCAACGAAGGTCCATCTAGTCAAGGCTATGGTTTTTCCCCTAGTCATGTATGGATGTGAGAGTTGGACTGAAGAAAGCTGAGCACCGAAGAATTGATGCTTTTGAACTGTGGTGCTGGAGAAGACTCTTGAGAGTCCCTTGGACTGCAAGGAGATCCAACCAGTCCATTCTAAAGAGCAGTCCTGGGTGTTCTCTGGAAGGAATGATGCTAAAGCTGAAACTCCAGTACTTTGGTCACCTCATGCAAAGAGTTGACTCATTGGAAAAGACTGTGATGCTGGGAGGGATTGGGGACAGGAGGAGAAGGTGATGACAGAGGATGAGATGGCTGGATGGCATCATGGACTCAATGGACATCAGTTTGAGTGAACTCTGGGAGTTGGTGATGGACAGGGAGGTCTGGCGTGCTGCAATTCATGGGGTCACAAAGAGTAGGACACAACTGAGGGACTGAACTGAACTCAACTGATAAGATAATAATAAATTTTGTAACACAATCTCATTAGCAACAGGAACAATTTCATTGGGAAAAATTTTCATTAACAATTTGAACAATTTGCAAGGAAATCACTTGATTTTCAGGTAGGTAATTTTAAATGTATATATATATATATATAATAATTTTAGAAAAATTTTGCCTTTTCTCATCTTTACCAGAGGCTTGGGACCTTTACCTATGTTCACTGAAGAAAGCTATTTTTCCCCCTTGAATATTTCATATAGTTAAAAGAAAACCTCTCGTATTTAAAACCAATTCTATCTTGCACTTATCACCAAAACACAACAAACAAACCATACGAAACACCGCCTCAGAAAACGATCGTCTTGTCATTACCTTCCTTGTCGTCATGGTGGATGATGGCGTCCTGCATCATGTCAGCAAGATTAAAGCGAACCTTCTGCTTCTTCCCATGCTTCAGCTTCTTCAGGAGCCCCTCCTGCTTCTGAAAAGCTTTCTCTCGCTCATAGTACGCTTTGACTTGCTCACAGCGCATGCGCTTCACCAGCCGCTGCCGTTGGCCCAGGGGGAGGGACTCCAGCAAGCACTGGTCAATTTCCATTTCATGGGATCGGAAAACGTTACATAGCTGAAAGCAACCTGAAAGAAACACAGTGCAAAAGTCAGTAGACCTTTCGCTCCAGCCCATCCAGTCCTGTGTGTTCAACAGCTAATACAAACCCTTTTAGAGACTCCTGGAAAAGCAAAGCAAGTGGATGTCTTACTCAAGGCTGCAAGAGGGACTCCCCTGGTGGTCCAGTGGTTAGGACTCCGTGCTTCCACTGCATGGGGCATGGGCTGATCCCTGGAACTAAGATTCCACATGCTGTGGGTCATGGCCAAAAATAAACAAAAATAAAAATTGATGCAAAAAATTCATGATGAACAAAAAAATCAAAGCTAAAAAAAAAAAAGACTGCATACTAGTGAAATAGATGACATCACAAGATATCAGTTCAGTTCAGTTCAGGTGCTCTCATGCCTGACTCTTTGTGACCCCATGGACTGTTGCACACCAGGCCCCCCTGTCCTTCACCAACTCCTGGAGTTAACCTAAACTTAGGTCCACTGAGCCAGTGATGCCATCCAACCATCTCATCCTCTGTTGTCCCCTTCTCCTCCTGCCCTCAATCTTTCCCAGCATCAGGGTCTTTCCAAATGAGATACAGATATGTAGTTTTGCTCAACATAATTACTATCTATCCATCCTTTCCTGTTCCTTTAAACTCCTACCAAAGGCTTAAATATTTTACCACAGCATTAAGCTCCTTTATCATTGAATAATGCCAACTAAACCTTACACGTTAAATTTTGGCAGAAAGGCATTCCAGGTCTTTGCAAACACCCTTATAAAACTAATGACTCTGCTGATCTAATGTAATAGCGCATACGGTGGTGGTGGTTTAGTTGCTGAGTCATATACGACCCTTGCGACCCCATGGACTGTAGCCCACCAGACTCCTCTGCTCACAGGATTCTCCAGGCAAGAATACTGGAGTGGGCTGCCATTTCCTTCTCCAAAGAGAACATATCAACCAGTCCAGTCACTCAGTTGTGTCTGACTCTTTATGAGAGTTGAATAGTACATGCGTGCTATCAACTGTCTGTATAACACAGTGACCATTTTCCACCAATTTATTGCTGACCCCTTTTCCTTGTCAATAGTGACGTTCATTTCTAGAAGACCTAATGATGGTTAAGCGTAAAGATTGTGCAATGGAAGACAGAATTTTCTCTTGGCAACTGAAAATCATGGATGGAACTGTTGCTGTCAAATCTTTATCTTATTAATGTAATGATTAGCAAAAGTGAGTTCTCTACCATGGACCTGAACATCACCCCTTTCTATTTCCTATAAACATAACCCAAAATACCTATAATGGATTATACAAACATGTGTCAAAGTCTCTGTCTTATTAATATAGTGATTAGCAAAATGAGTTCTCTGTCCTGGACCTGAAAACCATCCCTTTCTCTTTCCTATAAACACCACCCAAAAGCCCTGTAATAGATTGTACAAATTTGTATTGAAACTGGACAAAAGATTGTGGGGTTCTCCTAGGTTAAAAAAAGCCTTCACTGATCCCTTGTTTTTTGTTTGTAGGAAAAAGGTTTTACCCTCCTAGACCTGCCTTGAGTTCAAAAAGGCAGATTCAAACAGCTACAAATTAGGCGAGTGACGGAAATGCAGAAACGAAGGAACGGGTGCAGACGGCAGCGCGAGGACGGGGCAGGGAGCTGGCAAGCTGCGCGTCTCCCGAAGGGTGCAGAGAACACTTTGACACAGATCTCTGAGTTCTTCTATAGGATCTAGGCCCTCTTCAAGAGGGACGGTGGTAACTTCAGGCTGAGCACAGGTAAGTGGACCCAGACTGGCTAGAACCAGAAGGCTGATGACTGAGACTGCCAAACACTATCCTGTTACTTCCCCACGAACTGATCAGAGGAAGGTCATGTACCCTGCAGACCGCCCTGCCAATTTTGTCTATAAAAACTATTCCCTGAAATCCATCAGTGAGTTCAGGTCTTATGAGCACAAGCTACCCATTCTCCTCGCTTGGCCCTGCAACTGGGAGCTTGTGTGGGCTTACTGCTCATCAGGCACACAAACTTGGATTTAACACTAGCGTATCTACCACGACATTGAAATTTTACTATTGGCAGAAAATAAATGTTAGACTGCTGAAAATTCTCAAATGTGGCTCGCAAATACAGGTTCAGATAATTGCTTATAGGTTCCTCTCTTAAGATATTTATGATGTAACTCTCAGGAAAGTCAAAGTCACTGCATGCACAAAAATGTAGCTGATCATAAGTCACGTCTGGGAAGATCGTGCCATAAAGGTTGACTTCACCTTTGTAAAGACACGGTATTCTTCTGACAATAAGGAAAACTGTGACAAAGCTATTTTCATTTTTATTTCACGTGACACTCTAAAAAACTTTATTCTCACATGCACCAGGCATAACCATCCCCGCTGTGCAGGAAAAGAAAGCCAGGTTGAAAGAGGCTGTGACTTGTCCAAGACCAAAGAGATGATATTGTGACAGGGTCAGAAATGGTCCACAGAGGCTCAAGACGGAAACAAAATAAAAGACAGCGATTCCTGAAAGCCAGACTTTATGTATATTATTATACATTACACATATGCACAGGGAGGGAAGCAGAGATGGGGAGCTGTGTTTCTGTTGTTTGTTAGCAATGACAAAGAACCGTGTGTTTTAATAAAATACTTCATAAGTCTTTGCAAGAGTGGTGTTAGAAGCATCAAATAACTACACACAAAACATTCATTCCCTTTCCAATGACCCAAACCCAAAGGGACACCAGGGGTTCTGAAATTATGACAAATGGCTGTCCAGTATGTCTGCTTAATAAAAGCCACGATCACGGTCATAGGCAGATTGCCTGTGAGGGCTCATGAATAATGGACAGGAGCTATCCTCTGCCTTCAAACCTGTTTAGAGGACATCACCAGATTTGATTTATTAACTATGATGCTCAAGACACTCTGACTTCCTGTGACTCTGCCAGTTTGTTAGTGGGTGCCCAGGGAATCATGGGAGCCACGGAAAAACCTAAAGAAGTAAAACAAATGGCCTCGCAGAGCACCCTGCGCTTATCAGCATGCAGTCCAAGGGGGAGGTTAATCTAATAAACTCACAGGGCTCTGGTTTTCCACTCTTAAAGGGTCTCATGGTGAAATTTTCAATTAACTTTTGAGGAATCTGTGGATACAGCTGGTGATTCATTGAACACTCTCCACTGTCTTTAAAGGAGCACGGAGGGTTATTCCTAAATGAATTATTCCCTTATGATTTGGAAAAGCAGAAGCCGGGGCTGTCAAATTTCAAATCCGTGCATGTACCAAATACTGCTCTTTTAACACTTTGTTATTAAATAACCCCCCATGCTTTGATTTTAAATGGTCTAAAGTTTGATTTTATATTGCTGAAAATATACTGGGCACCGCAACTTTCTTTTTAGCTAATTATGGGTGGCTCCTTCTTTGTGTTGTGTGCGCTCCATGAATCTGTAAGATAGACACTAAAAATAGAGTTATGGGAAGCAGGGCTGTGAGGCAGTCCACTGAAAATCTACGCAGCTCGGCCACCAGGGCGCTGAGAATAACAGCAGCTAATCTTCAGCTGAGAATCTGAAGGGCCCAGGCAGAGGACGGAGGCTGAACTGGGCCAGACTGGTTTCCTCCTGGGACGGGAATCCTGAGCAGGCACTGGTTTCCAGTTGTGTGATGGGACTGACAGGGTAGTATGGCCACCTACTGAATCAGGGGCTCTTGCCTGATACATATCCCAGTTCTTTCCCCACTATTTTGACTCTGTTTGCCTAGAAAAAAACACATGTGAACCACCGAAACTTCAACTTTCTACAGACCTCTTTCTCCCAATAATACAGGAGCTCATTGGTATGACAAAGACACATGCTGTATTAAAACAGGGCGTGTTTTCATTTTCCTACAAACTGACTGCCTGAAACCAGTACTGTCTTCCCTTAGACAAGTGAGTGGACTTCATTTGCCAGGAGGTGGGGAGGGTGGGGGAGGAGATTCCTATATATATATATATGTGTGTGTGTGGTGACCCTCTAATTCTAGATAAAAATGTACAGACAGCCACAGCCAGAAGTCCCTGCTCAGCAAATGTGCATCTCCATATGACAAAAACTGAGAGCCAGCAGGCAAACTACATAAAGGAAAAAAGCCAGGAGCTATATTCAGAAATAAATGTGCAACGTCTATTAAAAAATTAGTAGCCCCACGCTTTGGTTTTGGCGGGCAGCATATAATGAGCTGATTTCAGGACTTTATACTATAGCAAACCAAAAATACAAATAGTAAGCTAAAGGAACTTGGAAACTGAACTTCTACAGTTATTCTACTGTGCAACTACCAGAAATGCTTTCAGCTCAGTTAGAATCGAAATCTTCATGTGGCCATGGCACACTCAACGTGGGAGACTTCTGTGCTTATCTCTCCATGACTGCTGGGCTTCCCTGGTGGCTCAGATGGTAAAGAATCCACCTGCAATGCAGGAGACCCAGGTTCAATGCCAGGGTTGGGAAGATCCCCTGGAGGAGGAAATGGCAACCCACTCCAATATTCTTGCCTGGAGAATCCCATGGACAGAGGAACCTGGCTGACTATAGTCCATCGGGTTACCAAGAGTGAGACGTGGAGGGGGTGGCCCAAAGATGGTGGAGGAATAGGATGGGGAGACCACTTTCTCCACTTATCCAAAATTCATCAAAAGATCATTTGAATGCTGACCAACCTCCACAGAACAACTTCTGAACTCTGGTGGAGGACACCAGGCACCAAGAAAGGCACCCCATTCTCTTTGAAAGGAGGTAGGACAAAATATAAAAGACAAAAAGAGAGACGAAACAGTTAGGGATGGAGACCCGTCCTGGTGGGGGCCAGTCGTGAAGGAGGAGACGTTTCCAAACAGCAGGACACTCTTCAGCAGCAGGTCTGTGGGGAGTTTTGGAATCTCAGAGGGCAACATAACTGGGGGGAAAAACCCACAGAATACATGCCTAACTGCAACTGCCAGCAGAGAAGTAGCCTAGACCCCAGAGTCCGCCACCAACAAGCAGGGGCTGGGCAGGGAGGTGCGGATTGCACGCTTAGCGTCAGGACCAGGCCGGAATGCCCTAAGACAATCTGAGGGAGCTAACGTGAGCTAGCAACCCAAACTGTAGGGTAGCCAGGGAGAGAGATGGAAAAAAGAACCTTCCCACGAAAAGCTCTAACTTAAAGCACAGCCTGACCCCTCACAGGACAGAGGACTGAGCAAACACCAAAGGAGAGCTAGCCAGCTGTGGACTGGCCTTCCCACCACTGGCGGCAGAGAGGCAGGCGGCCGGCAGCCAGAGCTGGAAGGCAAGGGGCAACCTGGGCACCAGAGACGGCATCCTCCACCAAACTGTGAGCAGGCTCCCGGCTGCTAACCACGTCTTCCTGGGGTCCTGGCTGGCTGACATCTGCCAGGAGGGCTGCAGCGGAGACCAGCTCCCCAGAGGAGACACACGGCACACCAGAGCACCCGGGAGCGGCCAGGACCGGGGAGGTGATGAGACCCATGGCCTAACTGGAACAGCACGCTCACCAAGCAGCTGGTCACCTGAGCTGCTCGGACCTGGGAAGGGCACAAAACGCAGGCCCAGCTGAGTCTGTGCCTTTGTGGAGTACTCGAGAGCCTGAACCTGAGCAGCTTAGACCTGGGAGGTGCATGAAACCCAGGCCTGCTTTGGACAGATCCCCTTCAGAGCAAACTGGCGCCCGAGCAGTGTAGACCCGAAAGCACACTCTGCCGTGAGCTGGGGTAAACCCCGTGTGGTCCATGCACTGCGAGCACTCCCCACACATGAGTGATATTTGTTTAGAGTGCTCCTCCCTCCCCACAGCACAACTGAACAAGTGACCACCTTCGCCTCCTTGTATCAGGGCGGAAGTTAGACACTGAGGGGCTTGCAAACAGAGGAAGCCAAAATAAACAAAGAAGAGGGAGCCGCTCTGGAAGTGACAGGAGCAACAGATTAAAATCCTGTAGTTAGCACTGACTAAGCATTGGAAAGGGCCTATAGACCTTGAGAAATATAAGCTGGAACAAGGAACTATCTGAAACTTAACTGACCCCACACACAGCTCCAGAGAAATTCCTAGATATATTTTTACTATTATCATTTTTTTCATTTTTTTATTTTTACATTCTTTATTACTCCTTAAATTTTCATTTTTATAACCTACTAGTACCTTGCAAAAAAAAGAGACCCTATTTTTAAAGCAAATATATATATTTTTAATTTTTGGATTAATCTTGTTTGTATTTTTAATATTGTATTTTTGAGAGTCTAACCTCTACTCTAGATTTTTAATCTTTGCTTTTTGGTATTTGTTATCAATTTTGAACCTTTAAGAATCTAATCTTTAGTACCAGTTTTCACTTAGGGGTGTGATGACTGGCTTGATTGCTGTCTCCCCTTTGACGCTCCCTTTTCTCCCCTGGGTCACCTCTATCTGCTCCCTCCTCCTCCCCTTCTCTGCTTAACTCTGTGAGTCTCTCTGGGCGGTCAGGGCTGTGCCAAGCACTTAGGGAGCTGATTACTGGGTAGATCGGTCTCTCCCCTTTGACTCCCCCTCTTCTCCTCCTGGCCACCTCTCTCTCCCTCCTCCCTGTTCTCTTCTCCGTGTAACTCTGTGAACCTCTCTGGGTGTCCCTCACTGTGGAGAATCTCTTCACTATTAACCTAGATGTTTTATCAACTGTGCTATATAGATAAAGTCTTGAGGTTACTGTAAGCATAATACTGAAACTCAGAGGCAGGAGGCTTAAATCCAGGACTTGACTCCAGGAAACATTATTTGACAAGAGCTTATCCAAAAATCCTCCATACCTGCACTGAAACCAAGCTCCACCCAAGAGCCAACAAGTTCCAGAAGGAGACATACCACACTAATTCTCCTTACTGAAAGGAGAAACACACAGAAACATACCCCTGAGCATTAACATACAAGCTGCTCAAAGTCACACCAAACCTACAGACACTCCAAAACTCACTACTGGACACTTCATTCTATTCCAGAAAGATGAGACCCAGCTCTACCCACCAGAACACAGATGCAAGCTGTCCTAACCAGGAAACCTTGACAAGCCACTAGTCCAACCCCACCCACAGAGAGCAACCTCAATAAAGAGGAACCACAAACTTCCAGCCTACCCCAAAGGCCACCCCAAATATAGCAATCTAAACAAACTGAAAGCAGAGAAATATTCAGCAGGAAAAGGAGTATGAAAAATGCCCGCTAAACCAAACAAAAGAGGAGGAGATAGGGAGTCTACCTGAAAAAGAATTCAGAATAATGATAGTAAAGATGATCCAAAATCTTGAAAACAAAATGGAGTTACAGGTAAACAGACTAGAGACAAGGATTGAGAAGATGCAAGAAATGTTTTACAAGTAACTAGAAGAAATAAAAAAGAGTCAATCAATAATGAATAATGCAATAACGGAGATCAAAAGCACTCTGAAGGGAACCAACAGTAGAATAACCGAGGCAGAAGAGAGGATACGTGAGGTGGCAGATAGAATGGTGAAATAGATGAAGCAGAGAGGAAAAAAGAAAAGAAGAATTAAAAGAAATGAGGACAACCTCTGAGACCTCCGGGACAATGTTAAATGCCCCAGCATTCTAATCATAGGAGTCGCAGAAGAAGAAGACAAAAGAAAGGCCATGAGAAAATACTCAAGGAGATAATAGTTGAAATGGATTAAAGATCTAAATGTAAGACCAGAAACTATAAAACTCCTAGAGGATCACACAGGCAAAACACTCTGTGACATAAATCACAGCAGGATCCTCTATGGCCCACCCCCCACAGTAATGGAAATAAAAGCAAAAATAAACAAATGGGACCTAATTAAACTTAAAAGCTATTGCACAATGAAGGAAACTACAAGCAAGGTATAAAGACAGCCTTCAGAATGGGAGAAAATAATAGCAAATGAAGCAACTGACAAAGAATTAATCTCAAAACTATATAAGCAGCTCATGTAGCTCAATAACAAAAAAACTAAATGACCCAATCAAAAAAATGGGCCAAAGAACTAAACAGACATTTCTCCAAAGAAGATATACAGATGGCTAACAAACACATGAAAAGATGCTCAACATCATTCGTTATCAGAGAAATGCAAATCAAGACCACAATGAGGTACCATTTCATGCTGGTCAGAATAGCTGCTATCAAAAAGTCTACAAACAATAAATACTGGAGAGGGTGCAGAGAAAAGGGAGCCCTCTTACACTGTTGGTGGGAATGCAAACTAGTCCAGCCACTATGGAGAACAGTGTGCAGATTCCTTAAAAAACTGAAAATAGAACTGCCATATGACCCAGCAATCCCACGGCTGGGCATACACACCAAGGAAACCAGAATTGAAAGAGACAGGTGTACCCAGTGTTCAACACAGCACTGTTTAAAATAGCCAGGACATGGAAGCAACCTAAATGTCCATTGGCAGACAAAGGGATAAGAAAGCTGTGGTACATATGCAGAATGGAATATTACTCATCCATTAAAAAGAATGTATTTGAATCCGTTCTAATGAGGTGGATGAAACTGGAGCCTATTATACAGAGTGAAGTAAGTCAGAAAGAAAAACACCAATAAAGTATATTAATGGATATATATGGAATTTAGAAAGACGGTAACAATGACCCTATATGCGAGACAGCAAAAGAGACACAGAGATAAAGAACAGACTTTTGGACTCTGTGGGAGAAGGCGAGGGTGGGATGATTTGAGAGAATAGCACTGAACCATGTATATTACCATATGTGAAATAGATCACCAGTCCAGGTTTGATGCATGAGACAGGGTGCTCAGGGCCAGTGCACTGGGATGACCCTGAGGGATGCGATAAGGAGGGAGGTGGGAAGTGGGTTCAGGATGGGGAACACATGTAAACTCATGGCTGATTCATGTCAATGTATGGCAAAATCCACTAGAATACTGTAAAGTAATTAGCTTCCAATTAAAATAAATTAATTAATAAAAAGAAAAAGAGTCAGGCACAACTGAGCGATTAACACTTTTACTTTCTTTCTCCATGACTGCCAGATTAAACGGGCAAAAAAAAAAAAAAAAAGTAAGGGCATAGATAATTTGATCTAAGGGACACCAATAGAAACATGCTCTCAATTTTCAGGGAAAAACCTTTTTCTAAGAACTCATGGATGATTTACAAAATTGACTATGTCTTAGGCCAAAAAGCAAAGCAAATTTCAACAAATACAGAAGAAGTGACTTTAGACATTTTCTTAATCCAGTTGAGAATTAGAGTTCAACTACAGAAACAAAGCCAAACCTCCCAGTATATTAAAAAACTTGCTACGTTGCCAACACCACCAAGAGGTGGAAACAATCCAAAATGTCCACGGACAAATGAACAGATAAAGAAAGACATGTATATGTGGAGTGTATATCAGTAAATTCTACATAATGGAATATCATTCAGCCTTTTTTAAAAGAGGAATATTATCATAAGCCGTAAAACGGATCGACTTCAAGAACACTGTGTTAAATGCAACAAGCCAGTCACCGAAAGATAAACACTCTGTGGTTTCATGCATGCGAGGTGTCCACAATGGCCACGTTCATAGGAACAGAAAGTGAAAGCAAGCAGAACCCTGCAGGGCCTTCCATTGGATAGACCCCTCCCTTGGTGTCACTCACCTCCTGCTTAGAGAGAAGCTAGTGTCCTATGCCTTCTCTGAGGTCCAGAGAATAGGTTTAATCAGTGAAGTGAGGAAATGTAAAAACAAAGGCAGACAGTCAAGCAAGACAAAATAACAAGAAGACCTTTAGTTCCTCCTGAGCCACATCCTGTGAGCTATTTTGTGGACACTAAAACCACCCACCAGTTGAGTTAATTGCATGCTGACCAACAGCACGTAGACCATAGACCAGCTGGATCGAGAAGGTTAATGATGTTAAGTCCTGAAATGCCACCCAATATCTCATCACCAATGATCAGAAGACTGTGAGCTGATCACACACCCTGCAACCCTCTGCCTCATCTTCCTTTAAAAAATTCATCCCTGAAAGCCACTGGGGAGTTTGGGTCTTTTGGGGATGAGCTGCCCCTTCTCCTTGCTTGGCGCCTGCAATGGCTTTGGAATCAGTTCTAGGTCTGAGTATTGGTTCCTTCAGCAGCTCAGATGGTAAGGAATCTGCCTGCAATGCAAGAGATCTGGGCTTGCTCCCTGGGCCGGGAAGATCCCCTGGAGGCATGGCAACCCACTCCAGTATTCCTGCCTGGGAAACCCCTGGACAGAGGAGCCTGGAGGGCTACAGTCCATGGGGCCGTAAAGCGTCGGGCACGACTGAGTGACTTTCCCCTCCTTTTGCTTCCCCACAACCTCATGACGGGAGGCTCGTTACAGCACACCGGGCGGGGGACCCGGGTCAGGAGGTCAGGCTCAGGAGCAGAAGCAGGATGGCGGTCACCAGGGCTTAGAGGCAGAGGGGGACAGGGAGCTGTTTAACCAGTATAGAGAACCATTTTTATTTTAATTTTTGACACATATGCACTATTGATGTGAGTGTGTGTGCACGCTCAGTCACTCAGTGAGGTGCGGCTCTTTGTGACCCCATGACTAGGCCGCCAGGCTCCTCTGTCCAGGGATTTCCCAGGCAGGAATACTGGGGTGGGTTGCCATTTCCTCCTCCAGGGGCTCTTGCCCACCCAGGGATGGAACACACTTCTCTTGCCCGGGCAGCGGCATTCTTTACCGCTGAGCCACCTGGGGAGCCCACACACTGCTGAAACTGTGTATGAAATAAATAGCTAATGAGAACTTCCTGTATAGCACAGGGAACTCTACTCGGTGCTCTGTGGTGACCCACAAGTGAAGGACACCCAAAGGAGGGGGTACATGTACACATATAGCTGATTCGCTTCGCTCTGCAGTAGAAACTAACATTGTAAAGCAACTCTATTCCAATTAAAAATTTAAAAAGAATCGGATTTTAACAATGAAAACATTTTGGAGATCTGTGGCCCAGGAATGCGAACATGATGCCACTACTGACCGGGACATTTCAGATTGGTTAAGGGAGTAAATCATCAGGTCAGTGGACATGAGTCTGAGCAAACTCCGGGAGACAGAGAAGGACAGGGAAGCCTGGCGTGCTGCAGCCCAGGCTGCAGACTCAGATACAGCTGGGTGACTGAATGACAAGGGTAGCAAATTCTATTCTATATATTTAATCACAATAAAAGAAGCAGAAAAAAGAGAACAAGATGACACAAAGGGCTGGATCACAGATTTAAAAACATACATAGATTAAGTATTGTTTGAAAAATGCAGTTGCGAGCTTATTCTTTACTCCACTTTATACTAATGTTTCCATGGGGCCGTAAAGCGTCGGGCACGACTGAGTGACTTTCCCCTCCTTTTGCTTCCCCACAACCTCATGACGGGAGGCTCGTTACAGCACACCGGGCGGGGGACCCGGGTCAGGAGGTCAGGCTCAGGAGCAGAAGCAGGATGGCGGTCACCAGGGCTTAGAGGCAGAGGGGGACAGGGAGCTGTTTAACCAGTATAGAGAACCATTTTTATTTTAATTTTTGACACATATGCACTATTGATGTGAGTGTGTGTGCACGCTCAGTCACTCAGTGAGGTGCGGCTCTTTGTGACCCCATGACTAGGCCGCCAGGCTCCTCTGTCCAGGGATTTCCCAGGCAGGAATACTGGGGTGGGTTGCCATTTCCTCCTCCAGGGGCTCTTGCCCACCCAGGGATGGAACACACTTCTCTTGCCCGGGCAGCGGCATTCTTTACCGCTGAGCCACCTGGGGAGCCCACACACTGCTGAAACTGTGTATGAAATAAATAGCTAATGAGAACTTCCTGTATAGCACAGGGAACTCTACTCGGTGCTCTGTGGTGACCCACAAGTGAAGGACACCCAAAGGAGGGGGTACATGTACACATATAGCTGATTCGCTTCGCTCTGCAGTAGAAACTAACATTGTAAAGCAACTCTATTCCAATTAAAAATTTAAAAAGAATCGGATTTTAACAATGAAAACATTTTGGAGATCTGTGGCCCAGGAATGCGAACATGATGCCACTACTGACCGGGACATTTCAGATTGGTTAAGGGAGTAAATCATCAGGTCAGTGGACATGAGTCTGAGCAAACTCCGGGAGACAGAGAAGGACAGGGAAGCCTGGCGTGCTGCAGCCCAGGCTGCAGACTCAGATACAGCTGGGTGACTGAATGACAAGGGTAGCAAATTCTATTCTATATATTTAATCACAATAAAAGAAGCAGAAAAAAGAGAACAAGATGACACAAAGGGCTGGATCACAGATTTAAAAACATACATAGATTAAGTATTGTTTGAAAAATGCAGTTGCGAGCTTATTCTTTACTCCACTTTATACTAATGTTTTCTGTGGACTCTAGGACGGTGGTTGTCTGGGGACAAAATGAACATGGGTGTTACACGTACACACACACACACACACACATAATTTTATCTATGCCTCCCCCAACAACTCTCCAAGCAGAAATTTCATCCTCAGAACCAATTGTTACAACGTGGTTCCAGAGATATTTTTACTGCATATACAATGACAATGAAACAAAGGAACAGTGAGGATTTTCAAAGACAAGAGTATAATCAATTTCAACATACTCCCTCAGAGCATTAAAAAACACCCCTGTAAAGCCTTTTCATAGCGCTAGATTTTCGCATCCTAGTAATCAAGCTGCAGGTCCATATTCCTATTTGCAGAGCAAAAAACAGTAAAAAGAAATTATATTGGGGGAAGATATGCCAAGCCCAAAAATATCTCAGGATTTAGGTCAACAATGCCTGTCTCGTGTAACCCTGCACTGAAACACTTCTCTGAAAAATGGAGAAATAAACTTAAATAAAATAATTCTTCTCAAGAAAATCAACAATATTTGTTGTCTCAGTATTTTGCTGATTCTTCAAATTTTAAATTTATGGACCAAGAACTGATATCTTGGGTTTCTATCCCATTATTAGGGCATGCTTTTCTAATGAGAGAATATTAAAAAAAATGTTTTCTCTTTAAATGAAAACAGAAATGAAGCAAATATTTATGACATAAAAATCACTGCACACTCTCGAGTACATTTTTCACACATCAATCTATATTTTTCCTTTTACTTATAATCTTTGTGTTACCACATTTCTCTAGCAATGAGCGATTTGATTATGATAAATAACTTTTCAGTGGAAATAGATCCACAGTGATAATTCTTGCCAGGATTTGTTCCAGGGTGAAAATAAAACTGAAGACTGTCACCCTGAGGCAATGATGCTCCTGGTTTATTACCAAAGTGGACCCGGATTTTACCAAATCTGTGGCTAACAGGGGGAACCATGGGATGAAGGCTCTGTCCCAGGGCATCAAGAGCTCCAGTCACACCCATGTGTTGGTGCCCTGATACACAGAGCGCTGAATGACCAGGCTCCATTTCAGAGAGAAGCTGGCTGCCTTCAGGATCTTCAGAGCCTGCTGACTGACTCCCACCTAGATGTCAACTAGGAAAGTGCAAGCGGCTCAGTCGTGTCCAGCTCTGCGCCCCTGTGGACTATACAGTCCATGGAATTCTCCAGGCCAGAATACTGTTTCTTGGCAAGATGCACATTTAGTGAGAACTGCTCTGAGGCAGTCTAGCTCCTGTAATATCAGAATCACTTGCTGATGGCTGGAACGGTCTGCCACATTGCTGAAATGATGCCCTCTTTTCTTGAACGTCCCTGCCTTTCTAAACACCATGATTCCACCACTGGGTATCTCTAGGACTTAGAACTGAAATTGCTACCCTGTCCTTTCAAGAGAAGGGCAATGCCAAGACATTAAGACAGTCTCAGACAGATTGAATTGCTGGGTAGCTCAAAGAGAGGCATTCTCTTTGGACTTAACAAGCGACACAATAGATTTAGATACTCTACTCCCAAATATATGTTTTTGGACCCTCAAACTTTAAACAGTTTTCTTCCCTGAATCCATATCTACACATTTCACCCTTAGCCAAAATCTTCACTTCTAGTTGGAAGAAACTCAGCTAGCTCTATTCCCACCAGACAATGTATTTATTAGACAAATCCCCAGGTGTTCAGATAGTCTCAGAATGGGATTCCTGCCAACTTCAACACATTAGTCCCCTCCTAAGGCAACAGAACCCGGATGTCTCAGGGGCCTCACCAGTGAGTCATGAAGCTTCCTGGATGCCCTGAGTCTGGGTTCTGAAACAACAGTGTAAAATGAACATTGTGCATTGCAAGTTCAAGGTCAATGAGCAAGTGTCATGTGTGCTTTGTTAATGTTAACAGCTCCTTTTTAATTTTCTTTTTTAATTCAGAAATTTGTGTATGCATCCATACAACATAATTTCATGGCTGCATGTAATTTTTTTAATGTTACCATTTCCCTGAGTGTTACAAAATTTTCTATTTAAAAATGTTACTTTGACACATAATATTTTATATTCGACATGATTTTGGTATAAAGTATTTTCAGTCCTGAAATGTGAATTTCACATTTAATGTTTAATTTTGGCTTTAATAGAGTTTCTGGTTCCTGCCCCTACTGCATTCTTTGTAAAGGGAAAACTTTAGGGAAAATTCAGGTGTAAATTTTCATTGTCCTTTTTAGGGTAATAAATTTTCTAGGCCATAGTTTGTGTCTTTTATGATTTTGTTGTTTGTTTCGTCACTAAGCCATGTCCAGCTCTTTGCAACCACACGACCGTAGCCTACCAGGCTCCTCTGTCCATGGGATTCTCCAGGCAAGAATCCTGGAGTGCGTTACCGTTTCCTTTTCCTGGGCATCTTCCCAGCTACCACTGCTCTTAACATTAATTTGTAAGACACATTCAGATGAAAGAAATTCTCAAGGTCAATTTCAAATCCAATGTCAGAATAAATAATACAATTCACAGGGAAATCTCCCAGTGTCTAAAATAAGAGATGCCTTTGTCCCAAGTCTTAGTTACTAAATTAAACAACCTTGGCTTTAGTCACTCGCCACTCCATCCTGTTGGTCTGACTTTTCAAAAATAGTCATCTCAAAACTAACACAAACAGGGGTATAATTATTAAAACTCGTCAAAATCTATATGCCCAGCATCAAAGGACTCCACCTTGCTCAAGGAAGATTACCACTCATTTGTGCCTCATGCAAACAAACCAACCTTCTACATATCTTCCGACTTTATTCCTGTGTTCTTGCTACTTCATTATATGGAACCTGAAAACATCATTAACAGCCTAGGGTTGCCCATCATATCTTCTATAGCACCCTCCTTCTGGCCATCACCTCTCCTAACTCACTGCTTGTGGTCCTAGTGGGGGATTAGAAATGCAGTCCCATTCAACTGCCCACAGAACTGGAAACATACCTAGGTTGAGTCCATCACCGTGGCCTGTACCCTGAGGACCAGTGACTGGTTCTGGGGTAGGGATGTGGGCCTTGAGGGACAATTCAGGATGTTTCCATGAGATTTGCTAGATGGACACTGGGAGATTAAAAAAAGACCCAATCTTGTTGTTATAATATCAATTCACTAGGCAATAGGTATGTGTCTCATATCCTCTGAGACAGAGAAAGAAGCAGAGACAAAAAAGAGATAGAGACAGAGGGAGTGTGTAGTGTCAGTTACATCTCCAGATCCCAGATCCAGCGGTGCCTGAAGGCAGCTGAGGTTAGAATTTCCAGGTATTTGGACCATTTGCCCCAGGGCACAGTGGTAAAGAATCCGCCTGCAATGCAATAGACACAGGAGATGCGGGTTCAATCCTGATCTAGGGATGGCATGGCAACCCACTCCAGGATTTCTGCGAAGAATCCCCGGGACAGAGCAGCCTGGCGGACTGCAGTCCATGGTGTCTCAAAAGAGCTGGATATGGCTGAAGCAACTGAGCGCATGGACTATTTCCCAGACATGAAAGCTAATATTCCCTTTTGTGCTTAAACCATTATGAGTTGGTTTTATACCAATGGCAAACAGGCAACTCATAAAACAAACTAGTCCATGAGGCTCTTTTCTTCCTTCCTCCTAAACAATACATTCTTTTTACCATCTATTTCCTTTCTCTTCTGCCATGACTGTGCACCTTATTCCCACAGTAGAGGAAAGGTTTAACTTTTATATCATAGTGAATATTTATTGTAGATTATTTATTTTATAATAATATGTTTACAAATTTCAGAAAGTTTGTATGGTGTGTGTTTCAGATGTGCTGGGTTTAAGATGGAGAACAGAAATTTCCTTTTGTCTACCAATTATCAAAAGCAAGAACAAATAAAATGAACAGAGAAAGCCCCTCCTCTTTTTAATTTTATTCTTTCCTTTCACGGAAGCAACATTTTCTCCTCGTGCAGACTTGGGATCATGAATTCAGGATTCAGGAAACTCATGCAGCCCTGGTACGTGCATGAGTGCTAAGTCATTGTAATTTTTTTAATGTTACCATTTCCCTGAGTGTTACAAAATTTTCTATTTAAAAATGTTACTTTGACACATAATATTTTATATTCGACATGATTTTGGTATAAAGTATTTTCAGTCCTGAAATGTGAATTTCACATTTAATGTTTAATTTTGGCTTTAATAGAGTTTCTGGTTCCTGCCCCTACTGCATTCTTTGTAAAGGGAAAACTTTAGGGAAAATTCAGGTGTAAATTTTCATTGTCCTTTTTAGGGTAATAAATTTTCTAGGCCATAGTTTGTGTCTTTTATGATTTTGTTGTTTGTTTCGTCACTAAGCCATGTCCAGCTCTTTGCAACCACACGACCGTAGCCTACCAGGCTCCTCTGTCCATGGGATTCTCCAGGCAAGAATCCTGGAGTGCGTTACCGTTTCCTTTTCCTGGGCATCTTCCCAGCTACCACTGCTCTTAACATTAATTTGTAAGACACATTCAGATGAAAGAAATTCTCAAGGTCAATTTCAAATCCAATGTCAGAATAAATAATACAATTCACAGGGAAATCTCCCAGTGTCTAAAATAAGAGATGCCTTTGTCCCAAGTCTTAGTTACTAAATTAAACAACCTTGGCTTTAGTCACTCGCCACTCCATCCTGTTGGTCTGACTTTTCAAAAATAGTCATCTCAAAACTAACACAAACAGGGGTATAATTATTAAAACTCGTCAAAATCTATATGCCCAGCATCAAAGGACTCCACCTTGCTCAAGGAAGATTACCACTCATTTGTGCCTCATGCAAACAAACCAACCTTCTACATATCTTCCGACTTTATTCCTGTGTTCTTGCTACTTCATTATATGGAACCTGAAAACATCATTAACAGCCTAGGGTTGCCCATCATATCTTCTATAGCACCCTCCTTCTGGCCATCACCTCTCCTAACTCACTGCTTGTGGTCCTAGTGGGGGATTAGAAATGCAGTCCCATTCAACTGCCCACAGAACTGGAAACATACCTAGGTTGAGTCCATCACCGTGGCCTGTACCCTGAGGACCAGTGACTGGTTCTGGGGTAGGGATGTGGGCCTTGAGGGACAATTCAGGATGTTTCCATGAGATTTGCTAGATGGACACTGGGAGATTAAAAAAAGACCCAATCTTGTTGTTATAATATCAATTCACTAGGCAATAGGTATGTGTCTCATATCCTCTGAGACAGAGAAAGAAGCAGAGACAAAAAAGAGATAGAGACAGAGGGAGTGTGTAGTGTCAGTTACATCTCCAGATCCCAGATCCAGCGGTGCCTGAAGGCAGCTGAGGTTAGAATTTCCAGGTATTTGGACCATTTGCCCCAGGGCACAGTGGTAAAGAATCCGCCTGCAATGCAATAGACACAGGAGATGCGGGTTCAATCCTGATCTAGGGATGGCATGGCAACCCACTCCAGGATTTCTGCGAAGAATCCCCGGGACAGAGCAGCCTGGCGGACTGCAGTCCATGGTGTCTCAAAAGAGCTGGATATGGCTGAAGCAACTGAGCGCATGGACTATTTCCCAGACATGAAAGCTAATATTCCCTTTTGTGCTTAAACCATTATGAGTTGGTTTTATACCAATGGCAAACAGGCAACTCATAAAACAAACTAGTCCATGAGGCTCTTTTCTTCCTTCCTCCTAAACAATACATTCTTTTTACCATCTATTTCCTTTCTCTTCTGCCATGACTGTGCACCTTATTCCCACAGTAGAGGAAAGGTTTAACTTTTATATCATAGTGAATATTTATTGTAGATTATTTATTTTATAATAATATGTTTACAAATTTCAGAAAGTTTGTATGGTGTGTGTTTCAGATGTGCTGGGTTTAAGATGGAGAACAGAAATTTCCTTTTGTCTACCAATTATCAAAAGCAAGAACAAATAAAATGAACAGAGAAAGCCCCTCCTCTTTTTAATTTTATTCTTTCCTTTCACGGAAGCAACATTTTCTCCTCGTGCAGACTTGGGATCATGAATTCAGGATTCAGGAAACTCATGCAGCCCTGGTACGTGCATGAGTGCTAAGTCACTTCAGTTGTGTCCGACTCTTTGCGACCCCATGGACTGTAGCCCACCAGGCTCCTCTGTCCATGGGATTCTCCAGGCAAGAATACTGGAGTGGGCAGCCATGCCCTTCTCCAGGGGATCTTCCCAGCCCAGGGATCGAGCCCGCGTGTCTCTTGTCTTCTGCACGGGCAGGTGGGTTGTTTGCCACTGGCAACACCTGGGAAGCCGTAGTCCTGGTACACAGGTCACAAGCACTCGGCCTGAGTCTTGGGTAGAGTGGGAACAAGGCTGTGAGTGAGTCCTTGGAAAATACTCTTAAGAAGGGCTTCCCTTCTCCTCCTGAATCTTTACCTCCCTGTGTCCTATTGAGTCTGAACTGGGGAGTGTAGGTCTCTGATTCTAACTTTCTCCACAGCTCCAGCTTCACGTGGTTGGTATAGATCAAGGTAGGGGGCAGGGAAGGACGGAGAGAGGATAAAGGGTGAGACAGGGAGTGTTGGGCTCTGCTGTCATTTGGGGCCAAATCCAGTCCTTTCAGCTGCTTCCACCAACTATCATCCTCCTCTGATCCTGTCCACAGGTCTGTCTTGTCCTTTGTTACTTGGTGGGCCTGTTTTGCAGAAAAGCTGGAGGTCTTTTCCCCAGAATTATTGTGGGCAAATGAAACAGTGCTCCACATTCCAGGGGAGCCTTGATGAAGAATGTGGCGTTGGGAGATCTAACCAGAGGCGGGCAAGACCGAAACCACTGAACACCAAGAAAGTGTCAAGAAAGTGCATCCGCACCAAAGCGCACAAGGCTTAGAGGCCACTGCAACAAAGGCACCCACTCCAGCACTCTGGCCTGGAAAATCCTGTGGACGAGGAGCCTGGTGGGCTGCAGTCCATGGCGTCGCTAAGAGTCGGGCACGACTGAGCGGCTTCACTTTCACTTTTCACTTACATGCACTGGAGAAGGAAATGGCAACCCACTCCAGTGCTCTTGCCCGGAGCATCCCAGGGACGGGGGAGCCTAGTGGGCTACCATCTATGGGGTCGCAAAGAGTCGGACACAACTGAAGCGACTTAGCAGCAGCAACAAAGGAAACTGCTGTGGATACTGGGAAAACAAAGAGAAAATTTGTGAAAGCACAGCTTTGTCACAGAACATTAATGACAGTCATTAGGTGAACTGATAACCATTGATGATGCATTTTCATTTATCAAACATTATAGCATCATTAATATGTGTCCAACATTATTGATGCAAGTTCGGCTTTACCACTGAAACAGGATTGTTGTAGGATCAGTCTTCTGTTCCCTGAAGGACTTCAGATCTAGCTTAGGTCTGATGCAAGTCAGCCCTGACTCTGAGTAAGGGAAGTATGAGGCTCCCCAGGGGGCACTAGTGGTAAAGATCCAAACCCGCCGGCCAGTAAGGAGACGTATGAGATGTGGGCTAGGGTTAGGGTTAGATCCCTGAGACCAGTGCTGAGTGCTGAGATGGGTGAACACAGGATGGATAAATGAGTTAGTCCTCATGGTGTAAACTCAGCCCCGCAAAGCTAACCTAACGAGTAAAGTTCTTCAGATAAAGAGTAATGAACTAGAAATTTAGGAGACGATTCAATCTCCGAATGGTTTTCTCCCTTCAGTGATGCTCCACAGACTGACTTTTGCAAGCTCACAATAGGAGGCACCAAGAGCCACACCTCTATCCATCTCGCATTTGTTCCCAGCCCACTCCTGAGCGTTTCCTCTTTCTGCACCTGAATGAAGAACGGCCAATTGATTTCCATAAAACCAGTCATTAATTTGTATCTGTCTCTCCTGTCACTCCTCATTCCTAGTATATAAATAATTCAGGCTTCCTTCATCTTTCCTTATTCAAAGGACCCTGAAGCTTTTGCCTTTTATTTGTCCTTTCCTCGACCACATCCTGTGAGCAAAAGACTCTTCTAAGCTGAATTAAGCAAAACCAGAGGCAGCTTTAGAACGCACCACTGATTCACGAAACGCCGTAATTTCCCTTCTGCATTTTCTCATTATGCTTTAAGGTATACGGATGCTCCCAATGACCTTTTTTAAACAAAACTATCTGTAGAGATAACATTTCTTGAAATGTCTATAGTGACATGTGCATAGTGTTCTGAAGATAGAAGTCGATTTAAAACCCAACAGTTTAAGAACCATTTAAATGAACTCTGCAGTTGTAGATGGCTACTCCATCTACAGAAGGGAAAACAGAATTCCTCTGTGATTTGGAACAGAAGTTTCAAAGCATGGCACAAACAGGGCTATTCTCCTAGAACATCTCCTAGAACAACAGTACAGGTGCCATTCTAGCATAAAATTATTTACGACAACTGATGAAAACCAAGGTTTCCTTTCTGTTAAAGCTCTTCTAAATCTGTATTGCCCTCAGTGTTATTGTCATCGTTGCTATCATTAATTTCTTAAGCAATTAAACTATGCTCAAAGGTATAAGAACACAAAAACAAAACCAGCCCCAACACACAGCCTTTAGTGATAAGTACGGAGTCATAGATGGATGTGAGCTTACCAAGATGAGGAAGTATTAATAGATACAGTGAGCAAAACTACTCGAACGTTTCCTATCTTAAAAGCGATTTTTTCTAAGCACCACATCTCTGGCCACCAACTGCCCTTTCTTTTCTTTTCCTTTTAGAAGAGACCGTCTTCTAACCCCCTAAGTCTCCTTTCATTTTGCTTCCCTGAAAAAAAGTCCTTGTAACTCCGACTGAGCCAATCTAGACCAATATTTTGAGATAAATGGTGAACAAAAGAGTTTGACATTTCAGTGCAATAATGGTATGGAAGCTAAAACGCAGTAATTGGGTAGCAAGACACTGGAGGGACATCCACAAAGAACTTTTGAAGGAAGTATGGAAGTAAGGCATTAACTTGGCATATTAACTTGAGTAGATAAAAACATCAAAATGAAAAACTAGTATTTACGTATAAGTTTGGGAAGTATTAGTAAAACTTTAAACAAAAAAAGACTTCTGAGAGCTTCGATTCTCAGAATCAACCATGCGAATCACGCTCATTCTGGTCAACAGGGTTTGCACCCACTGTTCCTTCTGCTGGGCACACACTGCCCACACGTCTTCACAGCCCATCTGCTCACTTTAGTCAAACACTCACAGATCAATTCTCAAGAGTAGCTGTCCCTTAGCCAATTATTTAAAATAGTCCCTTAAAATTGTTCTGTTCCCAGACCACCCATTAGATCTTTCAGTTCAGTTCAGCCCAGTCGCTCAGTCGTGTCTGACTCTTTGCGACCTCATGAACCGCAGCATGCCAGGCTTCCCTGTCCATCACCAACTCTCGGAGTCCACCCAAACCCATGTCCATCGAGTCGATGATGGCATCCAACCATCTCATCCTCTGTCATCCCCTTCTCCTTCTGCCCTCAATCTTTCCCAGTATCAGGGTCTCTTCCAATGAGTCAGTTCTTCGTCGGAGTCATAGATGGATGTGAGCTTACCAAGATGAGGAAGTATTAATAGATACAGTGAGCAAAACTACTCGAACGTTTCCTATCTTAAAAGCGATTTTTTCTAAGCACCACATCTCTGGCCACCAACTGCCCTTTCTTTTCTTTTCCTTTTAGAAGAGACCGTCTTCTAACCCCCTAAGTCTCCTTTCATTTTGCTTCCCTGAAAAAAAGTCCTTGTAACTCCGACTGAGCCAATCTAGACCAATATTTTGAGATAAATGGTGAACAAAAGAGTTTGACATTTCAGTGCAATAATGGTATGGAAGCTAAAACGCAGTAATTGGGTAGCAAGACACTGGAGGGACATCCACAAAGAACTTTTGAAGGAAGTATGGAAGTAAGGCATTAACTTGGCATATTAACTTGAGTAGATAAAAACATCAAAATGAAAAACTAGTATTTACGTATAAGTTTGGGAAGTATTAGTAAAACTTTAAACAAAAAAAGACTTCTGAGAGCTTCGATTCTCAGAATCAACCATGCGAATCACGCTCATTCTGGTCAACAGGGTTTGCACCCACTGTTCCTTCTGCTGGGCACACACTGCCCACACGTCTTCACAGCCCATCTGCTCACTTTAGTCAAACACTCACAGATCAATTCTCAAGAGTAGCTGTCCCTTAGCCAATTATTTAAAATAGTCCCTTAAAATTGTTCTGTTCCCAGACCACCCATTAGATCTTTCAGTTCAGTTCAGCCCAGTCGCTCAGTCGTGTCTGACTCTTTGCGACCTCATGAACCGCAGCATGCCAGGCTTCCCTGTCCATCACCAACTCTCGGAGTCCACCCAAACCCATGTCCATCGAGTCGATGATGGCATCCAACCATCTCATCCTCTGTCATCCCCTTCTCCTTCTGCCCTCAATCTTTCCCAGTATCAGGGTCTCTTCCAATGAGTCAGTTCTTCGCATCAGGTGGCCAGAGTATTGGAGTTTCAGCTTCAACATCAGTCCTTCCAATGAACACCCAGAACTGATCTCCTTTAGGATGGACTGCTTGGATCTCTTAGCAGTCCAAGGGACTCTTAAGCATCTTCTCCAACACCACAGTTCAAAAACATCAATTCTTCAGTACTCAGTTTTCTTTATAGTCCAACTCTCACACTCATACATGACCACTGGAAAAACCATAGCCTTGATTAGACGGACCTTTGTTGGCAAAGTAATGCCTCTGCTTTTTAATATGCTGTCTAGGTTGGTCATAACTTTCCTTCTGAGGAGTAACCGTCTTTTAATTTCATTGCTGCAGTCACCATCTGCAGTGATTTTGGAGCCCAGAAAAATAAAATCAGCCACTGTTTCCACTGTTTCCCCATCTATCTGCCATGAAGTGATGGGAAGGGATGCCATGATCTTAGTTTTCTTAATGTTGAGCTTCTTTACAGCATTCAGTTCACTTCAGTTCAGTTGCTCAGTCGTGTCCGACTCTTGTGACCTCATGAATCACCATGTCTCCCTGTCCATCACCATCTCTCAGAGTTCACTCAGACTCATGTCCATCAAGTCAGTGATGCCATCCAGCCATCTCATCCTCAGTCGTCCCCTTCTCCTCCTGCCCCCAACCCCTCTCAGCATCAGAGTCTTTTCCAATGAGTCAACTCTTCGCATGAGGTGGCCAAAGTACTGGAGTTTCAGCTTCAGCATCATTCCTTCCAAAGAACACCCAGGGTTGATCTCCTTCAGAATGGCCTGGTTGGATCTCCTTGCAGTCCAAGGGACTCGCAAGAGTCTTCTCCAACACCACAGTTCAAAAGCATCAATTCTTCAGTGCTCAGCCTTCTTCACAGTCCAACTCTCACATCTATACAGGACCACAGGAAAAACCATAGCCTTGGCTAGATGGACCTTGCAGCACTGGCTGATACCAAATATTTTACATCTGTTTCCTTATTTACTCTCTGTCTGACCACTGGTACAGGAATTTCAAAATGTAAGGAAAGCCAGCTAGCTCTATTCTTGTATGCTTAGACCTTAGACCTTGTATGCTTAGACCTTGTATGCTTAGACCTTATGGTTAGAACTTGTATGCTTAGATCCTGTATGCTTAGACCTTAGACCTTGGAAAACTATAGTAGTTTAATGATACTTCTTGAATGAATACATATATGAGTGAAGAAATGAATGAGACAGAAGGAAAATGAAGCCAACTAAACTGAGCCACTTAGTGTAGTTGCCATGGCACGGCCATGCCCCTTAAGAGGCACTAGTGCAAGCCAAGCACTGCAAGTATAAAGAGTTCTCTTTCATTCACCAAAGAACCTACAGAAGGGGGGGCATCACATTAGCATAACAGATGCCAGGTGAGGACACGGGTGTGGAGCCCGCAGATGTACTGGCAAGCCTTTAATGATACAATGTCAACACTGTGGCAACACACACAGCTGTGTCATGGATGGGCCACCAGGACTCAAGGAGCCTTGGCTCTCCTAAGAATCTTTATAAAAGCGAAATACATGAACAGCGCAATCAAAAGTGGAACAGACATAGACTCTAGTAACTGTTCATTTTACACAGGCTTCAACTCTGTTTCTTCGCAGCTGATGACACAGGAAGAACAGACGCAGCTGAAAAGTACAGAAAGACAGACGGGCAGACAGATGTGCGTGTGTTCAGTCGCTGCAGTCGTGTCCGGCCCTTTGCGACCCCATGGGCTGTAGCACGCCAGGCTCCTCTGTCCATGGGATTCGGGAAAGGACGCTGGAGTGCGTTGCCATGCCTTCCTCCAGGGGATCTTCCTGACCCAGGGGTCAAACCCACATCTCCTACACCTCTTGCACTGCAGGAAGGTTCCTTACCTGCTGAGCCATCAGGGAAGCCTTATGGGATAGACAGATAGATAGAGATTTAGATTTAGATATAGAAAGAGATATTGTACATTAAAGATTTATCTTCAGCAACATATTTAATGGTTTCCATCTTGCTCTTAACTGTATTAGGTTTATGAGCCCTAGATTCATCACTAGATGAGAATTTTAAGCATTTTATTTATTTTAAAAGATGTTCAGTAAGGTAATGTTGATACTAAAATCTTTCATACATACAAGAAATATTCATATATTTATCAATGTACTGCTATAAAGGCATCACTTTGGGGGAGTTGTGTTACATATAAAAACTAACTGATTTACCAGAACTATGGATACTATTGATCTACAGATCTTATTCTAATATACTATTAAATCTAAACTTCTGAGCAACATTTTTAACCTGATGGGGGATTTTCAAAAAGTTCAGATTAGTTGAATAATTTTAATATTGAATGGAAAAGTAAGTTTGACAATATCTAAGAAAGGTATGGGCTCAACATTCAGAAAATGAAGATCTTGGCATCCAGACCCATCACTTCATGGGAAATAGATGGGGAAACAGTGGAAATAGTGTCAGACTTTATTTTTTGGGGCTCCAGAATCACTGCAGATGGTGACTGCAGCCATGAAATTAAAAGACGCTTACTCCTTGGAGGGAAAGTTATGACCAACCTAGATAGCATATTCAAAAGCAGAGACATTACTTTGCTGACTAAGGTCTGTCTAGTCAAGGCTATGGTTTTTCCTGTGGTCATGTATGGATGTGAGAGTTGGACTGTGAAGAAGGCTGAGTGCCCAAGAATTGATGCTTTTGAGCTGTGGTGTTGGAGAGACTCTTGAGTGTCCCTTGGACTACAAGGAGATCCAACCAGTCCATTCTGAAGGAGATCAGCCCTGAGATTTCTTTGGAAGGAATGATGCTAAAGCTGAAACTCTGGTACTTTGGCCATCTCATGCGAAGAGTTGACTCATTGGAAAAAACTCTGATGCTGGGAGGGATTAGGGGCAGGAGGAGAAGGGGACGACAGAGGATGAGATGGCTGGATGGCATCACGGACTCGATGGATGTGAGTCTGAGTGAATTCAGAGAGTTGGTGATGGACAGGGAGGCCTGGCGTGCTGTGATTCATGGGGTCGCAAAGAGTCAGACACGACTAAGCAACTGAACAGAACTGAACTGAACTGAAGAAAGTATGAAAAATAAGAAGGGATGTGCTTTATTATATATTGAAGTTACTATAAAGACACAGTAAACAAATGCATATGGCCAAGAACTAGACAAACAGACCAGCATAATGAGGGGAAAAGTGATCCTCATCTTACTTCATGCGAGCATATTAATTTTACAAGGATTAGAATTTAAAATATAAAGATTAAAGTTTAGATGCAAACCAGTGCCCAAAGCCAAGACAGAACAAAAAATTAGGAAATCTCTCTTCAGCACATATCCAGGAGATGTGACTATTTCTTAACAGAAAAACTGCATAAAGTTGATAAGAAAAAGATAAATCTCAACATAAAACGAAAACAGGTATGAAGAAATAAGACTAATTAAAAAATGGAGAAAATATCTTCATTATTAGTAAAATAAAAATAGAACCTTATGAGAAACTATATTCCCACTGTGGAGTTGACAACGCTCATCTCGAGCTGGCAGAGATGCCAACATTCTCTGCTGGTGGTGGGAATCTTGCTATAGCTACTTGGAAAGAAATCTGGCAGTTTCTACAATACTTAAAGATGCACATGTTATTTGATTCAGCAATACTGCTTTGTGAATCAATATTCTATAAGCCAAAAATCCTAAAATATAATGTTTTCACGGTTATCAAAATGGAAAGAGTTTATAAATAAACGGCTTTGTTGTTGTTCAGTTGCTCAGTCCTGTCCAACTCCTTGCAACCCCATTAACTGCAGCATGCCAGGCTTCCCTGTCCTGCACTATCTCCCAGAGTTTGTTCAAACTCATGTCCATTGACTCGGTGATGCCATCCAACCATCTCATCCTCTGTCGTCCCCTTCTCCTTTTGCCCCCAATCTTTCCCAGCATCAGGGTTCTTATCCAATGAGTCAGTTCTTCACATCAAGTGGACAAAGTATTGGAGCTTCAGCTTCAGCATCAGTCCTTCCAAAGACCATTCAGGGTTCATTTCCTTTAGGATTGACTGGTTTGATCTCCTTGCTGTCCAAGGAACTCTCAAGAGTCTCCTTCCACACCACGTTTTGAAAGCATCAGTCAGTATGAAAAGGCAAAAATAAATGGCTTAACAAATGCTGAAGAATGTCACTTAATTATCAAAAAAAGAATGTTTAAGTATACCTCCATTAGCTGGAAAAGATGTCCATGTTGTTAAGGGAGAAGTGGGGGCTGGGGGGGGGGAACCTGGGTTAAAGGGACATATCTGAGAAAATATAGATGGTGTTTAAACCACAGGAATGGGAAAGGTCACCAGGGATTTTGCAAAGTGTCAGGACCAAGTTCTAAAGAGAAAAGGCTGACAATGAGGTAGAGGACAAGCTACCAGGGAATTAGGAGAAATATCCTAAGTGTAAACAAGGAGGTGAAATCCCATGAGAAATTAACTCACACAAGGAAAGACTAAAGTCGGCTGGGTTTAGACACACCACGGTGGTTTAAGCAAAGTGCACTCAGTGGAGCAGTGAATGGACCAACTTGGGAAGTAAAAGAAGCTGAGAGGGTTCATTTTTCCCAACGCGCGACCCTGAAGACAAAGAAACACGGTGCTGGCCAGAAAGGAGCAGGGGCTGGGAGGGGCCTGCTGGGCCGCGTCTCAAGCGATGGGAATGCTGCTGAGGAGGCGCGTGGCGGCGCAGGAGAGAGGAGCCAGTGAACGAGGGAGGCGACAGGTCGCGCCCGGAGCACCTTGGCTTTGGGTACAAGGAGGAACTGCCCAGGCTTCCACAACAGAAGCGCGCACAGAGGAACACACACGCTGGCCCTCTGCAGATGCCGCGGTGGGAGGACGCAGTCCCATTGGCGGTTTCCACTCTCTCAAGCAGGGAGACCCCAAGGGGTCTCGGGTCTCAGCCATCCTGACCTCTGGGGGAATACGGTCAAGTGTGGAAGCGTGTTCTCTGTCTGGAGTGAAAGTGAGGCTGGTTGGCTTCTCCTCTGACAGCCTCCTTCAGTGACCATCATTACCAGAAGGACAGACGAGTTGGAAGGCTGGATTCAACCAGTGTCGGACCTTTGTCCCTCGAGTGCAACAGAGGGCGGTAAAGATGAGGGAGTGGAGGGGCTTCAGGATGGATCACGTGTCTGGAGTGGGCAGAGGGCGAGCTGTGGGAGAGGGGCTGGCCTGGCAGCAGCATGAGCTGATGGGACCGTGTGGTGGAGGTTTTCAAACAAGTGAAGAGTGTGCATGGTCAGTGCGAGACCTGGGAAGGCATCTGAGCAGGAGCATTTACGAGAACGCGCGACAAGCAACAGACATGGTGACTCTGTGCACTGTAAAGGGCTTCCCAGGTGGCACTAGGGGCAAAGAACTTGACAGTCGATTCAGGGGACAGAAGAAACGCAGGCTCAATCCCTGGGTCTGGAAGAGCCCCTGGAGAGGGCATGGTACCCACTCTAGGATTCTTGCCTGGAGAATCCCACGGACAGAGGAGCCTGTAGGGCTACGGTCCATAGGGTCACAAAGTGTTGAACACGATAATTGACTTGGGATGCATACATTGTAAAATGTACTTAACTTGCCAATTATCTTTTCTGGTACAATTCCTCCTCGGTGTCACGACTGAATTAGCAGTTCTAGAGTCTATTCATTGTACATAACTTTAACCTTCCTCCAACCACAAAGGGTGCTGCCCCAACCCCACGTGCTTAGAGAACAACCAAACTAGAGGAGATAGGAGCTTGGCGAAGTTGTTCCAACACTTTGATTCCCAAGACACAGAAGGGAATTTCACAGGGCAGACGTGATGCTTTTGCTCCAGTTTGTTGAGAGGAAACCAGGAATGCGGTCACAAGGTTTCACAACGCACTGGAACTCTGAGGCCCACAACTCGCCTGAGCTCCGATTCTCACTTCTTCTTGGACCTTGGCTAAGGCTTCCAGCCAGGTTGATACATCATCTCATCAGGTGACAGTGAATCAAAGTGAAAGTGTTAGTCGCTCAGTCCTGTCAGTCAGACTCTTTTCAGCCTCCATGGACTGTAGCCCACCAGGCTTCTCTGTCCATGGAATTCTCCAGGCAAGAACACTGGAGTAGGTTGCCATTTCCTTCTCTGGGGGATCTTCCTGACCCAGGGATTGAACCCAGGTCTCCTGTACTGCAGGTGGATTCATTACCATCTGGGCCAACAGGAGTGCCCAGCCAAGCCCACACATCATCCCACCAGGTGCGGCTCTGAGTCTCACTGCAGACCCACCAGAAGACCCTTCTGAGCCACAGAGACGCAGGAGACATCAGCACCTTTGCAGTACTGTTCCTAAACCTTCCTGCTACACCTCGCTTCCACAATACACTTCTACATTCGACTTTGTAACATTTCTGAGTGAGATGTATGGTGTGGCTCAACTGGTAAAGAATTCGCCTGCAAAGCAGGAGACCTTGGTTCAATCCCTGGGTTGGGAAGATCCCCTGGAGAAGGGAAAAGCTACCCACTCCACTCTGGCCTGGAGAATCCCATGGACGTGGGGTTGCAAAGAGTCGGACACGACTGAGCAACCTTCACTTTCACTTGTAACACTGCTGAGTAAGATGTATGGTGCATGCGGAATTAGGCTAGGTCCCATGGAGTCAGAAAGGAATATGGCTGTTGGTGTGGGTCTAGGCCATTTCTTTCTCTGAATAGTCTCTCCTACAATGTCTTAAAGTTCTGCTTTTCTGACTGTAAAACACATCCACTGCAGAAAATTTTTAAAACATAGAATAGTTTATCAAAGTAACTGATATTATCCTATAATTATGCATTTAATTAGTCATAAGTAATACATAAATATTTATATATAAATGTTTAATTATAATTGATTATGATGCTAATGGCTGATTATAATGCCAATTATAATTCATTTTAACCAAAGTTAATTAAATTATAATAACTAATAATTCCATAAGTCAGAGTTAGCTACTGTCGCAATCTGTGTTCAGACCTTCAGCATATACATGCTTTAACATTAAATAATGACCATTTCCACAGATGACTCAAAGTTCCTTCGAAGGACTCATGGTCTCCCAACATCCCGCTATGAGGTTTGCTCCCAGGATCACATGAGGTTCTGTTGCCGAATACTTTCAGCTCTGTCTCTTTCTCTGGAATCGCTCCACTTCCTATATTGGAAGGAATCGGTCCACCATGGAAGTGGACACATGGTGTGGTGAAAAGCACAGGCCAGAATAAAAAGGCAGGCAGGTGGAAGAAACAGAGCTCATCACAGAAGGAAGGGAGTGTGCAGAATGGAGCAACCAATCGCCCCAGGACCAAGGTCAAGGGAACACAGTGTGATAATATCTTTCGCATCAGGAATCATGATTAAACTGTGGATTATGATCCTTATCAATAGCCCTTGCTGATTCTGTAAATGCCCTTGTTTCCCCATCTATATTCTACTCGTCCTTCAAGATCAAAGTCAAGACTATAATGTGTCCCTTGAGTCATGGCACATGAGGGAATATAATGTCTGAGCTCCTTTCACCTGCTGTACCATCCCCCCTGAGGAGAGGCTAGCATTTGACGATATCCATGTTGCTTTCACATTTTCCAAGCCAGGCTTCAGCAATACGTGAACCGTGAACTCCCTGATGTTCAAGCTGGTTTTAGAAAAGGCAGAGGAACCAGAGATCAAATTGCCAACATCTGATGGATCATCGAAAAAGCAAGAGAGTTCCAGAAAAACATCTATTTCTGCTGTATTGACTATGCCAAAGCCTTTGACTGTGTGGATCACAATAAACTGTGGAAAACTCTGAAAGAGATGGGAATACCAGACCACCTGACCTGCCTCTTGAGAAATCTGTATGCAGCTCAGGAAGCAACAGTTAGAACTGGACATGGAACACCAGACTGGTTCCAAATAGGAAAAGGTCTACGTCAAGGCTGTATATTGTCACCCTGCTTATTTAACTTATATGCAGAGTACATCATGAGAAAACGCTGGGCTGGAAGAAACACAAGCTGGAATCAAGATTGCTGGGAGAAATATCAATAACCTCAGATATGCAGATGACACCACCCTTATGGCAGAAAGTGAAGAGGAGCTAAAAAGCCTCTTGATGAAAGTGAAAGAGGAAAGCGAAAAAGTTGTCTTAAAGCTCAACATTCAGAAAATGAAGATCTTGGCATCCGGTCCCATCACTTCATGGGAAATAGATAGGGAAACAGTGGAAACAGTGTCAGACTTTATTTTTTGGGGCTCCAAAATCACTGCAGATGGTGACTGCAGCCATGAAATTAAAAGACACTCCTTGGAAGAAAAGTTATGACCAACCTAGATAGTATATTCAAAAGCAGAGACATTACTTTGCCGACTAAGGTCCGTCTAGTCAAGGCTATGGTCTTTCCTGTGGTCATGTATGGATGTGAGAGTTGGACTGTGAAGAAGGCTGAGTGCTGAAGAATTGATGCTTTTGACCTGTGGTGTTGGAGAAGACTCTTGAGAGTCCCTTGGACTGCAAGGAGATCCAACCAGTCCATTCTGAAGGAGATCAGCCCTGGGATTTCTTTGGAAGGAATGATGCTGAAGCTGAAACTCTGGTACTTTGGCCACCTCATGCGAAGAGTTGACTCACTGGAAAAGACTCTGATGCTGGGGAGGATTGGGGGCAGGAGGAGAAGGGGACAACAGAGGATGAGATGGCTGGATGGCATCACTGACTCAATGGACATGAGTCTGAGTGAACTCCGGGAGATGGTGATGGACAGGGAGGCCTGGCATGCTGCGATTCATGGGGTCGCAAAGAGTCGGACACGACTGAGCGACTGAACTGAACTGAACTGATGCTGCTTTCACGTTTTACAGCTACTACCAAACACAGAGCTAAGGACAGAGTCCAGTCTTTAGTAAGAGGTCGGCAATTACTCTGATAAATTCATCAGAAACACTTTCTCCCCAGGTATTTGGAACATTTCCTTGTTCATTCATTTTAGATCTCACCTGGACTGCAAGAATGATCTCAAACGTGTCCCTGGGTCACACATCACCCCTCCTTCTAATTTTCTGAACTTCTAAATTCAGATAATTCAGCTGCAACAGAAGGAAGGTAGGGCAGGAAGGGGCTGCCTCAAGTTACATTTGATTATAGACTGCTCCCTGAACCTCCAAGTTCTTGCCACTCTGTCCGTTTGAACTTCTGTTCATGCCCAGGGGTGCCTCCCACCAGGTGAGTGCTCCCTCCCTGGGAGCACCTGGACTCCTTGTAGAAATGGTGCAGAGAGTTCCAGGAATTTCCTCTGCAGAAGCACAGGGAGGGGAGAGAGTGACATTCTGCTGGTGCAGTGAAACATGATGGGCAACACAAAAGCCAGCCGAGAGTGGGGTTCCCTGTACATTTCACCAGGATGGGAACCCCAAGATTTCCGGGGTTCAAAGACGCGTCCTGATTCCTAAAGATGCTGCCCATCCTTAATAAAGCACTTTCAATTCATTAAAGAGCTAATTTTTAAACTTGCAAATGAGTGATTTTACAAATGAATTGTTTCTGGAATTAAAATTGTCCTGCAAGCCAAAACCATGCTTCTATGGGTGTGTTGAATAGCATGGAATTTTTCTTTTCATGAATCATAGAGTTTTCATGCCTATATGCATTCCCCACAGAGGTGACTATTGTCCCTTCCGTATTATCATGATTGTTTTAGGTCCCCTTTCAAGATCCATTCCAAACACATGTTCCCCGAATGATGTTACTTAAATGTAACATTGTTATGTCTACTGCCAACCTTCATCTTAAGAAGGAACCATTTTCTACAAATATCATTCATCAGTTTCAGACAATGACATATATGTACAAAACTTTACGGAAGTGCTACAGGAGAAAAAAATGCGTTATCTAGCAAGCTGTTTTTACCAAAAATGTCTCCCTCTTCATTATAAACCAGAAAAGGCTTAGATGCAGCATTTATCTAGCTCAGAAAATCCTGTTAAAAATACAGAAACTAAAGAAACCCTTGATGAACCCATGAGAAAAGCCAGTGCCAAACTATTTTTCACGAAACTAGCATCAGTGTGGAGCATCTGGTCATGGAGATCACCTGAGTCCCTGAGGTGAATGATACAAGGACAAAAGTTTACAGTCAAGGACAAACCCAAAGGTGAAGCTCAGAAGTTAAGCATGAAACGAAGACACAAGCAGCAAAACCTGAGAATAAAGTTAGTAAATGGAGTCAGCCACGAATTAACAAACTAAGCTTCCATGCCAACATTTTATTCATATATGCATATACCTAGAAATAAACCTTAAAAAATTCTTTTTCAATAATTGCTTTTTTAAAAACCTTGCTGTATCTTATTCTTCAAAAGCTAGAGTTCTAAAGATTTCGATACCATCAGCATTTGGATCACACTGGAAATATTTCAGAAGCCGGTAGGAAGAGGACATTCATTTAGCATGTGAAACACCTTTCAAAGTCACCATTCTCTGTCACTCAGGCACATGTGGCATGCCAGCACACCGGCTGGCATCTCCATAAAATAGTATTTCAAGACCACGAATAATCAGGTGAGCCAAAGAGCAAGGTTACTTACAGCACTTGATAAAATGCGAGTGAAACATCTTTCCATCTCAGACAGAAGTCTCGCTCCGGGTTCCAGCATTCTCTTCGGCTACAACTGTCGTCCCCAGGAAATGCATTTTTGAGAGCTCCCACGCAGGTGGCACTTTACCTTGGGACGCATTACGGAAGCGAGGCTCAATTCCACGGTCCTGCGGAAAGCGCCCAGCTCATTCTCATTCAGCAGCTGGAGTTCAGGTCGGCGGGCCTGTGGCTCTGCAGCCAGCACGCTGCACGTGCTATTGTAGCCCGTGATTGACAGGGCTCCTGGTGCCGGGGACCCAGGAACAGTGGCGGCTAATTGGTCCTCACAGACACCCCACCTTCCGCCGGCTTGTGTGCTGCAGCGCGGCTCTCCCTCCCGCCTGTTAATGGCTTTTCAATAGCTTTCGGATGCGGGGGCTGGAGAGAAGAGACTGCAGGAGGGACCCTGAGTCTCATTTCTGCACGCTGTCCATGAGCCAAATGTGACCAGACTCTTAGCTGGTCCCGAGCTGATTATTTTTAGATGCCACCAGTTGCTGTGTGTGAAAAGAAAATTGATAGCAGCATCTCAGAATAACCACCTCCTAGAATCACAGGTCTCAGGAGCTGCCTCTCCTAATGAGGAAACTGCACTGTTTCTCAATCCATCTTGCTGGTTTTCTATGCAGAATGTGAAACTTAAAGGATCCACAAAAAGCTTTTGGTTTGCAACGCTTTACAAATTTAGGCTTTCTGCTGCCTCTGCAGGCTGCAGTGAATGTCACTGTACAAGCCGGCAAAGTAATTCTCACTGAATTGGATTCGGAAGAAGAACAAGTATGATCTTCAAGGGTTATTGCAATAAATAAGTATAAAAATATCATATCCACGAAGCAGTGGCCACATGAACCAAAGAAAAGGTCATTTCTAAGTCACTTATGAATACAACATAGTTTTTTAAATTAATTTTTTAATGATGATCTCAAAAAGAAGTTGACATAGTCAAGAAGCTGTGCTTCAAATTGTGAGGGCATGGAAAGATAAATATGAACAGTGTACATCCTTCTAAGATAGAAGCCTAGGTCTTAGGTTCCCTTACTAAGCTAAACTCAAAGAGTCATGCCTTTATTAAACACAAAGATTATAAAATTCAAGTCTATGCCACAAAGGCCATAACTTAGATTACAATTGAGGAATCATTCTATTTTTGTAGGACAACACAGAAGAACGAGTTCAAGGTTTTGATCAGAATGGCCTGATTTCATATTTAGATTCTACCCCTCACCATGGTGTCAAACTGGACAAGTGATTTGGCTTCCAAGAGTCTTAGCTTCCTCACCTACAGATGGCAAGTGCAAGTCTTAACCTTTGCTCTGGAGGTCAGAAAGATGTATATACAAATTCTAGTTGATATCATTGATTTTCAACAAAACGGGACCGTCAGCGGTAAACAAGGAAGTGATTGATATTCAGCTATACACCAAATGACTTCTATAGACACTTGACCTGGTTTCCCCAAGAAGCAGAATGAGGCTTTCAGTCATTGTCATCAATGCATAGTCCTCATTTATTTGTTCATCCCACATTGTTTCTTGAAAGTCATTGTGATCAAGTCACCATTTTAAGTGCTTTTCAGGAATTAAAAACATGTCTAAAACATACCCTTTACATACATGGATTACAGAATCTATTGTCTAAGATTTCCTTATGTGTTTTGAAATGGTTTCTTATAAAACTATAAAAGACAACTACAATACCAGCTTCCAGCAAAGAACAAGAGTCTCTCGTCCTACTTCAACACGAGCCTTCACATACACACATAGTAATACGACTCTATATGAATGTCATTCAGTGTCTCTCGGGGAAAGTACTGTGACCTTGATGCTGCTGTCCCCTCCTCTGAACAAAAGGTGATGTGTGTCACCTATACAGCCTCCTTAAATACATGCATTTCTTTGTTTTCTGCAAAATTGCACCTCCCTACATAATACATACTCAACATCTTAAGAGAGTCCTATGACCCCATTCACTCATCAAAAGGAAAAAAATATAATGTATGAGAGAGAAGTATGGTATGTGCCTGGCAGTATGAAAAAATGACTGAAAAGATGATTGAGCTCAGCTTGAAAAATCTATTATAAAGTAGCTTGAGCCACGGCTCCTACAAGAGCTCGCATGTGTGTGTCTGTGTGTGTGTCTATGTGCACGTGCTCAGTAGTATCCAACTCTCTGCCTCAGCCGCATCCGACTCCTTGCAACCCCATGGCCCACCAGGCTCCTCTGCCCATGGGGTTCTCCAGACAAGAATATTGGAGTGAGTTGCCGTTTCCACCTCCACGGGATCCTCCCAACCCAGGGACTAAACCTGCGTCTCATGTCTCCTGCATTAGCAGGCAGATTCTTTGCCACTAGCATCGCCTGGGAAGCCCTGTAAGAGCTCTCACTAACGTCTTTTGTGAGAATTAACATCTTTCCCCATAGATCAGGGGCTCATTACCAAATGTGTTTATTACGGATTCATTACATAAACATTTGACAAGTCATTGACTCTTGCTACTTGAAGTACATTGGGAAAGGTGGCTTCATCCTTGCCCTCAAAGAGTTTATGACCTGGTGAAACACACACAGTCAAGTTAGGACAGTGTCAGCTGAGTTCAGTTCAGTCGCTCAGTCGTATCTGACTCTTTGCGACCCCACGAATCGCAGCACGCCAGGCCAGCGTAGTGCACTAAAAACTACATGACAAGAACTGTGTGTAGGAGCAACACCCAACCTACTTTGGGGTTAAATGAGACCATCACCAGAAAGTTATTCTTAGCTTTATCAAAATACTTAGAATCTGGTTCATATGGATTTTTTTGGTTTATAATAGATATTTATAGTAAATATAAAAAACCTATTATAATCCATATATAATCTATATGTAATGAATCTATTATAATTTGGTTTATAATAGATCTTTTCAGACTCAACTCAATCACATTTTCAACAGTATACTTTCTTTGCCAGGCTCATGCCGTACTTCCCCGGCTCTCATACGTTATATTTTTTTCTTTTTGATGAGTAAATTGTGTCATAGGACTCATTTGTCTTAAGATGTCTGTCGAGTATGTATTATGTAAAACATGATATTATGTATTATGAGCTGTAGATACATCTAATTCTCCCTGATTAAGAGTTTCTCTCATCTTTTCGTCTCTCAAAACCCAACACTCATGCTCAAAACACTACTAGAACTACATTTAACCACACAGAAATATATCTTTATATTTCCATCATTATCAAGCAAAACATACCTTCTATTACAGGCATAATAACTGAGGAAAAATAAATCTGGCTCTATTCACTTCACTTCCTTTATAAAAAATAATGAAAAATACTGGCAATTTACAACTCTTTAAATTCCTTGATCTCTGCCCAACTCTACAAAACTTAATTCAGTGTTAGAACGTCACATGGACCACTTTGTGGTCCTCTGAATCTGATATAAGAAATAGAAGAATTGGTGATGATGGAGGCAATAAAGACCTAGACAGGATTAGATATAATGTGGACAATTTATTTCACAAGAATATGTCATTAGGTACAAAAAGAAATTCCACATTTGAAAATTATTTTTCATTGTTACAAAATTTAAAGGCTAATAAAGCATGAGAATTTGATTATCATTCAGAATTTATGGTGAACAATTATTCTCACTGAATGTCATGAACAATATTTCAAAAGCAATTTGGAATAATAAAGAAATTCACGTTTCTCTTTTATACACCAAACATCTGCTCACTGTTCACGCTAATTCTGATTTTTTTAAATGACTTTTATTTTCTTTTAAAGGTTAGCATCATTATACCAGATTTTTTTCAAATAAGTCTGAACTATTTCCAGAAAAACAACAACAAAAAAAGAAATATGAAACTGGAATGATTCTAGTGACAGACAAGTACTTGCTTACTATTAAATATCTTTTAAAATGGGATATATGTGACACCAAGCTTCGGAATAGTTTTTCTCATGAAAACTCACAGGTGAAATACCCATTTCAAACCCTATTTGGAGGGATATGTCATGCCGGACTTTGTGCAGCTAATTCCCAAATCCAACACTTCTGCATTTTTTTCAGAATTTAGTAAATGGTAGAATTAAAACTCAATTTTATTAAAAAACACCAGTTTAGGTAGGGTACTATAAAAATTCCAAATGGGGCTATAAATCACATGCACAAATTGTTAGTTAAGCAACTTCAAGTCCTGGGACAAAGTAATCTTTGTTTCTGCTCTTGGAATTGGTTGGGGGCTTAAAAATATTAGACTTCGATGAAGAAAATCACATACAGGTTTAGGAACCTTAATCCACAGGTAATCACCTCCGCAGATGTCTGGAAACTAAATTTACAGCATCGCCCTTCACAAATAATGACTACTTCTGAATGACGGAGCTGAGGTCTTCTCTCCCGAGGACAATAATCTGGGTTAATCATTTAGGACCCTATAAGGCTAAATGGTTCTTTCCCAAAGGCTGCAAAAAAGGAAAAGACCCAAGTTTTCAAGAAGAAAGGCTGAAAATACACTCAGTTCTTGCTAGACTTTCACCTCACTAGTCATCCCCCTGGCCCCTCAGGACCAGGATCGAGCCTGCCTTGCCTGACTGGTCAGACCCCAGCCTCTCCATGTGTGCCCCCTTCCACAGTCTGCTGACTGTTGGGGCCAATGTGGTTTTCAATCAGACCATTCAACCACTGGCAATCAGATTTCAGGTCTCCTCACCTTCAAAACAGCCTCTAAAGTCTCCTTCCAGAATGAGCGGACATTTAACTTAGATGCAGACAATGGTGGGGCTAACAGAGGAAAGAATTTACAGTATGGATCTGACTGGCTGGGACAGAGGATAGAGTAATGTAGAGCACCCTTTCCGTGTCAGCGTAACAGTGAGGATGCTAACCCAGCTGAGCACTGCTTGAGGATCTAAATGTACATACGTACTATAACGGCCAGAAAATGTTCATCAGCATTTATACTAATATTTTCATAGGGGAGCAATGTAAAGTAAAAAAAAAAAATACAATTTTGAAATTGCTCCACAAAAGATTAAAAATTAATTTTTATGCAATGCAATAGAGTATATAACATATGCATATCTGTGGATCAATCTGGAAATGAAAATGAAAATGTTAATTGTTCAGTTGTGTCTGACTCTTTGGGACCCCATGGACTATACAGCCCACCACGCTCCTCTGTCCACAGAATTCTCTAGGCGAGAATACTGGAGTGGGTAGCCATTCCCTTCTCCAAATATATACATATATACGTACTGTGCTCAGTTGGTGCAGTTGTGACCAACTCTTTGTGACCCTATGGACTGTAGCCTGCCAGGCTCTTTTGTCCATGGGATTCTCCAGGCAAGAATACTGGAGTGGGTTGCCATGACCACCCCCTGGTGACCTTCTTGACCTAGGGATTGAACCAGCATCTCCTGCACTGCAGGCAGATTCTTCACCACTGAGGCACTGGGGAACCCCGCATATATATTGAACCAGAAAAATAAATACATATAGAGACAGACAGATAAGGGTGCCGCCAAACACACAGACTATATGGATGCTCAAATTGATTCATAAAGGCATCTGGTTACCACACGCCTTTTGTGATTTTTTTTCTCACTAATCACAACAAAATACTTTGAATTCTAACGTGCTGCGTGCTTAGTTGCTCAGTTGTGTCTGACTCTTTGCGACCCCATGTACTGTAGCCCATCAGGCTCCTCTGTCCATGGGGATTCTCCAGGCAAGGAATACCAGAGTGGGTTGCCATGCCCTCCTCCCGGGGAACTTCCCAACCCAGGGACTGAGCCCAGATCTCCCACACTGTAGGCAGGTTCCTTACTGTCTCAGCCATCAGGTCCCTAGCAAAGGACATTTGTAAAACCTTCACAAATTCACTCCCTTGGATGTTAACAACCACTTTCAAATCATATGTTATGACTATCTAGGCTGACTTGCCCATTTTCAGACTTTGTTTCACCTCCCCAAGTGTGACCTTGCAAACAGGAGTCTGCACACCTAAACTGTCAGCGCGCAGTGGACAGTGTTAGTGTGTGTCTGTGTGACTGCGCCTAAGCGTGTGCGCGTGTTTATGCAGGCGCATGCACAGGAATGATGGCGTCTCCACCGTGTGCTCAGTCCCCTGGGGGCAGTGAGCAGCTCGGTACCTGGGGCAACAAGCGCAGGAATGATTCCACTGCTGACGAGTAACGTGGAGATCAGCGATGGGCCGACTCGGAGAGTTAGATCTGGGACAGGAGGGTCAAATAATTGGGCAGATCTGTACACAACTGTCAACCAGAGGACAATTATCTAAAGATCAGGTTGGCCTAACATCGTACAGAAACACCCAAACAAACTTTTCGGCCAACCCAGTATTTTGATGACCTCATTATGTCAATTTTCCAGAAAAGGATGAAAGGAATTTTGAGACAATTAAATATGGAGGCTGTACTTTACACTTTCCCAGTTGATATACATTCCTTTAAAAAATGTCTCATAGAAAACATCCCCTTGTCTACAATTTAACCACCCATGCACTTATCTACATACATAACAAGTTACTTATTTACTTTGTATGCATCCGTTGATGTTCACTTCAAACCCATTTAACCTAAAAACTCTTCTTGGCTGACGTTGGCTAAGTAAGGCCTGGCCTTAACTGAACCCTCTGCTCCCTTTTCCATGGGACAGTCCATCTGGCCTCTGGTAATACGATGCTTTAAAATATTCTTTACTTGTATCACAGAAAAAGCCTCTTTTAGTAAATAATTACTTATTTGAGGTATAGACTTTCTAATTTTCTTATTCCCTATGAAGGCTAAAACATCAATGAACACTCAAGTGTCATCAAATGAAGAAACAGAGCATTGGAAATATTCTAAAGCATCTTCTGGGGCACTACACATAACCTCAGGGGAATATTTTATTAAATGCAGGATTATCAAACTGGGAAAAACATTACTATACTTGAGAAAGGAGAAGAGGTGAGAGGTGGAGTGGACGATTAGCCTTCTTCATGTGAGCGTAAAGATACAATAAACTTATTCATTTGCCTTTTCAGTTCCCTATGAAGGCTCCTTTAAAAGGTCTTACAGGATGATTTGAGGGCAAGCTTAAATACTGATGATTTCCTTCTTCCAAATAAATTCCCTGGTTTCCGATTTTACCTTTTTTGGTTTTTTTAATTTATGTTTTAATTGGAGGATAATTGCTTTACAGTGTTGTGCTGGTTTCTGCCACACAACAACGAGAATCAGCCATAATTACACATTCACCACCTAGGCCAGCACAGAGCACCAGCTGGGCGCCCTGGGTTACACAGCAGCTTCCCACTAGTTCTGTGTTTAACACTTGATAGTGTATATATAACACTGCCCCCTCGATTCCCACCAGTTGTGTGTTTACCACGTGACAGTGTATGCATGTTAACGCCACTCCCTCAATTCGTCTCACCCTCTTCTGCCCCTGCTGTGTCCACAAGTCCTTTCTCTTAGTCTCCATCTCATTCCCTGTAAACAGGCTCATCAGTACGTGTTATCTCGGTAAAGAAGATATGGTACGTATATATGAAGGACTATTACTCAGCCATCGAAAGGAAACAAATCTGAGTCAGGAGTGAGGTGGATGAACTACAGCCTGTTGTACAGATTTCCCTTTAGCTTTCAAAGGATAATGTATGGCCTCTAAACCGGGCAGGGGGGTGGCGGACATGCGGACAAAATGTTAACAGTATTTTAAAATGATTTGGAAAAAGAACTGTCTGGTGAAATATCCAAATCCATAAATAATATTATTTCCCAAACTTAGGACCTTAATTTTTTTGAGAAATTGCAATAGAAACTCATTGTTAGGGAACAGGTCTCCGTAACTATTTGCGCGCCTACACACTCTGCTCTGCAGGGCAAAGGACATCAGCCCCTTTGGTTTAAGGATAATTGCTTAAAAACCCTCCTGGGAGGCTAGGGATGGGGTAATTCCGGGGAGATTTGGAGAATCATCTCTCCATGCTCATCTGGTTATATCTAGGCCTGGCCTTAACTGAACCCTCTGCTCCCTTTTCCATGGGACAGTCCATCTGGCCTCTGGTAATACGATGCTTTAAAATATTCTTTACTTGTATCACAGAAAAAGCCTCTTTTAGTAAATAATTACTTATTTGAGGTATAGACTTTCTAATTTTCTTATTCCCTATGAAGGCTAAAACATCAATGAACACTCAAGTGTCATCAAATGAAGAAACAGAGCATTGGAAATATTCTAAAGCATCTTCTGGGGCACTACACATAACCTCAGGGGAATATTTTATTAAATGCAGGATTATCAAACTGGGAAAAACATTACTATACTTGAGAAAGGAGAAGAGGTGAGAGGTGGAGTGGACGATTAGCCTTCTTCATGTGAGCGTAAAGATACAATAAACTTATTCATTTGCCTTTTCAGTTCCCTATGAAGGCTCCTTTAAAAGGTCTTACAGGATGATTTGAGGGCAAGCTTAAATACTGATGATTTCCTTCTTCCAAATAAATTCCCTGGTTTCCGATTTTACCTTTTTTGGTTTTTTTAATTTATGTTTTAATTGGAGGATAATTGCTTTACAGTGTTGTGCTGGTTTCTGCCACACAACAACGAGAATCAGCCATAATTACACATTCACCACCTAGGCCAGCACAGAGCACCAGCTGGGCGCCCTGGGTTACACAGCAGCTTCCCACTAGTTCTGTGTTTAACACTTGATAGTGTATATATAACACTGCCCCCTCGATTCCCACCAGTTGTGTGTTTACCACGTGACAGTGTATGCATGTTAACGCCACTCCCTCAATTCGTCTCACCCTCTTCTGCCCCTGCTGTGTCCACAAGTCCTTTCTCTTAGTCTCCATCTCATTCCCTGTAAACAGGCTCATCAGTACGTGTTATCTCGGTAAAGAAGATATGGTACGTATATATGAAGGACTATTACTCAGCCATCGAAAGGAAACAAATCTGAGTCAGGAGTGAGGTGGATGAACTACAGCCTGTTGTACAGATTTCCCTTTAGCTTTCAAAGGATAATGTATGGCCTCTAAACCGGGCAGGGGGGTGGCGGACATGCGGACAAAATGTTAACAGTATTTTAAAATGATTTGGAAAAAGAACTGTCTGGTGAAATATCCAAATCCATAAATAATATTATTTCCCAAACTTAGGACCTTAATTTTTTTGAGAAATTGCAATAGAAACTCATTGTTAGGGAACAGGTCTCCGTAACTATTTGCGCGCCTACACACTCTGCTCTGCAGGGCAAAGGACATCAGCCCCTTTGGTTTAAGGATAATTGCTTAAAAACCCTCCTGGGAGGCTAGGGATGGGGTAATTCCGGGGAGATTTGGAGAATCATCTCTCCATGCTCATCTGGTTATATCTGAAGGTGATGGAGATGGAAGCATCCTCCTCCCCTCTCTAGAGGTCTGCATCCTGTGTGTGTGTGTGTGTGTGTGTGTGTGCAGATGGGGAGATGTGGGCAAAGTCTACATAAGCTTCACTTTCTAGTTCTCTCCCACACCCACTGCAATAAGAGGCTTCCACGGCATTCTTCGTTGAGGACTGGGCTCAGGAAGCCAGCACTGGGATGCTCCGTGAGAACACAGTCTGCTCTCTGATCTGTAATCCATGACCTCGCATTTCCCACGGAATCTCTCTCTGCTCTGCCTTCTTTTTTCTCTTCTTCTTTCTCCCCATCCTCCCCCTCATCTCCTTTCTCCCTCTCCCTCCATTTCAGGTCTTTGGGTGATTGGAGAACCTTCTCAGAGTTAAGCAACAGAGACATGTCCATTCTGCCAAACTTGGGTGAAGCTAATGAAATGCCAGGAGGATGGGGCATCCTCTTCAGCACCAAGGCTCCTGCAGTGAGTGACTTAGAGAGGCGATGGTGGAGAAGAGGAGAAGGTGGGTAAACCGAGGTGGGGACACAGAAGGACAAGAATCACCATGGGTGGCCCAGGGCCCCTCCCTGTGCCCCACGCCTTTGTCCTCAGCTTAGGTGTGCCTGGCCGCTTTATTGCTGCAATGCCCCCTGCCTCTGCATCCTATTCATGTTTATTTATGTCCAGTGTGGGCTTTCTCTCAAAATGCTAATATGATGCTAATCAAATGATGTTTACTCTTACATCTAGAGTATCCATCATGGCAGACATTGCAATGTGGGGTCAGTCATCCATAAACGTACAAAAGGGTTTAGAACAGATTTACAGATAGTGTAGGACTTTATAGAGGGGAAAGGGGGCATATTTTTATATGTGGGAATTAAGTGGGTAGAGAGGGATGGACTTTTTAGATTCTTATAATGCATCTAAGCTGGAGCAGCTTTAATAGAATTGTTTTTCAACTTAACGGATATATGTGGGCAATCATATGTAAGCTGTTAATAGTATAGAATAATTTCCAGAGCACCAAAGATGTTGCTACACATCTCCAGGCCCCAGTACGGAGGTGCTAATTAAGCGGTTTAAGGTAGGTAACACTGTGAAGAAACATCACCAAAATAAAAGTCTCACATGAAGCTGATGGGATATTTTGAGGGTGTCAAATTACAGCTCTTGGTTTACAAGAAGTTCAATGGCAGGTAAAACTAATTTATGATGATAGAAGTCCTTAAAGTGAAGTATTGATGGAAAAGGAGCATAAGGAAACTTTCTAGAATGATGAAAATGCTTCCAAGTTGATCAGGATTATATAAGTACAAATATACAGAGATATAAGGGTATGTAAAGATTTACTGAACTGTAAGATTTGAGCATTTTGCCATATCCAAATCATATCCAAGTGTTTCTCTAATTATATCTAAGATTTTTTTTTAAGTGTCAAAGAAAGCGAAATAGTTCCTAATACAGCAGCAAGAGGTAACAGCAAAAGAAAGATCTCCAAGGTGTATAAAGCTAAGGCAATTCGCCCGACATTCATTCACTCCACAGCCACTCACTGACAGGCTGCATACACCATGCTTCATCCTCGGGGCCAGGCTGATTTAATCTGGAGCCTCGTACACTCCCCCAGACTCTCTGCAGAGGCTGCACAGCTTTTCAAAGGGGTCCCTGACCTCCCCAAATAAAGACCACTCTTGAGACTGACGGAGAACCGCTAGCAGATTTTAAACCGATGAGCTAAATGCTGAAAATTCTCTGAAGGGCAAACTTGAGGAAAACCAGATGAGTGACAGGGAAGTAAATTAAAAGCTGTTATAATAGCCCAGGGTCTTCCCCCAGTGGCTCCACTGTGAAGAATCTGCCTACAACGCAGGAGTCCCTTTCAATCCCTGGGTCGCGAAGATCTCCTGGAGAAGGAAATGGCAACCCACTCCAGGGTCCTTGCCTGGGAGGTCCATGAGGACAGAGGAGCTGAGGGGGCTACCATCCATGAGACCACAAAGAGTCGGACACGACTGAGCAATTGAACACAGAGGGGACAGAGAAGGCTTTCTGGAAGCAATGATGCTGAGATCGCCAGGATGGGAGACGATGCAGCAGGGGAGAAGGGAGACCAGACTGGCCAGCACTGTCTAGGTGCTTGCTGTTCAGTGAGGTCCCGAACAGACAGCAGAGGAGGAAGACGCAGAGCAGAGGAGGGGCACGAGGTGTGACGGACGCTCGATAAGCTATTCTCTGGAGATAAAAGTGTAACAAGCAGGGCCCTAAGAGACCTTCTGAAAACAGAGCCCCCTCCAACATCCTCCGCCTGCCTCCTGTCTGTAGAAAAACTTTAGCCCCTAGGCTTTTATTCTAAAGGACAAATTTAATCAAAGAAGTGAGAAATAAGTGAAGATTTGATCCACAAAAGAGTGCATTGAGTAATACAATGGTATAAATCAATATAACTTTCCAAACAGGGAAAACTAAGCCATGAAATTTTGTGCGTGTGTGTGTTTTTAAATTTAAATTCACATTCAGTAAGTAAAATTAAAGGGAGGAAATTAGACAGCCTCAAATCTATTCAGGAGGAAGATTTCATAGAATCTGAGGGGTTCCTTGATGGTGGGTTGAGAGATTGCAGAAGCTGAGATCACTGTGCCTGCCTAGGACATTTTGAGGACCACAGTGAGGGCTACAGACGTCAGGATGAGCTCAGAGACAGTCTGTTTTAAGATGGGGTGGCTTCCTGATCTTTCAAGGAAGCATGAAATAGGGAATGAGTCATTTCAATCTACCTAGGAAAGAAGAAAGATAAAGAAGTCCAGATTTCAGAATAACATATACTGGTCAGAAAAGGGAAATGCATGTTTTAATTTTATAATAGATTGCCCAGTATGGAGGTAGACAGCTGTAGACGGTGATGTCTTGAAACTAAACCCACAACAATCTGAATGCTTCTGGCAACCACTGAGGCACTTTCCATCTCTTCGGACTTGCCAATTATGGACATTTCATAAATGGAATCATACTATATGTGGCTTTTTGTGTCTGGCTTCTAGACTTGGCATAATGTTTCTGCAGCATGGAACAATGCTCTTTCCTTTATATGGTGGAATAATACTCCGTGTGTCTGTGTGCGCTCAGTCGTGTCCAGCTCTTTGCAACCCCATGGACTGCAGCCCACTTAGCTGCTCCGTCCATGGAATTTCCCAGACAGGAACACTGGAGCGGGTTGCCATTTCCTCCTCCAGGGGATCTTCCCGACCCAGAGATCGAACCCATGTCTCCTGAGTCTCCTGCATTGCAGGCAGATTCTTTACCACTGAGGCACCAAACAGTGGATTGGAAGCCAAATCCATTGTATGGACAGACAGTTTGCCTAGCTGGGATATTTGGGTTAGTTCCACTTTTTACTATTATAAATAATATTTCTATGAATCTTTATGTATAGGTTTTTGTTTGGACATATTTTTAAAAATTATCTTGGGTAATATGCTGAAAGTAAAAATGAAAGTCACTCCATTGTGTCCGACTTTTTGTGACCCCCATGGACTTTACAGTCCATGGAATTCTCTAGACCAGAATACTGGAGTGGCCTTTCCCTTCTCCGGGGGATCTTCCCCACCCAGGGATTGAACCCTGGTCGCCTGCATTGCAGGTGGATTCTTTACCAGCTGAGCCACCAGGGAGCCCAGGGAAGTAGCTAAAATGCCTACTGGTAGAATTTCTGGGTCATATGATAACCCTAGGTTTAAAATTTTGCATAGCAACCAAACTGTTTTTCAAAGTGGTTGCACCCTTTAACAATGATACCAGCAGTGTACTGGAGTTGTAAGTTCTTCACAGGCTTGTCAGGACTTGATACTATCTGATTGACTTTTTTATTTTAATCATTCTGGTGGATGTTAAGTGTAACTCGTTGCAGTTTTGATTTGCATTTCCTTACTTTTTCTAGTAATGTTGAGCATCTTTTCATGGGCTTATTAGTCATCTGTATGTCCTCTTTTAAGAAAAGTTTATTCAAGTTCTTTGCCCACTTTTTAATGGGGTTGTTTGTCTTTTTATGGTTGAATTATAAAAGTACTTTATATATTCTAGAGCAAAGCTCCTCATCAGATATATAATTTTCAAATATTTCCTCCCATTATGTAAGTTGTATTTTCATTGTCTTGATGGTTCTCTTTCTACCACATAGTTATTCGTTTTGATCTATGAAGTTTATCTTTTTCGACTAATGAGTTTAGTCTCATCTAAAAACAACCATTGCTAATCCAAGGTCACAAGGATTACAAGGTCACATTACTTCAATGTTTCATCCTAAAAATGTTATCATTTTAGCTCTTACATATAGGCCTGTGGGCTTCCTTGTGGCTCAGACAGTAAAGAAACTGCCCGAAATACAGGAGATCCAGGTTTGATCCCTGAGTCAGGAAGATTGGAGAATGTAAAGGCTCCCCACACCAGTATTCTTGCCTGGAGAATTCCATGGAAATATGAGTCTGGCAAGCTACAGTCCATGGTGTTGCAAAGAGTCAGACACAACTGAGCAACTAACTCTTCTACTTTTCTATTTACATCTATGATTTATTTAAGTTAATTATCGTATATGGTGTGAAGTATAAATCCAGCTTCATTCTTCTGAATGTGGATATTCAGTTGTCTCTGCACTATTGGCTGAAAAGCCCACTGATGCCCCACAGGACAGTCTTGACAACCTTGTCAAACACTGACATAAAGGTAAAGGATTTTCTCTGGACTCTCTATTTCATCCCACTGATCTATATATCTAGGTTTTTTGCTAGTACTATACTGTCTTGAATACTGCAGCTTTGTAGTAATTTTGAAATGGAAAGCATCAGTATTATTCAAGATTGTTTTGGCTAGTCTGGGCTCCTTGCATTTAAATATTAATTTTAAGCTCTAATTGTCAATTTTTGAAAAAAAGGTAATTTTAATAGGAGTTGCATTTAATCTGTAGACCAGTTTGTGGAGCACTGTCATCTTTTCAGTATTAAGTCTTTTGATCCATAAACACAAAATGCATTTCTGTTTATTTTAGGACTTCTTTAATTTCTCTCAATAATGATTTCTATTTTAAAATACACAAATATTGTATTTTTAAATTAAATTTATTCCTAAGTAGCTCATTCTTTCCGATGCTATTTCTAAGTGAAATTGTTTTCCTAAATTCACTTTTGGATTGTTCCTTGTTGCCTAATTGTTTATCCTGTAAATTTGCAAAACTCACTTATTAATAATATGCATGTTGGGAGGGGAGAGATTCCTTAGATTTTCTATATGCAAGATCAGGTTTTCTAAGAACAGACCATTTTACTTCCTCCTTTGCAATCTCAGGGCTTCCCAGGTGGCTTAATGGTAGAAGAATCTGTTGATGCAGGAGACGCCAGAGACACAGGCTTGATCCCTGGGTGGAGAAGATGCCCTGGAGGAGGGAATAGCAGCCCACTCTAGCAGTCTTGCCTATTATTGAGTTAAAGTGATGACAGGAAATATCTTCTTGATCTTAGGGATGAAGCTTTCTGTGTTTTACCATTATATAATTTGAGTTGTGGGTTTTTCATAGATGTTTTTTATCAGGTTGAGGAAATTTCCTTCTACTGAGTGTTTTTTATCATGAAAGTGTTGTCAGATTTTGTCAAATGTCCTTTCTGAGTCTACTGAGATTATCATGTGGTCTTTGTCCTCTGTTCTATTAACTGCACATTGACTTCCATGAGTTAAGCCAACCTTGCATTCCTGGGATAAATCCCACTTGGTCATGGCATATAATCCTTTTTATATATTTATGGGTTTGATTTGCTAGCATTTTATTGGATCCTTTTCTTTTTATATTCATATGGGGCATTTGTATAGTTTTTTATCTGGAAGGTCTTTGTGTGGTTTTAGTTGTGGAGAAATACTGTCTTCATAGAATGATTAGGGAAGAGGCCTTTCTTTTCTAGCATGTTTTCCCAGACAGGAACACTGGAGCGGGTTGCCATTTCCTCCTCCAGGGGATCTTCCCGACCCAGAGATCGAACCCATGTCTCCTGAGTCTCCTGCATTGCAGGCAGATTCTTTACCACTGAGGCACCAAACAGTGGATTGGAAGCCAAATCCATTGTATGGACAGACAGTTTGCCTAGCTGGGATATTTGGGTTAGTTCCACTTTTTACTATTATAAATAATATTTCTATGAATCTTTATGTATAGGTTTTTGTTTGGACATATTTTTAAAAATTATCTTGGGTAATATGCTGAAAGTAAAAATGAAAGTCACTCCATTGTGTCCGACTTTTTGTGACCCCCATGGACTTTACAGTCCATGGAATTCTCTAGACCAGAATACTGGAGTGGCCTTTCCCTTCTCCGGGGGATCTTCCCCACCCAGGGATTGAACCCTGGTCGCCTGCATTGCAGGTGGATTCTTTACCAGCTGAGCCACCAGGGAGCCCAGGGAAGTAGCTAAAATGCCTACTGGTAGAATTTCTGGGTCATATGATAACCCTAGGTTTAAAATTTTGCATAGCAACCAAACTGTTTTTCAAAGTGGTTGCACCCTTTAACAATGATACCAGCAGTGTACTGGAGTTGTAAGTTCTTCACAGGCTTGTCAGGACTTGATACTATCTGATTGACTTTTTTATTTTAATCATTCTGGTGGATGTTAAGTGTAACTCGTTGCAGTTTTGATTTGCATTTCCTTACTTTTTCTAGTAATGTTGAGCATCTTTTCATGGGCTTATTAGTCATCTGTATGTCCTCTTTTAAGAAAAGTTTATTCAAGTTCTTTGCCCACTTTTTAATGGGGTTGTTTGTCTTTTTATGGTTGAATTATAAAAGTACTTTATATATTCTAGAGCAAAGCTCCTCATCAGATATATAATTTTCAAATATTTCCTCCCATTATGTAAGTTGTATTTTCATTGTCTTGATGGTTCTCTTTCTACCACATAGTTATTCGTTTTGATCTATGAAGTTTATCTTTTTCGACTAATGAGTTTAGTCTCATCTAAAAACAACCATTGCTAATCCAAGGTCACAAGGATTACAAGGTCACATTACTTCAATGTTTCATCCTAAAAATGTTATCATTTTAGCTCTTACATATAGGCCTGTGGGCTTCCTTGTGGCTCAGACAGTAAAGAAACTGCCCGAAATACAGGAGATCCAGGTTTGATCCCTGAGTCAGGAAGATTGGAGAATGTAAAGGCTCCCCACACCAGTATTCTTGCCTGGAGAATTCCATGGAAATATGAGTCTGGCAAGCTACAGTCCATGGTGTTGCAAAGAGTCAGACACAACTGAGCAACTAACTCTTCTACTTTTCTATTTACATCTATGATTTATTTAAGTTAATTATCGTATATGGTGTGAAGTATAAATCCAGCTTCATTCTTCTGAATGTGGATATTCAGTTGTCTCTGCACTATTGGCTGAAAAGCCCACTGATGCCCCACAGGACAGTCTTGACAACCTTGTCAAACACTGACATAAAGGTAAAGGATTTTCTCTGGACTCTCTATTTCATCCCACTGATCTATATATCTAGGTTTTTTGCTAGTACTATACTGTCTTGAATACTGCAGCTTTGTAGTAATTTTGAAATGGAAAGCATCAGTATTATTCAAGATTGTTTTGGCTAGTCTGGGCTCCTTGCATTTAAATATTAATTTTAAGCTCTAATTGTCAATTTTTGAAAAAAAGGTAATTTTAATAGGAGTTGCATTTAATCTGTAGACCAGTTTGTGGAGCACTGTCATCTTTTCAGTATTAAGTCTTTTGATCCATAAACACAAAATGCATTTCTGTTTATTTTAGGACTTCTTTAATTTCTCTCAATAATGATTTCTATTTTAAAATACACAAATATTGTATTTTTAAATTAAATTTATTCCTAAGTAGCTCATTCTTTCCGATGCTATTTCTAAGTGAAATTGTTTTCCTAAATTCACTTTTGGATTGTTCCTTGTTGCCTAATTGTTTATCCTGTAAATTTGCAAAACTCACTTATTAATAATATGCATGTTGGGAGGGGAGAGATTCCTTAGATTTTCTATATGCAAGATCAGGTTTTCTAAGAACAGACCATTTTACTTCCTCCTTTGCAATCTCAGGGCTTCCCAGGTGGCTTAATGGTAGAAGAATCTGTTGATGCAGGAGACGCCAGAGACACAGGCTTGATCCCTGGGTGGAGAAGATGCCCTGGAGGAGGGAATAGCAGCCCACTCTAGCAGTCTTGCCTATTATTGAGTTAAAGTGATGACAGGAAATATCTTCTTGATCTTAGGGATGAAGCTTTCTGTGTTTTACCATTATATAATTTGAGTTGTGGGTTTTTCATAGATGTTTTTTATCAGGTTGAGGAAATTTCCTTCTACTGAGTGTTTTTTATCATGAAAGTGTTGTCAGATTTTGTCAAATGTCCTTTCTGAGTCTACTGAGATTATCATGTGGTCTTTGTCCTCTGTTCTATTAACTGCACATTGACTTCCATGAGTTAAGCCAACCTTGCATTCCTGGGATAAATCCCACTTGGTCATGGCATATAATCCTTTTTATATATTTATGGGTTTGATTTGCTAGCATTTTATTGGATCCTTTTCTTTTTATATTCATATGGGGCATTTGTATAGTTTTTTATCTGGAAGGTCTTTGTGTGGTTTTAGTTGTGGAGAAATACTGTCTTCATAGAATGATTAGGGAAGAGGCCTTTCTTTTCTAGCATGACACTAAGTTTTGAGAGTGTTTTGTTACACATTAAAGCCCTAACTCACATGAACATAATATGCTGGCATAATAACTTCAGTGGATGTCAAGAATTAAAGAGACGGAAGAAGTAAAGATGCATTTTAGAAAGTCTCAAGCGTATCCAGAAATGAGGGCATATTTCAATGCCATCACTCATTTACATATTTCCAATGTTTTTACAGGCAGAATGTCAAATCCAGAAGAAATATGTAGATTTTCCCAGACATTCAAATGCGTCCTACTATATTTAGAAAGAGCGGAAAACAAGTAGCTTCACATTTTCGTCAAATTTATTTGTACTTTAGCCATTCTCAGACAATGTGTCCAGACTACTTCCTTGACCTTTAGACACGTCCATAATCAATCCCACCTTTCCAAGATATAAACATCTTTTAACAACTTTAGCCAAGTTTACTCGTGGCCCCTTTCAGCTCCACTCCCTAAATAGTATATCACCCTCAAATGTGCGGTGCTATTTCTCGCTTCAGAGTCTGTCTCCAAATCATCCCCTCTCCTCATCCTGGCTACTTCTCCATAAATTGTATCCTAGTTTAATTTCGGGACCCAGTTAAAATAAGAACTACCCTTTCTTAGCTTCTTTTCTCATTCAGCAGGGGAGACAGGGTCTACTAACAGAGGAGAAGAACGTGAAACATCGCTTCTGATTACCGACCATACATGCCCTGCGGGATAAGGGTGGAGGGCAGAGAGGAACTGGAGGATCGGCTGTCGTGGACCCCAGTCCCTACCCGAGTTCTCCTCACCTAACCAATCTCACTGCCTCATGCCTGATAGAACTGCTTTCTTGAGCTCCCCTGTGTGTGGAGTAAGGATAATCTTGGCTTCCATCACTTGATATGCCGTTTACTCGCTTGCTTGGGAGCCTTCTGTGAATCCACATATGCGAGGACCAGGCCTTATTTGACACTTTAGCCTAACCACTGCACTTGGGGCATGTTAAGTGGTAACTTAGTAAATGGTGCATTCAGTTTACTAATGAACGGTTCAGTTCAGTTCAGTCGCTCAGTCGTGTCCGACTCTTTGTGACCCCGTGGACTGCAGCATGCCAGGCCTCCCTGTCCATCACCGGGAGTAACCCCCGGAGTTTACTCAAACTCATGTCCATTGAGTCAGTGATGCCATCCAACCATCTCATCTTCTGTCATCTCCTTCTCCTCCTGCCATCAATCTTTCCAAGCATCAGGGTCTTTTCCAACGAGTCAGTTCTTCACATCAGGTGGCCAAAGTATTGGAGTTTCAGCTTCAGTATCAGTCCTTCCAGTGAATATTCAGGACTGATCTCCTTTAGGGTGGACTAATTTGATCTCCTTGCAGTCCAAGGGACTCTTAAGAGTCTTCCAACACCACAGTTCAAAAAAATCAGTTCTTCGGCACTCAGCTTTCATTATGGTCCAACTCTCACATCCATAAATGACTACTGGAAAAACTATAGCTTTGACTCGATGGACCTTTGTTGGCAAAGTAATGTCATTTAAACAGTGCATTAGAGTTCTTTAAAATTAAGGTATTCCTCTGTCAAAACTGCACAGATAGTAACTAGAACTATCTTATATCTAAGGCCCAAATATACCATTTCACATAGAATCATATATTTTAATATAATGATCAGCTAGAGTAAACCCATAATTCAAATATATTAAAAACTTCTTTATCTGGCATCAGCAGCTTATGTGTGCTCCCTTTTTTATCCTTGGAGATTCCTTCTTTCCTGAGGCATTCATTCACTCATTGAACAAGCAGTGTACAAGATATGGGACTACAGGGTGAGTAAGTTTCATTCCATGTCCAGAGGAAGCTTCAGAAGAATCAACTGAATAGGCAATTAAAACATCATAATGCTCAACTGTATCCATAAACTAAACCTTACAGTGGATTAAAATCTCTGCAAAGATGCACACACATGCATGTGTGTGTGTAAAAAGTAAAGCATGGACTTTATCAGCACAGATCACCTGCTTTCTGTCTAGCTCACCTGAATACAGAACTAAAACATGGAAACGTGTCAGACACAGATACACCCCTGTTCCATGCCTCTTGTCTCTTTGTTTAATAAGTACTATGCCTGAAACGACAGAGGATGAGATGGCTGGATGGCATCACCGACTCAATGGACATGAGTCTGAGGTCAATTCTGGGAATTGGTGATGGACAGGGAGGCCTGGCATGCTGCAGTCCGCAGGGTCGCAAACAGTCGGACACGACTGAGTGACTGAGCTGAACTGAACTGAAGCCTGAAAACAACAGTTTAGAATGACGGGCTTTGCCTCCAACTCTGAGCTCTTTCGGTGAGATGGGTGTCGCCCCGCTGTTTGCCGTCTCCCAGTCTCCATGTGCTCAACGGTCACATGGGATGGAGACCTTTGCTAGACTTCTCCGAGGTTTTGCAGAGAGAGGACACAAGTTCAAGTGGAATTTTTGAGTGCCTGAATCATAAATGTGATTTATCTTTTCACTGATTACTAATTGCTAACTGAAATCCTGGACAGGCACCAACATTATTTATTCTGGTTTTATGTTCTTTAAATGGCCTTTTTAAAAAGTTATCCTCATATGGGAATCTCTAAAGATTGTAGTATTCAGATTTTACAAGGCTCTTGGTGAGGCAGATGGTAAAACATAAAAGTTGTTCTGATTTTAAATTGAACTGAGTCCAACACTGGCTGCATGTCATTTTTCTAGTTGTTCCAAATTAATTCCTTTCTCATTTGTCTCAGTGTGACTTCCAACTTGGAATTTTTAAATGATTAATTTGATTCATTGAATCGGTGCTTTTTCAAGTTTCGTCTGCATGTGTGTGTTTTCTGTGACTGAATGCAGGTAAAACAAAAGACAAGGTCCACCACCCAAGTTTTTGAAATTAGAAAGCTAAAGTGTTACTTTGTTCATATCTCTTTATATTTTACATTGACTTACTCTTATTTCACTGTTATCTGGATTTTTAGATCACTAAAATGATACATCTTTCAAATTTAGACAGAAGATATGACAGTTTTTTTTCAAAATGACATATGTGATACCTAATGGATATCTTTAATTTTTAAAGTTCATATAAGAATTCATCATTCAAAACATCATGGCATTTGCACCCCTGCTGGTTTTCCTATCACATTTTTTAATTAAAATTAGTCAGTTTTTTAAATGAAGCATCTGGAAATGAACGTCCAGCAGATCTTTATTTATCTGGAGGAAAAAAATACTCTAACATATTCAAAGTTAAAGAAGGGCAGACGCTTGCTTTTTAACCTTCCACCAACTCTTATCTGCTCAGCTGGCTCAGCTTTTCTCTTTGCTTTTTCTCAAGGTCACCAGTGCCCTGTGCGGATAGCACAGCCTTCACTTATCAGAGCCCCTGCCAGATCTCACAAAATAGAAGCCAAGAGTGGCGCAAACACAAAAAGGAAGATTTGCTACGAACTGCGACGTGAGCGCGGCTGAAACCGAGTGCCCGCAGCTTCAGCCCAGGACTCCTGCGCCGCCATCTTTCCACACACATGCGACGTCCTCCTTGCAGCATCACTGCTCTGCACGACCCTTCATAAACCACTGCTCAGGCCTTATGTGTCCCTCCCACCAGGTGAACCGACGGGCGGGAGGGCTGCGGAAGGAGAGCCCTGCGCCCCACAGCACACCCACACGCCCCAGAAAGCACCGTTTGGAAGAGCAGTGCAAGAAACAAACCCCAGCGCAGCACAGTCCTTAAAGGAGAACCCGGAGAGAGGCGACGGTCCAGTCAGGCAGACGGCAGTAAACGGGCACGTGAACAGAAAGGCCTCCGTCTGGTGATGACGCGCGTGACGTGCTCTGACAGGGGCCGGCCTCGGGGTTAAGCCTTGAGGTGCTTCCTCTCCTTCATCTTCACTAGTAGCCGCTTAGCCGTGTCTGAGTCTCTGAGACCCCAGGGACTGTAGCCCGCCATGCTCCTCTGTCCATGGGGTTCTCCAGGCAAGAGTGGGCTGCCATTCCCTTCTCCAGGGGATCTTCCCAACCCAGGGATCGAACCTGGGTCTCCCGCACTGCACATAGATTCTTTACTATCTGAGCCGCCAGAGAAGTCCCTTTATCTTCACATATTTCAAGTTCTCCTTTAACACATACTCATCACATCCTTTTCACAGATGAGGAAACAGTGACTGTTCAAAGTCAAAAGAGAATAAGGCCTGGATATCTGTTTTGGGCAAAGCAGTCTGTCCAAAGCTTCACAGGAATTCGATTCTGCTCATCCTAGTGAAGTGAAGGTCATTAGTCATGTCTGACTCTGTGACCCCACGGACTATACAGCACACAGACCGTGGAACTCTCCAGGCAAGAACACTGGAGGGGTATGCATGCATGCATGCTAAGTCGCCTCAGTCGTGTCTGACCCTGTGCGACCCCATAGACAGCAGCCCACCAGGGCTGCCCCTGGGATTCTCCAGGCAAGAGTACCGGAGTTGGTTGTCATTTCTTTCTCCAATGCAGGAAAGTGAAAAGTGAAAGTCAAGTCTCTCAATCGTGTCCAACTCTTAGCAACCCCATGGACTGAAGCCTACCAGGCTCCTCCGTCCATGGGATTTTCCAGCCAAGAGTACTGGAGTGGGGTGCCATTGCCTTCTCCACTGGAGTGGGGAGCTTTCCCATCTCCCTATTGCTCCCATCTATTTTATGAATTACATTCACAACTTTATTTGTGAGAATGTGAGCCCTTGCATTCAATATACATGACTTTCCGGCATGCCACACGATTTCAAGCCCAGTGTTTCTCTCCCCAGCATCCCTGCCTGCATCCATCATCTGTCATTTCCAATTACTATTAGTGGTGCTAATTCTAGCCCATCTGTTTAATGATATGGTGTAATTTCATGAGACTTCTTCTCAAATGACTATTTATCTTAGGATGTCCACCAGCATTGCTACATTTTTCCTACAGATGGTAGGGGTCATCCTGGCTTGTATTAAAAACACAGAAAGCATTTGCATCAGATTTAGTTCAGATTTCACACCATATACATATATATATATATATATATTTGAATTCGAGACAAGGAAGAAGTGACATTTCCATCTGAACAAACCCAGCTGAAACTTGACTTCTGCTGGATCCATCCTGTTCAAGTCCTTCTCTGATCTCCCTCTAGCGTCTCAACGCAGAACTGCAGCTACTCAGCTCCACAACTTCTTGACTGTAAGTGTTCCTGTCTTTATTCATCCACCAGCAGCCCTGGGCTCCCTCTGGGGGGCATCCACTAGGCCCCTGCTCTGTGGGGCCAGCAGCCTCTCACAGGGTGGGCATTAAGGACCCGGTACCCAACTGCCTGAGAGTGTCCCCGGACACCCTTTCTTGCTTGGGGCTCCTCGTCTGTGTGCCCACTTGGTGGGGCACTTTCTGCCTGGTGGGGAGACTCACAGCTCAGCTGTCTGTGAGAGAAGTTCCAGAAGTCTGCACGGAAAGGAAACCACAGGAGCCTGGGGGGCAGCACCGGCCGCATGTTCCCAGGCTGGCGCAGGGCAAGGTTCTCGTTGTTAGAGAGTGAGAGGTTCCCAACCCGCTTTCTGGGAAAACCAGCAAAAACAAAGGCAGTGAGGAAGACGGCTGAGGATGACTGTGCCAGGGTCACACAGGAGTCCCTCTCAATGACCTTCAGTGGTGCTGGAGAAGACTCTTGGGAGTCCCTTGGACAGAAAAGATATCAACCCAGTCAAATCATAAAGGAAATCATCCCTGAATATTCATCGGAAGGACGGATGCTGAAGCTGAAGCTCCAATACTTTGTCCACCTGATGCAAAGAGCCGACTCATTGGAAAAGACCCTGATGCTGGGAAAGATTGAGGGCAGGAGGAGAAGGGGACGACAGAGGATGAGATGGCTGGATGGCATCACTGACTCCATGGACATGGATCTGAGCAAACTCCAGAAGATAGTAAAAGACAGGGAAACCTGGCGTGCAGCAGCCTGTGGGGTCACAAAGCGCTGGACACAACCGAGTGACTGGACAATGGAAACAACATAAAGAAGTCCTCACACAGGCTCGGCTTTTGACGCTAATTTTGGGTAGGGGAGGTGTCGCTTTTTAGATGCCATTTCCTACATAGAATGGGCAGACAGGCGCAACGATTTATTCGGTTTACACGCAGGTAAGTACATATGCATTTAGATAAAATTTGTGAAAAGTACTGTCAAGGTCGGGAATAGGACAACAGGAAAGAAAATAACAGAGAAGCGTAACTGGATTGGACTGTGAGAGCAGGGGGTTCTGGCCAGGGCGGGCTGAGAATCGGCTCTGGAATGAGATGGGCTTGATGGACAGGTGTGAGCGGGGCGGGGATTCCCGGCCGCTGCAGCCCAGGACTCAGCGAGCACGACGGCAGGTTATTAATAGGTGAGCCGAAAAAAATACCGAGGCTGCCTCCACGGGAGAGGAAGGAAGATGCGTGAAGGTCACAGGCCGGTCGTGCAGGAACGGCAAACGCCTGCTAACAGGCCTCTAATGGATTTCAGTAAATACAAGGTCGCATTTTAACACTGCCTTAGGCTGCCTCCCAGGACTCACATGTGGAAGGGAGGCTCCAAACCCGCGCTGGAAACTAACATCCGAGTTTCCAGAAATGCGCAAACCGGAAAGGGATAATTATCGATGGTTAGACTCACAAAATGCCGTGGGAAAGAGATCCTGACTAGCTGAGAAAATCAAGGGGCGCTTAATGCTGTTTACACTGCTTATTTTAAAAATGGGCCGTTTTTAGACATTCGGAGATGGAGCTCAGGAAACTGTGAGCAAGGCAGCGGAGGGAAGAAAAGCTCCCACTCCCAGGAGAACGGCCAGCGGGTAAAGCCTGGCCGGGCAGGAGGCCGTGGAAGACGGAGGAGGGGTCCTTGGGGTCTACACCATCGCACTGTGCACCAGAGATGAAGGACATGCCAGCGTGCAGAGTTCAGTTCCAGAAAGTTCCAGGAGGTACAGAGAGCGGGGTGGGGATGCCTTTTCAGGTGAGAACCACACATCTAGGGGTCTGGGGGCCAATTCACCATCAGAGAGACATTACAGCACAGGAGACTGTGGGGCGCCAGAACGTTTAAAGGGGCTTCTTTCCTTCACAGAGTAAACGAGGTGAGAGCCGCTCTTAGACATGTAACTAAGAGCCTCCTGAGACACACACTGTGCTCTTGGCACTGAGGCTGTGTGCGAGTGTGCTCGGTCATGTTCGACTCTAGCCCACCAGGCTCCTCTGTCCATGCAATGCTCCAGGCAAGAATACTGGAGTGGCCACCATGTCCTCCTCCAGGGGATCTTCCCGACTCAGGGATCGAACCTGGGTCTCCAGCATTGCAGGCAGACTACCAGCTGAGACGCAGAGGAAACCCACCAATACCTGCGGTTAGCTGTGAAGCATAATTCTTTCACAGGCGTCTGTACTGTACCCATGAGTAGGTCCTTTGACAAATGAGGGTAATATGTAATTACGATATAGGACCATGGTATAGGATACAAGGAATTTGCTTATAACCAGAGCCCAAGTACTGGGCTTCACACAGACATGATTTCTTTCCTGTAGAATAGTCCATTGATAACTGCTGGAGAAGTGGAAATGTTTTTATGGGGATTCCAAGTTTCAAAAGTGCGTGGTCTTGCTGAGGCCTCCCAAATCCACCCATCCAACTAGATGTCAACCAATCTACCTCTAAATGCACACATCATTTCCTCAGGCTTATTGCTGTTAGTTATTGCAGTTGTTAGTATTTTAATCCATCCCTGGTCTCCCAGAAAAAGTCTCAAGGGTTTTGGTACAGCAGATCTTTTCCACCAAAATATTTTTAGCATCCCTTAAAAAACTACGTGTGGTACATGTAGGTCTCCAGTACATTCACTGAAAGTATTTGCTGTATCAGTCCAGGGTCACTAGTGATTAAGGCGAAAAAAAAGATTTGGAAAAAGAAGGATTAGGCTTGGCTTAAAAACAAGAAAATAGCATAAAAATAGATGTCAGGTTTAGTTGGAGGGCTGAATAACTGCTTTTGTCCCCCTTTAATCCTGTTCCATCATAGCCACTGACCTGATAAATATAGCTAATTATAGCCAGTGCTGTGAAAAATAAGCCATTCAAATGAACTTACGTTGACAGAAAATTAACACATTAATCCAAAGAAGTTAATAGCATGTTTTAAAAGAATGGTAAGTAGTTTCAAATAAATTTAAAGGCATGAATCAATCCAAACATCAACAGAAGTGATAGTCAATAATTCAAATAATGTAAGTAAAAGATTCAACACTTAACATGACAAAAATTTAAACAAAAAGTTATATATTAAATAAAGGAATAATACTATAGATTAAGATCATAATTTTTGCCTCTTTTGGCATATTTTAGAAATAAAATACAAATAATCTCAGAGCCAATAAGCAGTATTCCTATTAGGAAGAGCAGTCCATTTAGGGCTTCAGACACTGATCACACATTTTGGGATGATATAAATACTTACAGGATTTTCTGTAATTAGGAGAATTAGCTCTTTCCCCTACCTTCATTCCCTAACACACTCACAACACACACCAAAGCTGTCTAGGCTAGTATGGGTAAGATGTTTCAGGGTATTTCACAATACCCTCTTGGAATATATCCTCTGGAATATATCCTTTGCAAGTTGTTTTAGATGCTGAGTCTAAAGCTCTCATTTATAGATGTTGAAACTCAGCAAGAGCCTGTGCGGTCCTCCCAGGTACCAAGGCCCCTCCATGTCCCTTGCCTCTTATTTTTAGAAAAACTGAAGTCTCCCAGGCCTCCTTGAGTCACAAAAGAGCAGGCTCACGCAGTTAAGGATTCGGACAATGGAGTCACAGGCTCTTCAGTTCCTCCCTGAAGGACTTGGATAACAGTGTCTGGTGCATATTCCTGAGTTGTGCTGCAGAAAGCGTGACTGCCGCCGAAGGGGAAAAGCCAACTGCTTCCTGGCCAGACTGCAGGCATGGCTCGGGTGGCTCCATCTTGACCAGTCCCGTGGCCTCACAGCCGGCCTCAGGAGGACAGGAGCAAACTGACCCTGGAGCTGAGATCACCTCCTTCACTAGTTACTGTGGGGTTTTATCCTCTAGTCCAGGGGATTATAATCGGAACAATGACTCTCTGCAAAGACTTACTTTAAAAAAAAGTGAGTAATGAGATGCAGCTTTAGAATCTCAGCTGGCACTTAAGAGAGCCCATTAAGCGCCTTGCCAGACCCTTCCACTCTAAGAATCCTTCAACACCCATGCTCAGCTTGAAGAAGTTACAGAAGAGGGACCTTTGTCCCCTTTTCATAGAAATGGAAGGGAAATCTGACAGTGGGGACTGTAACTGAGGTGGTGAGACTGTAACTAAGGGCTCTCGGATCCTCAGCATTGCCCAGCTCTATGTCTTCAGTAGCATGTGGCTGGGATCTTGTGCTGACTACCCTGACTTCTATCCCAGTTCACCATAAACTGAGCTTCGCTTGTGGCTGATGGACAACAGTGCTGGTGCAAATCGAGACTGAAGATGCAAATCAAGACTTACTCTTCAGGACTAATCTCAAGTGAGCGAGAGAGTCATGACTGACTTATGTCGCAACAGCAAGCCAGACTTGATGGCTACTTGGAGTCTAGTGATCGAGACAGTTGTCTCTGACCCTCCCCGGCATGGAGGCAGCCCTTTGTTCTTCTCTCTGTATAATCTCCAAGCAAAACCTGGGGGGGTGGAGTCGGTTCTTTGGGCGTGAGTCCACCTTCCCCCAGGATGGCCAGCTTCCTGAATGACGTTGTCCGTCCTTCCAACAACACCTGTCTGTCAGTACTGGACTCCTTTTAAATTAACTTTTATTGAAGTGCAGCTGATTGACAATGTTGGGTCAGTTTCAGGCGTACAGCAAAGCTACTCAGATACATATATACTATTTTTTCCAGTTCTTTCCCTTTATAGGTTGTTATAAAATGTTGAGTATAGTTCCCTGTGCTATGCATTAAATCCTTGCTGGTTGCCGCTCTGCTGTTCAGTTTTGACTCTTGGTGACCTCATGAACTATAGCTCATTAGGTTCCTCTGTCTATAGGATTTCCCAGGCAAGAATACCAGAATGAGTTGTCATTTCCTTCTCCAGGAGACCTTCCGGACCTAGGGACTGAGCCCGAGTCTCTTGCATGTCCTGCACTGGCGGGTGGATTCTCTCCCACTAGTGCCGCCTGGGACGCCCCCTTGCTGGTTACGTATCTTATACCCAGTGGTGGGCATGTGTCAGTGCCAAGCTCCTGATGCTCTTTCTTCTCTGGCAACCAGAGGCTGGCCTCTGTGTCTGTGAGTCTGCCTGGTGTATGAGTTCACCTGCATCACTTTTTTGGATTCCACATGTGAGTGGTATCAGAAGATATCTGTCTCTCTATCTGGTTTACTTCACGCCACTGGACAACCTCTAGGCCCATCCATTTTGCTGCAAATGGCATTATTTCAAGAGTGATATTCCATCATATATTTACATATACCACATCTTTTTTACTCATTCGTCTATCAATGAACATAGAGATTGCTTTCTTGAGTGAAAGTGAAGTATAGTGCTGGTGCAAATCGAGACTGAAGATGCAAATCAAGACTTACTCTTCAGGACTAATCTCAAGTGAGCGAGAGAGTCATGACTGACTTATGTCGCAACAGCAAGCCAGACTTGATGGCTACTTGGAGTCTAGTGATCGAGACAGTTGTCTCTGACCCTCCCCGGCATGGAGGCAGCCCTTTGTTCTTCTCTCTGTATAATCTCCAAGCAAAACCTGGGGGGGTGGAGTCGGTTCTTTGGGCGTGAGTCCACCTTCCCCCAGGATGGCCAGCTTCCTGAATGACGTTGTCCGTCCTTCCAACAACACCTGTCTGTCAGTACTGGACTCCTTTTAAATTAACTTTTATTGAAGTGCAGCTGATTGACAATGTTGGGTCAGTTTCAGGCGTACAGCAAAGCTACTCAGATACATATATACTATTTTTTCCAGTTCTTTCCCTTTATAGGTTGTTATAAAATGTTGAGTATAGTTCCCTGTGCTATGCATTAAATCCTTGCTGGTTGCCGCTCTGCTGTTCAGTTTTGACTCTTGGTGACCTCATGAACTATAGCTCATTAGGTTCCTCTGTCTATAGGATTTCCCAGGCAAGAATACCAGAATGAGTTGTCATTTCCTTCTCCAGGAGACCTTCCGGACCTAGGGACTGAGCCCGAGTCTCTTGCATGTCCTGCACTGGCGGGTGGATTCTCTCCCACTAGTGCCGCCTGGGACGCCCCCTTGCTGGTTACGTATCTTATACCCAGTGGTGGGCATGTGTCAGTGCCAAGCTCCTGATGCTCTTTCTTCTCTGGCAACCAGAGGCTGGCCTCTGTGTCTGTGAGTCTGCCTGGTGTATGAGTTCACCTGCATCACTTTTTTGGATTCCACATGTGAGTGGTATCAGAAGATATCTGTCTCTCTATCTGGTTTACTTCACGCCACTGGACAACCTCTAGGCCCATCCATTTTGCTGCAAATGGCATTATTTCAAGAGTGATATTCCATCATATATTTACATATACCACATCTTTTTTACTCATTCGTCTATCAATGAACATAGAGATTGCTTTCTTGAGTGAAAGTGAAGTAGCTCAGTCGTGTCCAACTCTTTGCGACCCCGTGGACTGTAGCCCACCAGGCTCCTCCCTCCATGGGATTCTCCAGGCAAGAATACTGGAGTGGGTTGCCATTTCCTTCTCTAGGAGATCTTCCCGACACAGGGAAATCTGAGCTTGGTACCAGTGTTTTTTGTAGGCCCTTTCTTTCACTTTCAAGCATTTTAGTTAAGCAGGGATTTCCTTGCTGTTTGAGATACAGGAGGAAGTATAGTGTGAACAGTGGAGGTCTTTCCAGGCTTTCTCTTGCAGTATTCTTTTCTCTCAATTGAAGGTAAGTGTTTTTTTTTTTTAATTATTTATTTTCATTGGAGGCTAATTACTTTACAGTATTGTGGTGGTTTTTGCCATACATTCACATGACTCAGCCATGAGTGTACATGTGTCCCCCATCCCGAACCTCCCTCACACCTCTCTCCCCATCCCAACCCTCTGGGTCATCCCAGCGCATCAGCTTTGAAGTGCCCTGCTTCATGAATTGAACTTGGACTGGCGATCTGTTTCACATATGGTAATATACATGTTTCAATGCTATTCTCTCAAATCATCACATCCTCACCTTCTCCCAGAGTCCAAAAGTCTGTTCTTTATGTCTCTTTTCCTATCTTGTATATAGGGTCATCGTTACCATCTTTCTAAATTCCATATATATGCATTAATATACTGTATTGGTGTTTTTCTTTCTGACTTCACTCCATATAATAGGCTCCAGTTTCATCCACTTCATCAGAACTGACTCAAATGTGTTCTTTTTAAGAGCTGAATAATATTCCATTGTGTATACGTACGACAGCTTTCTTATCCATTCGTCTGCTGATGGACATCTAGGTTGCTTCCATGTCCTGGCTATTGTAAACAGTGCTGTGATGAACATCGGGGTACACGTGTCTCTTTCAGTTCTGTTTTCCTTGATGTATATGCCCAGCAGTGGGATTGCTGGGTCGTATGGCAGTTCTAGTTCCAGTTAGACAACAGTGTTACAATTCTCTTTTGGTTTGCCTACAGATTCAGTGGAAAGTTTTCAGCGATCAAGAGAAGGTTATAAAAGCTGAGATGGAAAATGAGTGGTACAAAATGAAAGTTCTTATAAAAATATTGAATTATTTTCTGGAAAACCATTCTTCAGTATTCTCCAGAATATTGTAGGACCAAGCCATCCATTTATAATGTGCCCTTTACTTAACATTTCAAAGCCAAGACAGAGAAGATTTTTTTCAAAAGCAAGACTCCCCACCCAAGTTACAATATATAGCACTTTTTTTTTTCCTGTGTTTGGTGACATTTTAACGTTTCAGCTTATTAGTGACATATTCTATGACTGCTTTGGTTTTGAAAAATACTCGATGGGGGGAGATTTAGTCCTCCCAAAACACATCAATACTCCTACTGACACCTTAAAATCTAAACATACAGTTCCAAGATTGGAATTATATATAAAATGACTACCAGAAGGTACATCAGAGAGTTGAGAGTTCAGGAAAATAGAAATCAGCTAAGAAGATCCACAAGGTGCAGAGAAGTAGAAAGCCACTGGCAAGACGCTGTGAGCCTGTGTAGGGAAGGAGGGTTCAGAGCACAAATGAAAAGGTCACACTTTCTCAAAATGACCTAAAGGCCAAGTAACCACTCAGCAGAGTTAGCTTAGCTCATAGGCAAATTCTAAGCAGTGTGGGAAATAGAAAAATACCAAACATAGACTCAGCATAGGGTCAGGGTCCTGCTCTGGGATGCAGAACAGACTCCCAGCCTGTGGGTCCTGGGGATCGTTCCACAGTTTCCCTAGTACACAGTCTCTAAATACACACTGTACACAGGAGCTAAGCATCATCTCGAACATGAAAAATTACTATACTATCATTATTAACAAATAAGACCTGTCCCCAAACTGAGTTTGAGGTGACCCTACGATTTACAAGTCTCTAAATGTGAAAGAATTATTTTCCCCTTTGTTTTCTATATTCACGACCCAAAATTATGTCCCTATTAGTTGTTTTTTTTTTTTTTAAGACTATTGGGAGAGAACCCACTGAAAGATCAAATAATTTTCTCTGACAATGGAGTGCAACTATTACAATAAATAGGAAAAACTCAGATTGGTTTTATGAAGCTTTCTTATTTTCTGCTTTTTACAACACAGTCTAAAGTCCCTCAAATACTCATTTCAAAAGCTTATAATTCAGTCTCAGTGCCCCCATGGGCTACATTCTCCTAAGGTACAACGTGTGTTGAAAGGAAGGACAAGTTCACAATTATCTCTGAGCTGCCTCTCAAAAAGTGGTCCTTTTTTGGTAGATTTTTATATGGGTCACAACACCTACATGCTGAGTTCAAAGCCATCTAAGAGCCACTCAAGTAAAAATGGCCCTCTTATTACATTTTTTTCTCTCCATATTTTTTTCCATTAAAAAAACTTCTAGTGAAAAATGTACCACAGCTCCCCAGTAGCCCCCAAAAAATGGCTTTTAAAATAAGATCCACTGGAAAATATAAAATTGAGAAAGCTGACTTACTTATAAAAGGATAGTGAAATGAGTAAACGGCCAGCATTTAAGCAAGACCAATTTCACCATCAGAGGTCTGTCACGGGCTCCATGCACTAAATGCTCAAAGCAGCAGATATGAAATAAAAGGAAAAAAAGGGGGGGGGCTGCCACCGGTAACAGTGGTTGCTACGTTTCAAGCATTTCTAGTTAAAAGTACTAAAATTTCTATCAGAAAGTCAAGTGGTCCAGCCATGAGAGAAGTCGAATGGACCATTTTTTCCTCCACTATGCACATGTGTTTTTCTAGTTCCAATACTTGATTCCCTCCTAGGGAACTCTTTTTAAATGTAGTAAATATAGTAGAGAACATTTCGAAAGATGACACAGAACTTCAACAATCCAAAGTCTTTGAGTGAAACAAGGCTCGCGTATGAATAGTATGATTCAACAAAAGAAAAAGATCGGCTACTTGTGAAAAGCTAAACAGCATTTTATGCCCCTTCTAAGCATTATATGGTCACAGCTCTATGAAGCAGGTAAAATGTTATAATTGTCAGCATTTCATAGGAGGACAGACCTTAGAAAAGATGAACAAATTAACCGATGTCAAAGATCAACAAATACAGAGCCAGAATGTGAACCCAGTTCTGCCTGACATCACTGCAAACTCTTAGGCAACCTTTGTTCCTCACTCCACACTCCCAGGGCAATGTTGCCAAAATTTCTGCACTGGAATCAGAGGACTAGAAAATGTAGTCTTAAAAAGTCAAGAAATAGGGCAAACAGGAGTAATTAGAGAAAGGCTTACTTTGTTCACTTGAACAATTTTGTTTGTAAAAGCAGTTCTGTGGTGGGCAGGATGTCTGGACAGAGGAAAATGCAAATAGATGGCCTCACAGCTGCACAGAAACACCAAGAAAATGTCCTGAAACTTGGCATAAAGTCTGCTTCAATCACAAATATATTTTCTTTTGTTGACTTTCCCATCCATGATATACAACAGTAGGGAAAAAAAATCAAAGGAGTCTCATGCCATTTCTGAACCTTCCTCACACAACAGCAAGGAAATATGAATAATTTTGTGAGACAATCAGAAAATTTGGGGCTTCCCAGGTGGCTCAGTTGGTACAGAATCTGCCTGCAATGCAGGAGACCGTGTGGAATACAGGAGATCTGGGTTTGATTCCTGGATCAGGAAGATCCCCTGGAGCAGGAAAGGGCAACCTACTCCAGGATGCTTGCCTGAGAAGCCCCATGGACAGAGAAGCCTGGAGGCTCCAGCCCTTGAGGTCTCAAGAGTCGGACTGAGCAGCGGACACCTTCATTCTTTAGAAAATTTTAGTAACTGGTGGAAGAAGCAGTCTTGAACAAAAAGGAACCATAAATATTTTAGCCGCCCTCGCGCAGGAATTCACAGCAAACTCTAGAAAGGCATCTGATTTCCTACATCACTGAAGAGGGGGATTTTAGTTAATTCTACTCACGCACTGGTGCCAAGTATACTCACTAGCACTCATCATGTCTGTGATGCTCCTCATCGGGTACCACTCCGTCTTAGATGTGAGTGGACCGCGGCCTATGTCGGAGGCCAGGAAAACCATAACTTAGAGGCGCACAGCCCTGGCTGCTGCCCAAGGCCCCCACGAAGAGGAAACGGCCGCATGACGAGCAACTAAACCGCAGGGAACTTGGTTCAACAATCCCGTTGATCACACACACGGAATTTCCTGCTCCTGTTCTCAAGGCAGAGCCTAAGTCAGGCCAGGGAGGCTGCTTCAGGTTCCGATGAATAAAAATAGTGTGAGTGGAGATCACAGGTGTCTCTTCAAATCACAGAAGGAATCAATACACACTTGTCCACCCCTGCCTATTTTGCCATGAAAACCATTTTTTAATGAAATAACAGGTCTAGCAACAAAAAGGGACACTTAACAATTCATATACAATAGGACCAGTTAAACAAACAAACAAAATAGAAAAAAAGAAACTTAAGTAATCACTTTAATAGCACCCTCTAAAATGTTTTTTCAGTTATAGAAAGATAATTCGCTTTTGGTATGTGTTATAAATTAAAAAAAAAAAATCAGTGGCTCAAGCCGTAAAAAAAATCTACCTTCCAATGCAGGAGATAAGGGTTAGATCCCTGAATCAGGAAGATCCCCTGGAGGAGGAAATGGCAACCTACGACAGTATTCTTATTGGGAAATCCCATCAACAGAGGAGCCTGGCAGGCTACAGTCCATGGGGCCGCAGAGGGTTGGACATGACTGAGTGACTGCACACACACATGTGCGCGCGCACACACACACACACACACATATGGAAACACAGACTCTTTCTGAATCAATGCACCAATACAAGTGAGAGTTCTACTAACCCTATGTTAGAGATAAGAAATCTGGTATTACAGAAAACAAAGACATTTGTATTCTACCAGCATTGATTCAGTAAAAAACAGGTCAATTCACAGGACAATCTGAACATGCTCTAACATCTCAGTGAATTTAGGAAGCATGTCAGCCCAAGTTCCATACACATGTGTGCACACGTGCACTCACACACACACACACACTCAGTCCCCCCACTGTTTATTTTGGAGAATGCCACAAGAAGGCCACACAAAAGTGCCATCGCCTCGAAGCCTGGGACCTGTGTCTGATGTATTCTTGTCTCATCATGGTGTCTGGCGCGTGGCAGTTGCTCAATAAACATCTGCAGAGCTAATGAAGGAAAGCGACGCCTATACTGACCACTGCCCAGCTTCTTCCTCAATGTCCCTGATAAAGCTCTCCCCGACATACTAACGACGAGCCCAGCCTGCGCTGAAAGCGCCCCTGAGTCAACGAATGTTCTCAAAGGTTGAGCAGCCGCGCCTCTGGGTAAGGAAACAATAGACTGCTCAAATAAGAGTCCATTCTAAAGTAAAGCACAAACGGGAGAGTCAGTAATGAAGACTTCATCTTTACATGGTGCATCCATATCTCTAAACACATTTATGTCATCATGGAATATGCATAATATTAATTGGTCTTCCATTTCAAAACCCATCCATTAGGTACAGAAGCCTTAATAATGCTTATGAAACACCGTGCAATTTCTATACACCTGGAACACGACCACAAGAAACTGCCAATTTTATAGATCAAAGGCCGGGGCATGTCAGCAATTTCATACTCATATGCAAACCAATCAAAAGTAAAGTGTGGCTGACAGAAATGGGAAAGCAGGGAGGGGATGGCAGCTCAAGAAAGGGTGGGAGAAATAACAACTGCATTTTATAAAAGCAGGAGTTCAGAAATTCTGTGGCTGACAGAACCACAGACACAGAAGAGGTGTGAGTATGTTTTACTGAGGTTTCAAAGGTAAATGACCAGGAAAGAAACTAAAAATAACCGTGCACTTATTTTTTATTTACATTTATTATTTTATACATATATTCAGCTGAGTGGGTGAAAGGGAGCTGGAGGGAGGCATAAATGCGGTACATGATGAACTAGATCCTTAACCATCAGTTGGACATCAAGAGGCAATGGAAGTCTGGAAAAATGGATAAAGATGCGGCACATGCACTTCAGTTCAGTCCAGTTTCGCTCAGTCGTGTCCCACTCTTTACGACCCCATGGACTGCAGCACGCCAGGCCTCCCCATCCATCACCACCTCCCGGAGTTCACCCAAACTCATGTCCATCGAGTCGGTGATGCCATCCAACCATCTCATCCTCTGTCGTCCCCTTCTCCTCCTGCCTTCAGTCTTTCCCAGCATCAGGGTCTTTGCCAATGAGTCAGTTCTTCGCATCAGGTGGCCAAAGTATTGGAGTTTCAGCTTCAACACCAGTCCTTCCAATGAATATTCAGGACTGATTTCCTTTAGGATGGACTGGTTGGATCTCCTTGCAGTCCAAGGGACTTGCAAGAGTCTTCTCCAACACCACAGTTCAAAAGCATTTTTTGGAACTCAGCTCTCTTTATAGTTGAACTCACATCCATACATGACCAGTGGAAAAACCATAGCTTTGACTAGATAGACCTTTGTTGTCAGAGTAATGTCTCTGCTTTTTAATATGCTGTCTAGATTGGTCATAACTCTTCTTTCAAGGAGCAGGCGTCTTTTTATTTCATGGCTGCAATCACCTTCTGCAGTGATTTTGGAGCCCAAAAAAATAAAGTCAGCCACTGTTTCCACTGTTTCCCCATCTATTTTCCATGAAATGATGGGACCAGATGCCATGATATTAGTTTTCTGAATGTTGAGCTTTAAGTCAACTTTTTCACTCTCCTCTTTCACTTTCATCAAGAGGCTCTTGAGTTCTTCTTCACTTTCAGCCACAACATGGTGTCATCTGCATATCTGAAGTTATTGATATTTCTCCTGGCAATCTGATTCCAGTTTGTGCTTCCTCCAACCCAGCGTTTCTCATGATGTACTCTGCATATACATTAAATAAGCAGGGTGACAATACACAGCCTTGACATACTCCTTTCCCAATTTGGAAACAGTCCGTTGTTCCATGTCCAGTTCTAACTGTTGCTTCCTGATCTGCATACAGGTTTCTCAAGAGGAAGGTCACGTGGTCTGGTATGCCCATCTCTTTCAGAATTTTCCAGAGTTTGTTGTGGTCCAGAAGTCAAAGGCTTTGGCATAGTCAATACAGCAGAAATAGATGTTTTTCCGGAATTCTCTTCCCTTTCTGATGATACAACAGATGTTGGCAATTTGGTCTCTGGTTCCTCTGCCTTTTCTAAATCCAGCTTTAACATCTAGAAATTCATGGTTCACGTACTGTTGAAGCCTGGCTTGGAGAATTTTGAGCATTACTTTATTAGCGTGTGAGATGAGTGCAATTGTGTGGTAGTTTGAGCATTCTTTGGCATTGCCTTTCCTTAGGATTGGAATGAAAACTGACCTTTTCCATTCCTGTGGCCACTGCTGGGTTTTCCAAATTTGCTGGCATATTGAGTGCAGCACTTTCACAGCATCATCTTTCAGGATTTGAATTAGCTCAACTGTAATTCCAACCTCTTTACTAGCTTCGTTCGTAGTGATGCTTCCTAAGGCCCATTTGACTTCGAATTCTAGGAAATATGGCTCTAGGTTAGTGATCACACTGTGATTATCTGGGTTGTGAAGATCTTTTTTGTACAGTTCTTCTGTGTATTCTTGCCACCTCTTAATATTTTCTGCTTCTGTTAGGTCTATGCCATTTCTGTCCTTTATTGTGCCCATCTTTGCATGAAATATTGCCTTGGTATCTAATTTTCTCAAAGAGATTCCTATGCTTTCCCATTCTATTGTTTTCCTCTATTTCTTTGACTGATCACTGAGGAAGGCTTTCTCGCCTGTCCTTGCTGCTCTCTGGAACTCTGCGTTCAGATGGCTAATTCTCCGCCGCCTTTCGCTCCTCTTCTAGTCTCCGCTATCTGTAAGGCCTCCGGCAGCCGTTCCACCTCTCCGCCTTTCCTTTCCTTGGCGGAGGCCTCCATCCCTGCCTCCTGCACAAGGTCACGAGCCTCCGTCCATTGTTCTTCAGGCACGTATGTGTGAGTGCTGCGTCGTTTCAGTTCCTGTCTGATTCTCCGTGACCCTTCGGACTGTAGCCCGCCAGGAGAATCCCTTGGACAAGCCTTCTCCAGAAGATCTTCCCGACCCAGGGATGGCAACCACATCTCTTGTATCCCCTTCACCGGCAGGCACGTTCTTTACCACCAGCACCCCCAGGGAAGCCCCGTGGTCCGCACATACAATGGTACATCACCAGCCATAGGAAAGAAGGAAACCACGGTATTTGCAGCAACATGGACAGACCCAGAGATTATCATAGTAAGTGAAGTAAATCAGAAAGAAAGACAAACATCATATGATATCACCCATATGTGGAGTCTAAAATACAACACAAATTAACTTATCTATGAACCAGAAACAGACTTCCTGACATACAGAACAGACGTGTGGTGGCCAAGGCAGGCTGGGGGAAAGAAGGATCGGGAGCTTGGGATTAGCAGATGCTAACTATTATACCCAGGATGGATAAACAACAAAGTCCTCCTGTATAGCAGAGGGAACTATATTCAACATCCTTGATAAAACATAGTTGAAAAGAACATAAAAAGAATGTATATATAACTGAGCCACTTTGCTGCACTGCAGAAATTAACACATTATAAATTCACTATATTTCAACGAAACAAATTTTATAAAAATAGACAACGTCTACATAAATCCACTACCACACTGCAACAGTGTTAGAATCTGGAGGTAGCTCCCTAAAAAACTGAAAACAGAATCAGATATGGTTGTCTCTGGAGTGCAAAATAGGTGAATATATGAGGGGCCAGAGATGATGGGTTTTTACTCCGAGCCTTTCGCTTCCATAGCAGGCTTCCGTGGAGGCTCCAATGGGAGACCCAGGTTTGATCCCTGGGTGGGGAAGACCCCCTGGAGGAGGGCAAGGCAACCCATTCCAGTATTATTGCTTGGAGAATTCCATGGACAGAGGAGCCTGGCAGGCTACATTCCATGAGTCGGACATGACTGAGTGACCAACACTTTCACTTCCATTTGGTTATTTTAACCATGGTTATATTTAATATGTATACCATTTTGATATAAACATATTGTAAGAGAGTAATAAAAATACCTAATTCAGAGGATGAGATGGTTAGATGGCATCACCAACTCGATGGACATGAGTTTGAGCGAGCTCCAGGAGTTGGTGATGGACAGAGAGGCCTGGCATGCTGCAGTCCATGGGGTCAGAGAGTCAGACACGACTGACTGACTGGACCAAGATCATGAGTTTGTTGTAAGTATGTAATAAGGTCACACATAAAGGCCTAGCAGAGTCTGGAATACAGGAAGCATTAATAAATGGTGGCTATTACTTTATAAGTTATTGTCAAGGTTGAAAAATTCACTGTCTAGATGCTAAAATCCTATAGAAAATAAACCAAGTTTTGTGAAAACAAAGAAAAATATATGCAATTTTAAGTGACCCAATACACCTTACAGCAGCATTTAAAATGTATGACCCTATATGTGAGACAACAAAAGAGACACAGAGGTATAGAACGGACTTTTGGACTCTGGGGGAGAGGGAAAGGGTGGGATGGTTTGGGAGAATGGCATTGAAACGTATACTATCTTGTAAGAAACGAAGCACCAGTCTATGTACAATGCAGGATGCAGGATGCATGGGGCTGGTGCACAGGATGATTCAGGTAGATGGTGTGGGGTGGGAGGTGGGAGGGGNCACCAATACAGTATACTGACACATATATATGGAATTTAGAAGATAGTAATGATGACCCTATATGTGAGACAACAAAAGAGACACAGAGGTATAGAACGGACTTTTGGACTCTGGGGGAGAGGGAAAGGGTGGGATGGTTTGGGAGAATGGCATTGAAACGTATACTATCTTGTAAGAAACGAAGCACCAGTCTATGTACAATGCAGGATGCAGGATGCATGGGGCTGGTGCACAGGATGATTCAGGTAGATGGTGTGGGGTGGGAGGTGGGAGGGGGCTTCGGCATTGGGAGATTGTGTTCACCTGTGGCTAATACATGTCAATGTATGGCAAAACAAATACAGTATTGTAATTAAAAAATAAATAAATTAATTAAAAATAATAATAATAAAATAAAATAAAATATATGTTTACTTGTTCCTCAAGACGAGAAGTCACCATTTTCTACTACAAGTTTCAGTCTTACATCAGTCAAGCACTAGAATTTGCCAAAGCGTTTTTAACTGAGAAAATCACCTTCTTTCCTCCTCTGTCTTTCAGAACGTTGCCTATCTTTCCTTTTTGAAGGTATGATTACCTAAGGAAGACTTTCAGAATTCAGGTTTAAGTAGAGGTAAGATTTTCAAGAAAGGGACTGCATTAAACTATATTGAGTCTAACTATCAAACAGCAAAAACAGAAATCAAAACAAACAGAAAAGCTTTGATAGCGAAATACACATTCTGAAGTTCCAATAAGGGACTTAAAATCAGCTTATGGACAAAGCAGGGTTAATTCTGCAGGAGTTTCCCCTCCTCTCCTAATAGGAAGAGTGAACTAGAGTTGACCCACTTACCACAGTGTGGACCAGAGGCTCCGCCCAGAAGGCAAAGACGACCTTTGCCTGCCTCTCCTCTGCCTTACTTAGGCTCAGGCTTCCGTGGCAGCTCAGCTGGTAAGGAAACCACCTGCAATGCAGGAGACCTGGGTTCCATCCCTGGGTTGGGGAGGTCCCCTGGAGAAGGAGTGGCTGCCCACCGCAGGATTCTGGTCTGGAGAATTCCACAGACTGTGCTCCATGGGATGGCAAAGCGACTTCCACTTTGTCACTTACAGTTAATTACACTTTGACACTTATTTGCACCCTCCATGCCCCACCTCCGCCTCCCCCTACCCACCCCAGGCAGCTGATGGGGCCACTCTTGTAAGTCAATCCGTGACTTTTTTTTTCTTAAGTCATTCTGGAAAACAAAGCAGTTCAGGATGACCTAAGGCAGCCCCAAATTCAGCTCCACAGCCATCAGCCACTGTTCTTCTGTGACTGTAGTACAAATCTTTAATTCACAGGAAGAGAAGAATTAAGTCTGCTCAGGATAAGAAAAAAACACTGAAGTCTTAAATTTGGTAAAGGACTCTGGCTTGAGCACTACTTAAAGGAGCCAGTGTGATGAATATCAAAATCAATACAGTGATAAGGTTAAAGGTTTACCAGTAAGACAAGAGAGAACCGGAGCGGAGTTGGGAGAAAGAAGAGGAGGGTAGAGATCGAAGCTGTTTACTGAAGGGATCAGAGGCAGATTCAGCATCAAAACACCCCCCAGGAGGTGGACAGGAGCTGTGCCAGCACCATGATTGGACAGCCCGATGTCCAGAGGTGGAAGGAGGGCTTCTCAGAGGCCAGATCTAAGACCAGGCTTCTTAGAGAGCCCGTGGGCTTCCCTGGGAGCTCAGCTGGTAAAGAATCCTGCAGTGAGGGAGGCCCAGGTTCAACCCCTGGGTGGGAAAGGTCCCCTGGAGGAGGGCATGGCAACCCACTCCAGTATTCTTGCCTGGAGAATCCCACGGACTGAGGAGCCTGGCGGGCTACAGTCTATGGGGTCTCAAAGAGTCAGAGAGACTGAGCGACTTCACCTTCACTTTTCAGAGGCCAGATAAGCTTCCTTCCACTAAAAGAGTGTCACCACCTTAACCGCAATGGTTGTTTTAATCACTTGGGAGCAGAGTCTTATACAATATTCAAAACTGTTTTGAGGAAATTTTTTGAGGAAAAAAAAAAACTAAGAGCCAGCACTGAGTCAGGACCAGGCAATTTTCTAGTCATGTCAGGCTGGGGAGATTTGACCTGATTCCATGAATCCATTCCGTTCTGTAGAAGGAATTAAACAAGCCTATGAGACTCTTATGAAAACCTGAAGCAAGATTAATAATGAAATATGAACTACAGTTTTCCAGTCTAACTGTACAAGCTCCTGGTCCCTGAAAGAAGTAAATTTCTGTGTAAAACAATGAGCTGATTAAAAAGAAGAAATGAAATGTACATGAAGAACAAATTCTCAAGAGAAGTCAAGACTTGACGTTTTTATCTCAGAATTACCCACACAGTCAAAATACCCATGAAATATACAGACTGAATATATTTTAGAGTTCACAGTCTGGAGAGGAATAAATTTTATTACCCTGACTTACCTTTCAACAAAAGCAATCCATAACTAATCACAAAGAAGCAAGAAAAATTCCTTTTCTTCACAGAAAAGGAATCATAACATCACAGAATTTTAGTTTAGAAGGGGACTCACTAAGGACTGGTCCCAACTCTTTGCCAGCACAAAGATCCCATCCAGCCCAGGACTGAAAGTTTCTAGGAGCTCATGGCTGTCAAATGTCAAATGGTGATGGCCCACAGCCAGTCACGTGCTCTGCAACACAGCGCTGGTGGAGCCTAAGGGGACTAACCGAGCTAGCTGCGTGCAGCGAGATGGCCAAGCCCTGCATCCCAGAGCTGCCTGAAAGTGATCGGTGGACACACTAGGAGACAAGTAATGGGGAATTCCAGGATGGGTAAATCTGAGCTCATCGCCCAGTATGGATGTCCACATGGTAAGGGAAGAGCAGAAGAAACCAGCTGGGATTCAGAAGCAGCTGAATTAGCCAGAGGGTGACAGAAGCAAGCGTGGGGGAAGGTGGGAAGAAAAAGACGATGCCTCCAGACAGACCACCAGGAACGCTCCTGAAGTGAAGCAGGTTTGCGTGGCATGCACGGCACGGAGGGACAACACACGTGTCATGGGGCTGCAGAGCACCGCAGCAAGAGGGGCTCGTTAAAGCACTGGCAGCGGCTGGGGAACTTTGGAGTGGGTTCCAGGGTCTGAGCTTTTTTCTTCTGGATCATATGATGTCAAGACGTTGGGTTCATCCTGTGATTGGTCTCAATAAATCGTATCCCTTAAGAGGGAGGACAGGGCAAGACTGAAGGTGTAATTGGCGCCAAAGCAGCATCACTGATATTGACCCGCGTGAGAGATGTCCTTTCATTGCTGTGGCTTGGAGGATGCTCAAGTTTTTGTCTAAATTCACACGGGACAATGGAAGGACCTTGTTTTTGTCTCAGTCCATCACAGACGCAGGGGCTGATTTGATATTCAGGAAGTGTTTATCCTCATCAGAAGATGACTCCGGGCTAGCACTGGGTGCCACGGAGCTCCTGGATGGCAGGGGCTCCTTTACTCTTCTCAGAGGCTGGGAGGGGGTGTGGGGTGAGGTACTTCTGCTGGCTTGATGGGATGCTTGGAAGCCAAACTGGGAGCCGCAGACACCCCCGGGCAGTAATATTCTAAGTGTGACTCCAGCTCAGGTTTGAGAGGAGGGGATACCCACTGACCTTGCACAAGAGTGGGTTTCGTGGAACTTTAAGCAGGGTCAGAGGAAGGCAGGGACTGGCCTGGAGGTAGCGAATCGCTCACCAGCTGGTCCCACCCATGCCTGTCTCAATTTCTGGGCAAATACTTCCCAGTGTTACGGGTCAAAATTTGCCACTATGTAAACCACAGTCTAGGGCTTCCCTGGTGGCTCAGAGGTTAAAGCGTCTGCCTCCAATGCGGGAGACCCGGGTTCGATACCTGGGTTGGGAAGATCCCCTCGAGAAGGAAATGGCAATCCACTCCAGTATTCTTGCCTGGAGAATCCCATGGACGGAGAAGCCTAGTAGGTTACAGTCCACGGGGTCGCAAAGAGTCGGACACGACTGAGTGACTTCACCAAACCACAGTCTGACTCCTCATTGTTAAATACACAAAAAACCTACATCTGCCAGGCTTCAAACTGTAAAGAACACACTGTACTCTCCTGTCCTTAGTGGCGTCCTGGACGGGTCCAGATCAACGATTCTCAGTAGCACTCACCTCCACCCCTAGAGCTCTGCCTTCAGGTAAGGAATTTCCCAGAATCCACTACCAGTTGGATTAAGCCAGCTCCAGCAACCTTCTGTACCTTCCATAGAGCTGACATCATCCAGTTTTGTATCTTAAATACTCCTCTAGAACAGTTCCCTGAATTTGAGGCTTCAATACTTTATTCTCTATGTTTATACTAAATACCTGCTAATAAATCCCCCACCATGACTTGTCAGTCATCTAAGCATAATAGTCACCCCAAGACGTTGGGTTCATCCTGTGATTGGTCTCAATAAATCGTATCCCTTAAGAGGGAGGACGGGGCAAGACTGAAGGTGTAATTGGCGCCAAAGCAGCATCACTGATATTGACCCGCGTGAGAGATGTCCTTTCATTGCTGTGGCTTGGAGGATGCTCAAGTTTCTCTCTGAATTCACACGGGACAATGAACCATTGTTCATTTACCCATAGGTCTCAAGAGAGAAAATATTACCCTATTAGATAACATTGAAAAAAAGTAAGAAGTAGGAAGTCAAGAAACACCTGGAGTAACAGGCAAATTTGGCCTTGGAATATGGAATGAAACAGGGCAAACTAAGAGAGTTTTGCCAAGAAAATGCACTGGTCATAGCAAACACTCTCTTCCAACAACACAAGAGAAGACTCTACACATGGACATCACCAGATGGTCAACACCGAAATCAGACTGATTATATTCTTTTCAGCCAAAGATGGAGAAGCTCTATACAGTCAACAAAAACAAGACCAGGAGCTGACTGTGGTTCAGATCATGAACTCCTTATTGCCAAATTCAGACTCAAACTGAAGAAAGTAGGGAACACTGCTAGACCATTCAGGTATGACCTAAATCAAATCCCTTATGATTATACAGTGGAAGTGAGAAATAGATTTAAGGGACTAGATCTGATAGAGTGCCTGATGAACTATGGAATGAGATTCATGACATTGTACAGGAGACAGGGATCAAGACCATCCCCATGGAAAAGAAATGCAGAAAAAGCAAAATGGCTGCCTGGAGAGGCCTTACAAATAGCTGTGAAAAGAAGAGAGGCGAAAAGCAAAGGAGAAAAGGAAAGATATAAGCATCTGAATGCAGAGTTCCAAAGAATAGCAAGAAGAGATAAGAAAGCCTTCTTCAGCGATCAATGCAAAGAAATAGAAGAAAATAACAGAATGGGAAAGACTAGAGATCTCTTCAAGAAAATTAGAGATACCAAGGGAACATTTCATGCAAAGA
>SJYG01000105.1:2943194-2966415 GCA_006410535.1 Litocranius walleri | reverse complement strand
AAATCTGTATGCAGGCCAGGAAGCAACAGTTAGAACTGGACATGGAACAACAGACTGGTTCCAAATAGGAAAAGGAGTACGTCAAGGCTGTATATTGTCACCCTGCTGATTTAACTTCTATGCAGAGTACATCATGAGAAATGCTGGACTGGAAGAAACACAAGCTGGAATCAAGATTGCCGGGAGAAATATCAATAACCTCAGATAAGCAGATGACACCACCCTTATGGCAGAAAGTGAAGAGGAGCTAAAGAGCGTCTTGATGAAAGTGAAAGAGGAGAGTGAAAAAGTTGGCTTAAAGCTCAACATTCAGAAAACGAAGATCATGGCATCTGGTCCCATCACTTCATGGGAAATAGATGGGAAAACAGTGGAAACAGAATCAGACTTTTTTTGGGAGGGCTCCAAAATCACTGCAGATGGTGATTACAGCCATGAAATTAAGATGTTTACTCCTTGGAAGAAAAGTTATGACCAACCTAGATAGTATATTCAAAAGCAGAGACATTACTTTGCCAACTAAGGTCCGGCTAGTCAAGGCTATGGTTTTTCCTGTGGTCATGTATGGATGTGAGAGTTGGACTGTGAAGAAGGCTGAGTGCCTAAGAATTGATGCTTTTGAACTGTGATGTTGGAGAAGACTCTTGAGAGTCCCTTGGACTGCAAGGAGATCCAACTAGTCCATTCTGAAGGAGATCAGCCCTGGGATTTCTTTGGAAGGAATGATGCTGAAGCTGAAACTCCAGTACTTTGGCCACCTCATGAGAAGAGTTGTCTCATTGGAAAAGACTCTGATGCTGAGAAGGATTGGGGGCAGGAGGAAAAGGGGACGACCGAGGATGAGATGGCTGGATGGCATCACGGACTCAATGAACCTGAGTCTGAGTGAACTCCAGGAAATGGCCTGGCGTGCTGCGATTCATGGGGTCGCAAACAGTCAGACACGACTGAGCCACTGAACTGAACTGAGATAACATTGAAATCTTAGTTTAAGTATCGGCTTTCACATGATACAAAGTACAAGATGTTTTATTCCATCCATGTTCACAAAACTACCAAAAGAGGTTATCACCCAACTAGTTCCGTTTAACTCTGTAAAGGGAAGGTGTATTATTTTTAAAGGCACTATACTTACTGTTTCCAGAGGAAAAGAGTACCACGGCTTACAAGTGTAAATGAATAATTACATAAAAGCCTTCCATTTCAGGAGATCAAATTTGTCCATCTTAAAGGAAATCAACCTTGAATATTCTCTGGAAGGACTAATGCTGAAGCTGAAGCTCCAGTACTTTGGCTACCTGATGGAAAGAGCAGACTCACTGGAAAAGACTCTGATGCTGGGAAAGATTGAGGGCAGGAGGAGAAGAGGGTGACAGAGGGTGAGATGGCTGGATTGTATCATTGAGTGAACGGATATGAGTTTGAGCACACTCTGGGAGATGGTGAAGGACAGGGAAGCCTGGAGTGCTGCGGTCCATGGGGTCGCAAAGAGTCAGATACGACTGAGGAACTGAACAATTTCTATTTCAACAACAGCATACTTTGTTCCTTTATTTAAAAAAAAAAAAATTTGCCATGAAGCCCTATTGAAAATGACTACATGCTTCTCACAAAGCACCTATGATAGAATCCTATGTAGTGAAGGGTATGCCACCCCAGACTATGACCACGAGAGTTCAGGACGTGGCATCCCAAAATGTGTGACTGCAATTTGCTGATCGTTTTACAAAACAGCAGATTCAGCTGGAGCTCCCTCTGAACCCCCTGATCTGCCTCAAGTCAGATCCTCCAAAAGAATATCCTCCAAAGGAAGATCCTCCAAAGGAAACTTACTTGTCATAAATCCCCCACCCTCCAGCCCACGGAGTTTCACCCACCCAAAGGTGGACCCCACACCCAGGCAAGCTGTCTCAAGCTTCCCCACCTCCCACCAGTTCTAAGGCCCATTTCTCCTTCCTAACAATCACTGAGACCCCCTGAGGCCTGCAACCCTCCTCCCCTTCCCCTAGTAAGGCCTATGAATCCTGAATTCTAAGCCTCCCCTCGACCCCGGGTTGCTGATTTCCTCATGGTGTGTAAGTGACCTACAGTTAGTAAACTTCTGTTTGTTTTTCTCCTGTTAATCTTTTATTAAAGACGGTCTCAGCAAACAACTCAGGAGGGTGGAGGAAAAATTCTTTTTCCTCCCTACAGCAGCTTAGCACACACATAGCACACACACACACACACACACACACACACAGAGGATTTGCTCCCTTAAAGATTAGTCATCCTATGTCTCAAAAGTGGGTAACCATCTTTTTATTTCTTATTTTTTACATTTTAACGCAAATGCTTCTATTCATAGACTGCAAACATTGGCAGGCTGGCGGCTTTCCTTTCCAGGGAAAAAAGTTCTCATGAGTGGACCAGTAAAAATAAAAAATAAAAGAACACAGGAAATGTTCTTTTTCTTCTCCACACTCAGCCATGTTACACTCAACGTCAGGACCTCTTCCAAATTTGCTAGAAAAAGACAGAATCAAGAGCCAAATAAAAGCCTATTTAACTTCTTTTTATTTGAAACTTCAAAGTAGGTCATTTGCGCAGTGAGAAGGACAAGGGAGAAGAAAGAGAAAGCCGTTAACATACAAACGAAGGCTCCACGGCAGTGCAACCCACATCCTAGCCCTCCTTTTTCCCGACACCACATTGCCCAGCATCATCAAGAAAAATAAGCCCTACAATCAGTTTGGTTGTTATGTCTCCTTCCAATCCTGGTGAAAGGCCATTGACTGGAAGCTGAAGAGGAGGAAAAAAATAGCCTGGCGCTCAAAACCCAAGGATGGAAAATTAACCATTTATGAACCCAAATGCAGACTTATCTTTCAAAACCTAAGCAAATCCATATTTTCTGTTGAACTCAGTTTTTAACTATGTTTTCCTTCCTGTGCAGGAAAATATACTGTACTCATCCACTAACAGCATTCCCTGAGAGACCGAAGATCACATTCATTTCAAAAATTACGCTCATGGCTTCGGCCACTGCGTTCCTGCTCTGGGGCACCTCCCCAGCCCTCCAGGCCAGGCCTCTCAAGCCCCAGGGCAGCCCAGGAACCACGCAGGGGTCTTGTTCACAAGCCGGCGGGACTTAGGACTGCGGGCTCAGGACCTGCGCCGGCTTCTCCAGCCGGCCCAGGTGATGTCAGCGCTGTGGCCGCCCTGCTGGGCCCGGAGAAGGGAGGAGAAACCCAGGAACCTGTGGTCCACACCCGGGACTCGGCCTAAGTCCTTGGGTGGTAGGAGCGGAACCTCTTGATCTTCACAAAACCCAACCAAAGGCCGCAACGCGCTGGACCGGCGTCCTAGGGCCATGGGCACCAAGGGCCCGAGCTGTCTGGCTGCAGCACCAGAGAGTCCTCATCGCGCTGGAAGCTAGGGACCCCAAATCCAGGCACTGGCTGGCCAGTCACCACCAGCGCCTCCAGGCGAGAGCGGTGCGGGCTTCCGGTTTCCAGCCGGGGGTCCCCATGCTCCCCGGGTGCTCTGTGCATCATCCAGCCTCCGCGTCTCCCCAGGGCCTTCTCGCTGTCTGTCTCCTCTGCTTCTGTGACCTCACAGGCATTTTCCTCTCTGTGCAACTCGGCGCCCGAATCCCCCTCTTTGTCATTTATGATTTATTTATTTTTTTGGCGGCACCACACAGCAGGCGGGATCTTCCCTAACCAGAGACAGGACCCCTCCACTCTGCTCTGGAAGTCGGCAATCTCAACCACTGGGCCACCAGGGAAGTCCCTCACTCTTCTTTCAAAGACGCCAATCATGGGATTAGAGCCCACCCAACCTCACCTTAACCAGTTACCCCTGCAAACACCCTATTTCCAAATAAGCTCACATCCACAGGTACAGGGGTTGTAACTTCAACACACCCTAGGGACACGATTCCACTCAAAAGGTGTGCACAGCAGAGTCTGGGACCTGCTAAAACTGTGTTTTTCCACCCTGATGACTCATTAGAATCACCTGGGGAGTGTTCACAATTACACTAATTAAACCTGACCCTCGGGGTAAAACATGGCATTCCTGTCTTTAAACACATAGCATTTCTAGCGCAAGGCAAGGGCTGAGACCCACTGCATAAGAGTTAGGTTGTATAGCTCTTTGTGAAAATGTGAAATACTTAAAAAAAATTTAGCATGAATTAGAGAAAAATATACCGGTAATTTAGTCTACGCTAAAAATATGCTGTTCAAAAAAAACAGAGACATTTTGATAATACTCTTCCAGAACCCAAAAGCTTTTCATCCACATAATTACAGATATTTCATAAAAGTGTTATCTGCTCAGTCGTGTCAGACTCTTTGCAATCCCATGGACTATAGCTCTCCAGGCTCCTCTGTCTGTGGAATTCTCCAGGCAACAATACTGGAGTGGATAGCCATTCCCTTCTCCAGGGGATCTTCCCAACCCAGGGATCAAACCCACATCTGCACTGGCAGGAAGCTTCTTTACCACCTAAGCCACCAGGGAGAACCAATAGATATTTGGTAATTTCTTTAAAATGGGCATGATACAGATTATGAAATAGTTACTCATTATAGACATTTAGAAATACAAGTACAGAATTAAAGAAGAAAAATGCATGAGAATGAAACTGAAGACATGTGAACTTGGGGAGTTACTCTGCCTACGTTCTCGATACCTTAACACTGTTTTCAAGTCTTGTCCATGGTGTTCTCTAATTTTGCTCCAAAGGGACTATAATAAAAGACTGTATTAGGTCTATTCCCTCCAAGTTATCCCAATTTTCCAGAGTTATGATTTCAGAAAATACTTGAAATGGCTTTTAAATATTTTAAGTAAATAGATGAAATCTCTGGGTTAAAAAAAAAGAAGAAAAGAGAAACATTAAAATGAGGTATTCAATATACATACAGTCAGCCAGGAGCTCTAGAAAATACTTTGGAAAACCTTAAATGGGTAATACTGCGTGTCACTGAAGAATCTAAGCTACTCCATTTTGTTAACAGAAAAACTCCATTTTGTAAGGTTCCGGGAAAAGAGCCTTTGGAAATCCAAGAGCCTTTGGAAATCCCTTGACCTCACCCCACCGCCCGCGAGCCAATTGGACCCCAGACCAAAATCTGCTGACTTAACCCTCAGGAACTTGTGGTCCACCTAGACAACAGGGGCCAATCAAGAACCAACACACAACCCTTAGGAAGAAAGTGACCAATCAGACACTCCCCTACCTAGAAATCCTTTTTTCCATGTATACTCCCTATATAAGCAATGTAATCCAAAACCCGGGGCTCCTCCCTATAGCCGCTGCGTCGGAACGGTGGGAGCCCCAGCTCGAGCTTGGTCATAAAAACTCTCATGCTTTTGCGTCGGCTATCGGCTCCCTGGTGGTCCCTGGGAGATTTCGCGACTTGGGCATAACATCACACACCCAACCATGAAAGGCCTAGAAAGGGCAGACCTGTTTTATGTCTGCAAAAGGTAAAATGGAACTCTTTGCAAAAATCATTCATGACTACCATCAAAATACCTTCCTCACTCAGGATCCTCCCGAACTTTGCTCTTGCTATAAACTTTCTAGTTTGGGGTGTTGGCTGTTGTTCTGGAAGGGAGGCAGTCTCTGACTTCTGTCTCCCTTTGTACAGTTTGCATAACTTTCTAATGAACTCAGATAAGGGGGCTCCCACTACAAGAATACTGCAGACAGACCAAGCCATATTTCCTGCATGCCACTTTTCTCCACAGACTCCTGTTTCACACTCAGCAAGCAATGAGGCATGTCTGTGATCAGCACGGCCTGGGAAATAGCCACATTTGTCGAAGTACAAATTAGGAAAACGCCCCTTTCCCAAACAAGCAACTGATTGTAACACACAGGTGGTGTTCTTTTAAGACATGGGATTTTGAGTAGATTGCATTTAATCCTCTGAGCAGCAGAGAGCAAATCCCATACCCAGCAGAACCTTTACCATGAAAGGACTTCCCAGGGGGCACTTCTGATAATGAATCCGCCTGTCAACACAGGAGACTCAGGAGACTAGGTTCAATCCTTGGGTCAGGAAGATGCCCTGAAGAAGGAAATGGCAACCCACTCCAGTATTCTTGCCTGGAGAATTCCATGGACAGAGGAGCCTGGTGGGCTACAACAGTCCAAGGGGTCGCACAGAGTCAGACACCTGACAGACACACACACACAGAGTCCATGGGGTCACAGAGAGTTGGACAGCTAACTCGCACGCGTGTGCACACACACACACACACACACACACACACTTCAAGAGAAAGACCTGAAAACCAAAGCATCATTCTGAAAAGTACTGGGGAGATCTGAATTAACTCACATTAAAAAATTAGGAAAAAAAAAATAGGTCTTCATCTTATCCTGGAAAGGCCTTAATAGTACAGAGAAAACATATTGAAACTACACTCCCGAGTCTATCTAAGCGATTTACAGTCTCTCAGAAAGAAGCAATGGATATGCATTAGTTCAATAAGCACATTGGGAATGCTGGACGCATTTAAACAGCTTCACTTGATTCTAACATACTGAGCAGGCTCGTATGTTGCCCAGGGCTACCCCTTGAGACAGAGCAAAGGAAAAGTAAACCCTAGAGAGAGCAGGAAAGTGAGAAATACAGATATTACACCCAAAAATAGGCAAGAAGAACGGTGGGGTTTACAGGGAGAAAAAAACAAAACAAAACACCTCCATTACTGAAAACAGCTTTGAACAAGAATCAGATAGTGGCAGAGTTTGACGATTTTGTTCAATGTAGCTTATATTGACTAGTTTCAGTATGTTTTTTTGTATGCCACTAACGGTCGCACAGAGTCGGACACAACTGAAGCGACTTAGCAGCAGCAGCAGCAGCAACAAGGACATTCCAGAATAAGATGAATACCTACAATTTTTCCTAAAATTTTTTTTACTATCAGTTCATATCCCCCAGTACTTTTAAGCCTGATGTTTTGGTTTTTCAGGATTTTCTCCTGCAGGCATGTGACTATTTCAGATTCAACTTGCATATTACATGCAAGCTACATGGTATATGTCATCTGTAAATGACTTAGGGTTCTGACAGTCCCAAAACACTTCAACCAACATCTCCAGTGATATTCACATTCCTAGGATGTGATTTTACCTTTAGGTGCCTTAGGGAACATACAGCCTACAGAACGCCCCTCTTCCCTCTGTGATGTATGTCCATCCACGTTGGTGGCATCGTGACCACAGTCAGCCTGGAGAATTCTATTCCACCTGTAGAGATGGGAGTTCCCCAAGAGTACATGACCTAGTCCCAAATATGGATGTGCTGCTTGTACTTGCTATGGTCACATAATTGAACTAAATAGCAGATAAGCAGTACACACACAGTTTTCACAATGAAAACTAAGCTTAATATTTTGCAAACAAAAAGCTGCCCAAATGAATACTGTACAGTTAACTGGGGGACAAGCAACTTTAATGCTTGAGGGGAAATCCATAAAACCTAGAAAAACCTCTGCATTCAAATTGTCGGGTGTGTTTCTTTCTGTTCTGGTTTAAGAATTTTAAACCTAGAAATCAAAGGGCATGTAATATGAGGGTGATTAAGAGAAGACAGATTCTAAAACAATCCACCAACCTGTGGACCTCTACTCAGGAAAGCCCTCCATCAAAATGTTCCTGTGTACGTTTCCGATTAAGTATTGCAGGATATGCAAACCATAGCATTAATCGTGCTTAGTCACTCAGTCTTATCCAGTTCTTCGTGGCCCCGTGGACTGTAGCCTGAACAACTTCCTCTGAGCCTGGAATTTTCCAGGCAAGAATACTGGAATGGGTTGTGATTGCCTACTCCAGGGGATCTTTCCGACCCAGGGAATGAACCCCTGTCTCTTGTGTCTCCTGCACTACAGGCAGGCTTTACGACGAGCTCCACTGGGAAGCCCATAGCATTAATTAGAACACCTTTATTAATTCTATTTTAAAATGCCCTGATGTGAGTACATTGTTGCAACTAGAAAGAAAGAACTAATCTCCCAGGAATGCAGACAGTCAACCAGATTGGCTTCTCTCCCTGGGGGGTACCCCCAAAACGGGCCTTCAGCATTTATTATTCAGTTAGCAGCATGAGTCCTCCTAAGTCCAAAGTGCATAAAGACTGGCTTCTCTTCCAGGTTCCAACTGGCTGCCATTTGGGATTATCCCTGTAAATGTGCTGTTGTTGTTTAGTTGCTAAGTCATGTCTGACTCGTCTGCAATCCTATGGAGTATAGCCTGCCAGGCTTCTCTGTCCGTGGGATTCCCCAGGCAAGAATACTGCAGTAGGTTGCCACTTCCTTCTCCAGGGGAATCTTCCCAACCCAGATTCTTTACCACTGAGCTACCCGAGACTAAATGTCTAAATGGCTTCTAATTTGAGTTTTTGGGTTTGTCCCAAAGGAACTGGTGATTGATGGAAAGATTCCACATGACTTAGGCAAAGATACCAGCAACATGCACGTCAGGGTGGACATACAGTCTTCACTGCAAATAATGAACTGCATGGAGCACGGGCCTCCAGCGTGTTCCAGGTCCCAAGAAGTCTGCAGGTCCCGAGGACCCCTCTCCCCTTTGCGTCTCTAATGGGCTGTGTGGGACCCATTAGGCTGTGTGGTCTCTTCCCTGGCCCCACTAGTAACTATTCCAGGCAGTGTGACTCTGTACTCCCTGCTTCCCAAAAACAAGTCCCTGGGGGGACAACAGCACTGTCCTGAATGTTTCCTAAAGTGGAGAAAGTATTAGTCGCACAGTCGTGTCTGACTCTTTGCAACCTCATGGGCTGCACCCCAGCAGGCTCCGTGTCCCATGGGATTTCCCAGGCAAGGATATTGGAGTCGATTGCTATTTCCTTCTCCAGGGGATCTTCCTGATCCAGGGATTGAACCCGGGTCTCCTGCATTGTGGGCAGATTCTTTATCATTTGAGTCACCAGGGAATCCATAACGTTTCCTAAGACGCCAGGAAACCGACCCTCCATCTCTTCGGTACTGAGCTCTCCACACAGGGCAGCATGAGCTCCCTGAGACCACCCCAGCGGGCCCTCAACAACACGTGGCCTAAGCTTTGGCTTGGATGACTTTCTTGGACATGATCCACTTTCCTCGTGAGCCCAGCTCCTCAAAAAGGATCCAGGGATTGACCTCCAGCCCCCATGAAAGATCCTAAACTCTCCCCTCTGCCCCAACTCCACAAAGCAAAATAGGGTTTCTGTCCAGCACCTCCAAGCACCATGACTTAGAAGGGAAGGGATGAGAGAGGGTGGGTGTGTCAGCCAGTAGCGGCTAGGAGACAGAACCACACCAGCTCATGTCTCCAGGGACTTAGGCATAAAGAGCCAGTCATAAGACATTAAAGGACAAGAGAGAGAAAAAGGAAAACTGAGGTATCAGAGAGAGGGAGCAACAGCAAGATGCAGCCACGACCTCTGGCATCTGGGGAGAGGCTTGAGAGCGGGCATTGGTGCTAAAACCACGGTCCCCAGAGAGAAAATGCTGCCTGCAGCCACTAGCATGCTGAAAGCAGCATGAAAAGCTGGAATACTAGATTATGCTCCAGGAAAGAACTGCCAAGTCTAATATCCCTATGTCAAAATCAACCATCTGATTTTTAAAGGAATCTTTGCATCCTAGGGCATCCATCTACATACAATTTTGTAGCAAATGCCTGTGGAAAACTCAAGTGTTTGTACCTTGATTTTAAGTCCTTGTAATGTTATTTAGCCTCTAAAGTGAAATATCCATATTAAAGGAGATATGTAGCTTCTTTGTAGCTTAGAAATAAATATTAGTTCAGTTCAGTTGTTCAGTCCTGTCCGACTCTTTGTGACACTATAGACTGCAGCACACCAGGCTTCCCTGTGCATCACCAACTCTCAGAGCCTGCTCAAACTCATGTCCAAAACATGTCCAAAACCCATGTCCATCAAGTCAGTGATGCATCCAACCGTCTCACCCTCTGTTATCCCCTTCTCCTGCTTCCACTTTTTCCCAGCATCAGGTGGCCAAAGTATTGGAGCTTCAGCTTCAGCATCAGTCCTTCCAATGAATATTCAGGACTGATCTCCTTTAGGATGGAATGGTTGGATCTCCTTGCAGTCCAAGGGAAGGAATCTCAAGAGTCTTCTCCAACACCACAGGTCAAAAGCATCAATTCCTCAGCACTCAGCTTTCTTCATGGCTCAACTCTCACATCTATATGTGACCACTGGAAAGACCACAGCCTTGACTAGACGGACCTTTGTTGCCAAAGGAACATTGCTGCTTCTTAATATGCTCTCTAGGTTTGTCATGGCTTTTCTTCAAAGAAGCAAGCGTCTTTTAATTTCAAGACTTCAGTCACCATCTGCAGTGATTTTGGAGCTCAAGAAAGTGAAGTCTGCTCATTGTTTCCCCATCTATTTTCCATGAAGTGATGGGACCAGATGCCTTGATCTTAGTTTTTTGAGTGTTGAGTTTTAAGCCAGCTTTTTTACTCTCCTCTTTCATTTTCATCAAGAGGCTCTGTAGTTCCTCTTCACTTTCTTCATACATTAAATGAAGAGCAATTGGAAAGTGATTTAAACTGGATCTTAATCAATCAATAGATGATGTTATCATTTTTGATAGTGTTTTTTCTAGTCACATAGATTAACTATATAACTTCTATACGTGCAAAATTCTCCACATTGATGTGGAAGAGAATATATATGCCTCTATTTTCTTGAAAAAATATCAATTTTGGTCTTATCCTCTAAAAACAAAATCTTGGTTCTTTCTCACATCTCCAAGTTACACACAGTCAATGTCTTCAAGACACTGAGAAAAATTCTTAAAGAGACGGGAATACCAGACCACCTGACCTACCTCTTGAGAAATCTGTATGCAGATCAGGAAGCAACAGTTAGAACTGGACATATAACAACAGACTGGTTTCAAATAGGAAAAGGAGTATGTCAAGGCTGTATACTGTCACCCAATTTATTTAACTTATATGCAGAGTACATCATGAGAAACGCTAGGCTGGATGAAGCATAAGCTGGAATCAAGATTGCCAGGAGAAATATCAATAACCTCAGATATGCAGATGACACCACACTTATGGCAGAAAGTGAAGGAGAACTAAAGAGTCTCCTGATGAAAGTGAAAGAGGAGAGTGAAAAAGTTGGGTTAAAGCTCAACATTCAAAAAACTAAGATCATGGTATCCGGTCCCATCACTTCATGGCAAATAGATGGGGAAATAGTGGTGGAAACAGTGTCAGACTTTATTTTTCTGGGCTCCAAAATCACTGCAGATGGTGACTGCAGCCATGAAATTAAAAGACGTTTACTCCTTGGAAGGAAAGTTATGACCAACCTAGACAGCATATTAAGAAGCAGAGATGTTACTTTACCAACAAAGTTCCATCTAGTCAAGACTATGGTTTTTCAATAGTTATGTATGGATGTGAGAGTTGGACTATAAAGAAAGTTGAGCACCGAAGAACTGATGGCTTTGAACTGTGGTGTTGGAGAAGACTCCTGAGAGTCCCTTGGACTGCAAGGAGATCCAACCAGTCCATCTTAAAGGAGATCAGTCCTGGGTGTTCATTGGAAGGACTGCTGTTGAAGCTGAAACTCCAATACTTTGGCCACGTGATGGGAAGAGCTGACTCATTGGAAAAGACTTTGATGCTGGGAGGGATTGGGGGCAGGAGGAGAAGGGGACGACCAAGGATGATGGCTGGATGACATCACTGACTCTATGGACGCGAGTCTGAGTGAACTCTAGGAGTTGGTGATGGACAGGGAGGCCTGGCGTGCTGCGATTCATGGGGTCGCAAAGAGTCAGACACAGTTAAGCGACTGAACTGACCTGACCTGAATGTCTTCAATCTCCATTATCTATATCGCAAAACTTTCTAACAGTTTCTGTGCTCTGATATTAACACATTCGCCATAATAGTTCTAAAATAATTTCTTGAAACTCAAATTGCTTATGCCACAGCTTCAAGTGACCAAACTGTAGACCACGGGCCAGAAAAGTTCTCTCAAAATGCAGAGTGATCTTTTGGATTTTGTGATCCACCCAGTTTCAGTAAGTGAAAGTTGCTCAGTCATGTCCGACTCTTAGCTACCACATGGACTACACAGTCCATGGAATTCTCCAGTCCAGAATACTGGAGTGGGTAGCCATTCCCTTCTCCAGGGGATCTTCCTGACCCAGGAATCAAACCAGGGTCTCCTGCACTGCAGGTGGATTCTTTACCAATGGAGCTAGCAGGGAAGCCCCAGTTTATATAACAAAATCACAGAAGCAGCCCTAGACAATACTTAGATTAAGGGGAGTATCTGCTTGCTGCTAAGTTTTATTTAGCAAAGACAAAGGGTGAGGTTTCAATGGGTTGGTGCGAGCTGGGCCCATGAGCCGAACCCCGCCTGCCTCAGCCCTGTCTGCAGTGGGCAATGTGCCACCCAGGCAATGTCCACAAAGCCTGGGGTGGTTTGCACACCACACGGGCAGAGCTGAGTAGCTAGTTGAGACACTCGTATGCTTCACAAACTGGAAACCATTTGCATTCTGGTATTTTACCAAAAAAAAAAAAAAAAAAAGCTTGCTGGCACCTGCTCTAGAAAGGAAAGTCCAAATCCACTGCTCAGTACATACGTCTTCAGGGTCAGGTTCCTGCTTGCTTACATCCGCCGGGCCCCCCACGCATCCTGCTCTCAGACTCTGCCAACTGCCAACCCAAACTACAGATCTCTGCGTCTTTCCTTAGACTGAAGGGCAGTTGATTTACAGTGTCGCCTTAGCTTCTGCGGAGCAGCAGAGTGCCTCAGCTCTGCCTGCACACGCATGTTCGTATGCTCCATATGGGCCTCCCCGGGGGCCCCCACAGGAAAGAACCTGCCTGCAGTGCAGGAGACCCAGGTCTGGTCCCTGGGTCAGGAAGGTCCCCTGGAGAAGGGAAGATTCTGTCCCATATTCTTCTCCACTATGCTTTATTACAAGATACTGAATACGTTTCCCTGGGCTATGGTTGTAGGGTGGTGTTATTTATCTTAAATATAGTGGTTTGTATATGAAGAAAGTCAAAGTGTTAGTCACTCAGTTGTGTCCGACTCTGCAGCCCCATGGACTGTAGCCCGCCAGGCTCCTCTGTCCATGGGGTTCTCCAGGCAAGAATCCTGGAGTGGGTTGCCATTTCCTTCTCTGGAAGATCTTCCTGACCCAGGGGTCGAATCCATGTCTCCCGCATTGCAGGCAGATTCTCTACCATCTGGACCACCATGGAAGTCCAATTTGCATCTGCTAATCCCAAGCTCCAAACACATCCCTCCCCTACCTTCTACCCCCTTTAGCAGCCAGAAGTGTGTTTTCCATGTCTGTCTGTTTCTGTTTTATAAATAAGTACATATTTTAGATTCTACATATAAGTGATATCATATGATATTGGTCTTTCTCTGTCTGACTTGCTTCATTTAGCGTGATAATCTCTAGGTCCATCCACGTAACAGCAAGTGACATTGTTTCACTCTTTTATGGCTGAATGGTATTTCACTGTATCTATGTACCACATCTTCCTTATCCATTCATCTTTAGATGGACATTTAGGTGCCTTCTATGTCTTAGCTATTGTAAATACTGCTGCTAAGATAGATGTTTTACAAATATCAATACAAAAAAAAATTCTCAACAGTTACAAGCAAATGAAATCACAAACGTATAAAAAGGATTATATATCTGACCAAGTAGAATTTATCCCAGCAAAGCAAAGTTGGTTTAACACATGAAAAGAAAGCCATGCAACACACCGTCTTCATAGAATAGAGGACCAAAAAAACACATGATCATTGCAGCATACAGAGAGACGCATTTGATAAAGTCCAACAGCATTCCTTACTAAAATCATTCAACAAACCGAGGAAGAGAAGGGAACTGCCTTAACCTGATAAAGAGTATCTACAAAAAGCCCAGGGCTAGCATCAAACTTAATGGTGAAATCCTGGCAGTTTTCCCTTGAAGATCAAAACAAGACAAGGACGTCTGCTCCTACCACTTCTATTCATGTTAATGGACTTTCTAGCCAGGAGAGTCAGGCGATAAAAGGAAGTTAACAGGCACCCAGCCTGGAAATGAAAAATAAAGCTACCTCAATCAACAAAGACATGCTCTTGCATATAGAAAACTCCAAGAAATCTGCACCAAAAAAAATCTTTAAGAACAAATAACTGAAATGAGCAAGTTTGCTGAGCACAAGATCAACCTTCAAAAATCAATTACGTTTCTGTGCACTAATAATGAACACATCAAAATGAAATTGGGAAACATTTATTTACAGTAGCAACCAAAATAATGAAAACACTCAGGAGTAATTACACAGGAACTTACAAGTAGCCAATTTTGTTTTCAAAGACAAAACAGCACCAGAGAAATCACTGGGTGTTCTCTGCACGCCCGTGCAGGTGTGAGGTATAAAACCTACAACGCTGCTCCTCCTCTGCTCCTCCATGGCCTGCAGGTTTGAAGCCTTTTAACATATGTTTCACTCTCAGCATACCACTAACGGACACCTTAAATCACAATTCACTACAGCACTCCTGATTAGTCTCTTATTTCGGAATTTCTCAAGTAAGCTTCACTGTCAGGAACTTGAGCATCCGCAGTGTCTCCCCACCCTGGCACAGGTTTGCTGTTTCCCACTCTCCACAGTTCACCAACCTTGACAGTTCTGTCTTGATCTCCTCCCGGGGCTAATCCTCAGTTCTGAGCCATCCTCTGATGTTCCTGCTTTCATCTCCACCAGATCCTCTTATCCTTAACCGGTGAGCCAATTCCTAGACTTGCACAGTTCACAGAGATTCAGTCATCAAAGAAGTATTTTCTCAGAGCCTGAAGAAAAAAAAATGTGATATACAGCAAAACTACTTGCCTTGTTATCTCTCTTTTTTTCGCCTTTTACCAGTATTAAAACCTGAAACAATCAGATCTGGACTTGCTTCATTTGTACTTCTACCAAAAACCAAAATTACAACAACCTGTCAGCGTCACCTTCGGCCTCCTAAGAATGTCTTTGATAAATGCATTGTCCACAAAGCTAACTTGAAGCAAGCGTCTAATAGACCCAAGAGATGTTTTAATTCAAAATAATGACCCTCTTATAGGAAAGCCCTAATCTCAGCACAAAATCACTGAAGAGCTTAGCTGCAAGACAGAATAACAGATAAAAAACCAGAAAAGAGGCAAGGCTCCTCACCATAACAATGCCACTTATAATCACAAGCAGACTGGGTCCTTCTCAATTTTTAAAATTTCCCTCAAGTCCTGAATTAAATAAGTCTTCCATGTCTTATTATCTCAGACATATACACTGACTTGGGGGATCCTACAAAGTATTTCAGACTCTTGTACCCAAAACAGGCAACTAAGTGCAAAACTCTAGCTTTAATTGTTAGCTTCCCAGGCCCATCTGGCTTTGTTTGGGAAGCAGAGCACACTTTTAAGGAAGAAGTAATACCAATTCTTCACAAAAGCTTTCAAAAAATGAAAGATGAGAAAATGTTGCCAACTCATTCTATGAGACCAGTATTACCAAAACCAAGTAGATATCACAAGAAAACTACAGACAAATGTTTTAAGAATATAGCTGCAAAGAATCTTCAAAATAAAAGCATTTGAACTTTAGGAATATATGAAAACAACCATACATCATGATCAAGTGGGATTTATCCCAGAAACGCAAAGTTGGTTTAACATATGAAAAGAAACCCTTGCAACACACCACATTAATAGTATAAAAGACAAAAGTCACACGGTCATTGCAGTAGATAGAGAAGCATTTAATATTGTTAAAAACAACAAACTAAGAAGCGAAGGAAATTTCCTCAACATAATGAAGGCATTCACAAAATGGCACCCCACTCCAGTGTTCTTGCCTGGAGAATCCCAGGGACGGGGGAGCCTGGTGGGCTGCCGTCTTTGGGGTCGCACAGAGTCGGGCATGACTGAAGTGACTTAGCAGCAGCAGTAGCAGCATCATATTTAATGATAAAAACCTGAAAGCTTTCCCTTGAAGATCAAAACAAGACAAGGATGTCTGCTCTTACCACTTCTATTCAATACTAAAATGCAGGTTCCAGCCAGGATTATTAGACAATTAAAAAAAAAAAAACAGGCTTCCAAACTGGAAAGGAAGAAGAAAAACTGTTTCTATCAACAAAATGCATCCTCTTATATAAAGAAAATCCTAAGGAATCCATACAAAAAAAAATCTATTAGAACTAAAAACTGAATTTAGCAAGTTTTCAGGATATGAAATCAACATACAAAAACCGATTCTATTTCTGTGCATTAATAACAAACAAGCCAAAATAAAATTAAGAAAGAAACCTATTTAAAAATAGCAACAACAATAATGAAAATGCTTAGAAATAAATATGACATAAGTTCAAGATTTGTATAATCAAACTTGTAAAACATTGCCGAAACTAGAGACCGTATAAATGGATAATCCATATTCATCAGTGGAAAGTCTAAGTATTATTAAGATGGCAATATTCCCCAGAATGATCGACAATGATTCAACACAAACACTATCAAATTTTAGCAGACTTTTGTGAAGAAATTGGTAAGCTGATCATAAAAGTTATATGAAAAGGCAAAAGACCTAGAGTAGCCAAGACAATCTTTAAAAAAAAAAAAATTAGAGAGCTCCCAAAAGTATGGTTTTTTCTAGGAGTCAGGCACGGATGTGAGAGATGGACTACAAGGTAGATGAGCACCAAAGAACTGATGCTTTCACACTGTGATGCTGGAGAAGACTCTTGAGAGTCTCTTGGACTGCAAGGAGATCCAACCAGTCCACCTCAAAGGAAATCAACCCTGAACATTCACTGGAAGGACTGATGCTGAAGCTAAAGCTCCAATACTTTGGCCACCTGATGCGAAGAGCCGACCCGTTGGAAAAGACCCTGATGCTGGGAAAGACTGAGGGCAGAAGTGGGTGACAGAGGATGAGATGGTTGGATAGCATCACCAATTCAATGAACATGAGCTTGACCAAACTCTAGAAGATTGTGAAGGACAGAGAAGTCTAGTGTGCTGTAGTCCATGGGGTCACAAAGTGTTGGACATGAGTTAGTGACCAGTGGTGGTGGTTGAGTCGCTAAGTTGAGCCCAACTCTTACGACCCCATGGACTGTAGCCCACCAGGCTCCTCTGTCCATGGGATTCTCCAGGCAAGAATACTGGAGTGGACTGCCATTTCCTTCTCCAGGGGATCTTCCTGACCCAGGAATCGAATTTGGGTCTCCTGCATTGCAGGCAGGCTCTTTACCAACTGAGCTACAAGAAAGCCCAAGGAAAGACTTAGCAACTAGACAACAACAACAGAGAGCTCACATTGACAATTTCAAACTGACTGAACGGTGACAACAACCAAGACGCTGTGGTAATGGGATAAGGACCACAGATGGACAGAATTTAATTAAGAGTCCATAAATAAACCCTTACATTCATGGTCAATTAAATTTTGACAAGGGTACAAATAGGAAAGAATAATATTTTTAATAAATGATGCTGAAAAGCTTAGTATCCCCACGTTGTGAAAGTCACTCAGTGGTGTCTCACTCTTTGCAACCCCATGGACTATACAGTTCATGGAATTCTCCAGGCCAGAATACTGGCGTGGATAGCCTTCCCTTCTCCAGGGGATCTTCCCAACCCAGGGATCGAACCCAGGTCTCCTGCATTGCGGACAGATTGTTTACCAGCCAAATGACAAGGAAAGCCCAGTACCCCTACAAAGAAGAATAAAGTTGGACCCCTGACTTAACACTATAGAGAAAAATTATCTCAAAATGGATCGCAGACTCAAGAGACCTGAGAAACAGTATGGTCCTACCAACTATGCAGCTCATGCCACTTGCAACACATCACACAGGCTCGGAGGTACCTTATATGGTCCCTGCTGATCAGAGATGGGCCCCCTGGCCAGTTCCCTGGATGTCACAGCAACATCACACTGTCTAAATATTCCTGAGCACATTCTGTCAACATCTGTCCATTAAAGCCCAATAGCAACAACCAAAAAAAAATCCATGAACCAGCACTGGTCCATCTAAGTGTGCCACATTACTATCACGATTGTCTAAAATGTCATTTTTAAATGCAAGTATCCCAAGCAGTATACACAGTAATGGAGCCCATTGCTAATAAATTGTCACATCCTTAAAATCCACAGCAAATGACATGCCAATGGGTATCATGGCAGTGATTTCAAAGTGAATAATATCTTTTTCTACACTTCTGATCTATTCTTATGTTCTCTGACACTCAAAGTACTTTCTGAGAAAAAGTTTACTTGGGCAAATAAAACTGGAAGCTTGATTACAGGGGCCAGATTCAGAGATGCTCTCAAGACATTGATGGAGAGAGGTTGTGTTTAGAAACATTTCTCTTGTCTCCTGAGATTCCATTTTGAATACTGCTAATGTAGTACCTTCATATCAGAAAATATACCATTATTCTAAAAGTAACTTGGTACCAGAGGGTTGTTTTGTTTTGTTTTGTTTTTTCATTTATTTGCTTGAATGGCTTGTTTTATTTAGTATTTTGAATATGCATTTTTCCTAAGTCTGGGTGCTCAGAGCTCTAAATGGATTTACACATAAGAAACAGGTAATAGCATTTATATAGAGACATTACAAGAGTACACAGTAAAATTTGATTTACAGTATCACATTCATGGGCCAGCGTTTCAAATCAGTGTTGATCACAAAGCAAAGGGGAACATATTTTATAATACCTCACCTCAATCTGAATTAAAAAACACTCATATCTTTTCATAAGAAAAATCAGTGGATCCACCCAGAACTGTTAGAAAGTCATAATATGCTGGAAGCATTGTTTTAGTTTAGAGAGTTCCATTTTATTGCCCAAGGAGAAATGCATCGTCAGCAAGGGTTTTGCCAGGATCTGGCAAACGCTGCCCTTGGAAGACTATGCCAAGAGAAAGGAAGAGAGCAAATATTGGTTTCTGTTATGTAAACAAGTCATGCTCTTCTGTTCTCCAAGTTGAACTAATGGAAAGTAGACAGCTCTTAGCATGGACTGGGCCCCTGGGGTTAGCCATGTTCTCACTACAAACTGATCATGCCTGATAAATACATTTTGTTAATGTGAACCACATTTAATAGAGGCATTTCAGTAATTACCACATAACAGATCTTTCTCTGTTCCTTTCTGCTTCTGCAACCTTATGAGGAGACAAAGCCGAGTATGTGTTATAAGTAAGAAATGAAAGAAAGCAAAGCACATCCATTTTATCAGATTACTCGAAATAAGCCATTTATCATAAAGATTACATTGACCAAGTTCAAGACCTATTTCATACCTAGAATAACACTATGTAATAACTGCATGCTAAAAATGAGTGCTAAGCACAATTCAGTAATATGTCATGGGAATATATTATTTTTATAAAGCCTTACCATGGGCTCCTTAAATACTAAAATAGCAAACCTTTTATTTTTTCCCTGATTTAGACTACTTACATGTTACAACTATTCAATGTAAAACAGAATTTACATTTTACAAATGTTATCTAAAAATAAAAACATACAATAACGACTTTCATTTACATTTTCTAAAAAGTCATTTCTCTAAACATGTTCATCTAAACTGAGCAAATAAAAGCAGCTTGACATCAAGGATACATAACTTATAGGATTCATCTCAAATATAAAATTCTGCTTTAGATATCCAAATTTAGATGAGTGAAAACAAATTCAGTTACCTGAAATAACTGCAGAGCATTTATAAAGAGCATAAAATTTCCATAATACACTTAATTTTCAAACATCGTTTTACTAGAATATCCAAAGTAAATATTTAACATCATATTCATCATGTCTATATAATTTAAAATGCAGTTTCCTACCAGAAATATTATCCTGACAAATTTGGCTTGAGCGTATTCCCGTGTACAACTGAATCAATTTCACACTTACTCACCTCCCTGTCTCTGGGAGGTGGTCCATTCATTGGCTTGATATTGCCATGGCAACTCTGCAACATGGTAACATGCCAGCCAAGCTCTGCTCTTCCAGCCCCAGTATATAGTGAACTGCCTCATGCAAATAGCATCACTGCGCCTTTATAGGCGGGTCTTTTCCACTCTTAGCCTGTTATTTTAAAATTGATATTTTAATGCCTACTAAAGATAATTCAGCACTAGGAAAGCAAATGTGAGGTTACTTCTTTTTGTTAGAGAGTGTGTGTTGGAGGGCATATCTAAAATTTTCTAAAAGCCCTCATGAAAAGAAGCTGAGCTCACTTGTATTATCACTGTGACAGGTGTGAGAGGACCTGTCGTTTACCCGAACAATGTTTAAGTCAGTAGTGTTCAGGGTGAATCACAGGTCACTATATTATACTTTCAAATAAAAGGCAGTTCTCTAACGGGATGGTGGTACTGCTCCTTGTTTTTCTTACAGGATCTTCCTGGAATGTGTGTTTGTATTGGTTTACTAGGACTGTCGGAGCAAGGCGCCACAAACTGGGTGGGTTGAAGCAACAGAACAGGATTCTCTGGCAGTTCTGGAGGCCAGACGTCCAGATCCGAGGAGCGGGCAGGGCGGTGCCCCAGGGGAGGCTCTCCCACGCCTTCCTCTCGGCTCCTGGTGGCTGGCCCCAGCCCTCGTTCACCCCGAGTCTGCTGCAGCGTCACCCCGGGCTCTGGCTCTGCCTTCCCCGGGCTCTCTTCCTCTCCGTGTCTGTGTCTCTCACCAAGGCACGGGTCACGGGACGGCTTCTCTAGGGACTCACCTTGGGGCTCCCCAGCTGCTAAAGAACCCGCCTGCCAGTGCAGGAGACTTAAGAGATGACAGTTCGATTCCTGGGTCAGGAAGATCCCCCGGAGGAGGAAATGGCAACCTGCTCCAGTATTCTTGCCTGGAGAATCCCATGGACGGTGGATCCTGGGGGGCTACGGTCCAGGCGGTCACACAACAGTCAGAGACGACGGAAGCCACTGAGCACGCACACATCGTCATGAATGGCGTCTTCGAACACTCCACTTCCAACTAAAGTCACGTGCAGAGAGGGAGGGGCATTGGATTTCAACAGCTTGGTGGCACCGGGGAAACAAATTCAACCCGCTGCGGTGCTGCTGAAGGAACGTTTCACAAAGTGCAGAAGGACCAGAGGCCTCATCAGGCCCTGCTTCATCCATCCGTGCGGACAGGCCGCGCTAAATAGCGCTCCCCAGCATGGGACAGTGAGAAAGCGACTCAGCACGTGCCAAGGGACCCGAGGCGACGCCTGCCTTGGACGCTGTGCTCTTCCCTGGCATCTCGCTGTGCTCCAGGGCATCACTGGGGTCTCCGAAGCAGGTTCCCACCCACCTGGGCACTCAGGGGGCAGAGGAGCCAGAGGGAGGAGCCGGCCCTGCCATCTGGTGCTGGGAACCCCCCCAACCCCCCTAGGGCACAGCATTCATAATCCATCCGCGAAGCACGGCGGGTGGTGGTTTTGGCAGGACAACGATGAACGCATACCCAGCTCACATCCCTCACACACATTTCGAGACACCCCACGAGCAGAGCCTTCCCTCTGCCTTTCTGCCCACAGCTGCTAATTTCCTTCGAGAAGAGCCCCGTTGCTGGACCCTCACTGAGGACATCAGGCCCCTGGCAGCAGCTTTGCCCTGATTCACAGGGGAGCTCAGGAAACAGCAGCAAGGATGCTCAAGTTCACCGGAAGTCTTCTCCAAAAGGCAGGCGGGAGACCAGGGACTTGTCCTAAAGAAAAATTCAGTGGGAGCCCAGAGCTCAGCAGGGATCACCCAAGTCAGTTGGACCCCAACATAAAACCGGCAAATTGGCACAATGAACACTGAATAGAAGAGAAGGGAACCCACTGGTTTATGACACCTGGCATTGTTATCTTTGCTATGAGAGTAACTCAAGCCTTCTTTGTGGAAAACTGAAATCACAGTATTTTTGTTTGTTTAATTTCCCTGCAGCAAAGCTCCTAATATTTGGAACCCTTCTTTAAGAAAAATGACAGTAAGACTTCAATAAAAAAAACTGCCTTAATTATTCTCGAGGAATGCTGGTGGTTGGCTGCTAGAATTAATCTAATATCATGCAGCCCTACTCTGTGATACGTGTGCGTGTGTGTCTTTCATTTATCTATCTACTTATCTATCTGTATATTTGTATCAGTCAGTTCAGTCGCTCAGTCGTGTCCGACTCTTAGTGACCCCATGAATCACAGCACGCCAGGCCTCCCTGTCCATCACCAACTCCCGGAGTTCACTCAGACTCATGTCCATCGAGTCAGTGATGCCATCCAGCCATCTCATCCTCGGTCGTCCCCTTCTCCTTCTGCCCCTAATCCCTCCCAGCATCAGAGTCTTTTCCACTGAGTCAACTCTTCCCGTGAGGTGGCCAAAGTATTGGAGATTCAGCTTTAGCAACAGTCCTTCCAATGAACACCCAGGGCTGATCTCCTTTAGGATAGACTGGTTGGATCTCCTTGCAGCCCAAGGGACTCTCAAGAGTCTTCTCTAACAACACACTTCAAAAGCATCAATTCTTCGGCGCTCAGCTTTCTTCACAGTCCAACTCTCACATCCATACATGACCACAGGGAAAATCATAGCCTTGACTAGACAGACTTTTGTTGGCAAAGTAATGTCTCTGCTTTTGAATATGCTATCTAGGTTGGTCATAACTTTTCTTCTAAGGAGTAAGCATCTTTTAATTTCATGGCTACAGTCACCATCTGCAGTAATTTTGGAGCCCCAAAAAACAAAGTCTGACACTGTTTCCACTGTTTTGCCATCTATTTCCCAGGAAATGATGGGACCAGATGCCATGATCTTCATTTTCTGAATGTTGAGCTTTAAGCCAACTTCTTCACTCTCCTCTTTCACTTTCATCAAGACGCTCTTTAGCTCCTCTTCACTTTCTGTCATAAGGGTGGTATCATCTGCATATCTGAGGTTATTGATATTTCTCCTGGCAATCTTGATTCCAGCTTGTGTTTCTTCCAGTCCAGCGTTTCTCATGATGTACTCTGCATAGAAGTTAAATAAGCAGGGTGACAATATACAGCCTTGACGTATTCCTTTTCCTATTTGGAACCAGTCTGTTGTTCCATGTCCAGTTCTAACTGTTGCTTCCTGGCCTGCACATAGATTTCTCAAGAGGCAGGTCAGGTGGTCTGGTATTCC
>SJYG01000105.1:2907673-2943176 GCA_006410535.1 Litocranius walleri | reverse complement strand
TTTCTCATGATGTACTCTGCATAGAAGTTAAATAAGCAGGGTGACAATATACAGCCTTGACGTATTCCTTTTCCTATTTGGAACCAGTCTGTTGTTCCATGTCCAGTTCTAACTGTTGCTTCCTGACCTGCATACCGATTTCTCAAGAGGCAGGTCAGGTGGTCTGGTATTCCCATCTCTCTCTGAATTTTCCAGTTTATTGTGATCCGCCCAAAGGCTTTGGCATAGTCAATAAAGCAGAAATAGATGTTTTTCTGGAACTCTCTTGCTTTTTCCATGATCCAGCGGATGTTGGCAATGTAGTCTCTGGTTCCTCTGCCTTTTCTAAAACCAGCTTGAACATCTGGAAGTTCACAGTTCATGTATTGCTGAAGCCTGGCTTGGAGAATTTTGAGTATTACTTTAACAGCATGTGAGATGAGTGCAATTGTGCAGTAGTTTGAGCATTCTTTTGCATTGCCTTTCTTTGGGATTGGAATGAAAACGGATCTTTTCCAGTCCTGTGGCCACTGCTGAGTTTTCCAAATTTGCTGGTATATTGAGTGCAGCACTTTCAGAGCATCATCTTTCAGGATCTGAAACAGCTCAACTGGAATTCCATCACCTCCACTAGCTTTGTTTGTAGTGATGCTTTCTAAGGCCCACTTGACTTCACATTCCAGGATGTCTAGATATTCAATTTTAGACATGCTGTTAGTCACACTCTAGCAATAAAGTTAAATGAGAGAAAATGCATGTGTAGTACTCAGCTTTTACTGGCATAATTCCTTTGGCCTTTAAAAGACATTGCTGAGTAAGCAAGCACTGCAGCTCTTTCTTTTGAAGAATTTATTAACCCAGTCTATCTAAATAATTGAAAACTTCTATAAAGTTTAGTCTATGTTTTAGAATAAACTTTTTTCACTTTGAGGACAGAAATCGATAGCAATTATCCCCAACTGCAAGTAAATTACAATGGACTTGTTCAAACCCTGAGACCAGTTTAATGGGTAGCAATCAGCATTGAAAATATCAGAGTCTGTCTCATGGAGTGAGAAAAATATTGCTTTGTGTAACTTTTTTTTTTTCAGTTGTAAGCTACAGTTATAAGTGTCTATATACATGTGTGGGGGGTAGTTTGGCGCAGCACTAAAAACATTACCTAATGTGTATCATGGGAAAAAAAAAAAGTCTGAAAGCCACTACCTCTCAGGGACCTGCCCATTGTGCTTGTACCTGGCAGATATGACCTGAGGTCAGCTAACCTGTGTCCCTGTGACTTTATTCAACTTTGAGTTTAATTGACAATGAGCACTTGATGAAAACCTGTTGAATGCTGAAGGAATGGTTTAACATTTAAAGACCCTTTTTTAAGAATAACCAGTTGATTAACAATGACTTCAATACTTGCTAGATGTCCAATGATAGCAAATAAAATAGAATATATAAATTAGACAACTTTACAGTCTGAGAAGAGCTACCCTGGTGGGTCAGAAGATGAAGAATCCGCTTGCAATGCAGGAGACCCGGGTTTGATCCCTGGGTCAGAGAGATCCCCTGGAATAGGAAATGTCAACCCACTCCAGTATTCTTGCCTGGACAGAGAAATCCCATGAACAGAGGAGCCTGGAGGACTATAGCCAATGGGGTCGCAAATCAGACATGACTGAGCCACTAACACGGTCTGAGAAGGTGGCTTTTATTAGATAATACCCAGATCTCTTCTCATAAAAGACCATCACCAGAAGATGAGCTGAGGCACCTAATTTTCAGATTCAAGATGGTAAAGGTAGACTGGAGAAGCAAGTAGAATTTGCAAAACATTAAAATCTCCCGGAAGCAGACAGTAATAAGATAATGACTAATACTCAGAGAAGATGGCAAAATTAACAATTTAGAATGGGGAGCCAAATAATAAAGGTAGAAACTCAAAGAAGGGATCAACACTCTGTGACAGGTATTTATAGAAAAGATTGCAAGATAGTACATACCTCAAATGTCTGCCTTTGGTTAAAGAAAAGCAAAAGAAAAAGTCCCAAGGAAAGAAGTCAAATAATAATAAAAAAAAGATTAGGGTAGCATGACAGGGCAGTATCACAGAAGAAATATTTCAGGAAGGAAAAGTAATGTCACAGTGCACAATTTCCACAATGGTTGGCAAGTCAAGTATAAAATAAAGAGAGAATGAAAGTGAAAAGAAGATGAAAGCCGCTCAGTCGTGTCAGACTCTTTGCAACCCCATGGACTACAGAGTCCATGGAATTCTCCAGGCCAGAATACTGGAGTGGGTAACCTATCCTTTCTCCAGTGGATCTTCCCAACCCAGGAATCGAACCAGGGTCTCATGCATTGCAGGTGGATTCTTCACCAACTGAGCTCTCAGGAAAAACCAAAGAGAGAATACTTGCCCCCAGATGTAGAGATCACCCCCGGAACCCGCTAAGCTTCACAAGGCACGTGAAGGAAATCAACTCCCCGCCGCCCCGTGAGAGAGCTCGGCTGCTTTGAGACATTGAAGGACTGGCTTCATCCCCTTTCTCGGGCACTAAAGTCATCAGCTACAGACAACAGGGGGGAGCGAGGGGAGGGGGGAGGACAGCCGTGTGGTGACCTAGTCCACGGGGCAGCTGAGAGGACGCAGCCAGGAACATGCACGAGGTGCCCCTTGTGATTTCTTAACCTGTTGGCGAAGGGCACAGTCTTGAACTGGAACCAGCATATTTGCATCTGGAAGTGGGAGCCAAATATAGAAAAACTTCGCTATCAAACCCACCACCTCATACTCCCCCAGCCTGGGATAACTCAGAACGCCAGCAGACACAAAACAAAGTTGCTGTGCAGAGTCTTTCCAGTCCAACGTGAGAGAGCAAAGCAGCGCGTGTGAAATTACAGTCAATCGCAATTAAATACTACCGCAGACAGAGACAAAAGAAGCATTGTCTCCCGGACTTCCGGTCCACACTGGAGGCTCCTGGATGTTTCCGAAGGGAAGAGAAGCAAGACCAGACCTTGAAGGGTGAATGAAAAGTAGCCTTGAAAATGGAAAGTAGATAGATGGAGAGGGGCGCTAGGTCCTGGAGACGCACCATCACGTGAGGCTGGAGCCAGGCAGCACTGGAGGTGATGTATTTGAGAAAGTGTGGTGGCTGAGACAGTAACGAGTCTGCCAGCAGTGTGAGGGGCCTGGGTTTGATCCTTGGTTGGGAAGATCCCCTGGAGAAGGAAATGGCAACCCACTCCAGTATTCTTGCCTGAAGAGGAGCCTGGCGGGCTACAGTTCGTGAGGTGGCAACGAGTTGGACACAACTGAGTGAATAACACTTTTGACTTTTATTTGAAAACATTTAATTCAGATTGAAGGACAAGACATATGAACAGGTTGCACAAACTCTTATAAAAAGTGTTCAATGTAAACTGCAGGCAAGTTGGTATTTTGTGAGATAAAGGCAACTGGCAAGTGATTTGTAAACAGGAAAGTGCTCAGCACAGGCAGAACCCAGCAGAGTGGCGGGGAGCTGTGAGACATGCCCGGACACGTGGGGCGAATGAAAACAAGTGCCAACAAGTAGGAGTGTTGTCTGAAGATAGCACGATGGCAGGGCCACACCGTGATCTTGTCTCTTCTGAGATGAGAGCTCTGTTCCCCGAGTGGGCCACCCACTCGTGACACTAAGGATGGTCCTTTTCTGACCCCACGTGTGGTCTAGGCCCTAAAAGCAGAGAAGGCCCACATCTGATGGCAGGTTGATGAGCGAGCCCCAGCTGTGGCTGGGTAAACCTGTTCTCCAAAACGGGAAGCATGTGACATCAGCCCAGGAAGCCGTATATCCAGGCCCCTGGTTTGGCCCTCAGTCTGGGTGCAAAACCACACCATCACCATCATCAGCTTGTCCCGGGACTCAAGGGTACATATGGGCCTCCAGCTGACCGACCCTACCGTATACACATTCCCGCACCCAACTCTTCCGCCAGCTCTGGCTGCATGTGTCAAATTAAGTTAGTGGCATTTTAATTTGGTGAGCTTTTCTGTTCCTGTGACCCCTGGGACAGCATGGCCGATAGTGCATCTGGAAGCTACCCTTACCTCAGGATCATTCCCCCTACAAGAGTACCCTTGAGGAAACCACTGGGAACTCAGCGTGCTTGGAATATTAGATGTCAGCTGTGAAGTGGCCAGAGAGAAGCTGAGAAAAACAAGACAGGCATCAGATCATAAGGCTTATCTACAAAGCTTCAGGGTGAAGAAGGGTGAAGAATTTATCCCTTCAGCAACACCAAAACCTGGAAAGATTTCACAAGAGGAAAAATGGGATGATGCGTGACATGCTTCCGGAAGAACTACTGAGCACGAAAAGGAAGGGAACCAGACTCGAGGAAGAAGCCGCAGTCCAGCTGGTCACATACAACTGCAACAGGGAACAGAGAAGCCTCAGTGCAGGCTTACCTGTGCAGCCTCGGGCGATGAAGAGAAAACAGGCTCAAGAGGTGGCGAGCGAGCAAGACCAGGTGCCCGGAGGACTGAGAGGGCTGCAGTCACAGCCAGCCAGGACTAGCTGCTGCTTTGTGGAGTGAAGAAACGGCAGCTGATTTGGCAGGCGGGGGCTGCGTGATGAGTTCGGTCTCTGACCCAGGGAGCTAGCCACAGGATGGGGTCCGCTAGGCTGTGGTGTAGATGCATCTGAAACTTAGGCGAAAGACTTGGACTGAAGAGAAAATAAGGAAGTTACCTGGAAGAATGCAAGATGAACCCAAGGAAGCAGCTGCAATCATCCCAGGGGACTGGGTAGTGTGAGAACAGAGACAGAACAGACGGCTTTTCAGTACCCCAGTATTTAAGAAAAGTACAGATAAAATAGCCACGTGAAGAGAAGGGAAGCATGAGCCGCTCCACCACAGGCGACTGTGTGATTCTGGCCTTTATACGAAAGGCAAATAAGAGGTTCCAGGGAAAAGGCACAGCACAGGTCCAGCACCACACAGAATGCACTTCCCGATACTGTATTTATCAAATGCATGAAATGTTAGATTCCTCCTCAATCATGCAGTATGGCTGTGGATGCCATATTTCTCTTTGAGACAAAGTCTCCCAGAGCAGGTTAACACAGATGGAAGAAGAAGAAAAGAGAAAAATAATAGAATGTTCTTCCCCCAAATGCAATAATTCATTTTCAAAGCATTAGCAGGGATTCAGTAAGTGTTTTTTAATTGAAACAGCAAATTTAGAAGAGAGAAATGGCTCTGGTAAGCATAATAAAATAAAGACAAATGGTGATCATTACTTTCCTCTTTCAATTTAGTTCATTACTATTACAGACCCACAGACATTATAATTTAAATAAATCTCTAAGTGCTATAAATGATTCAATAGTTTACTTTAGTTAAAAGTCACGACAGAGTATACACGGCAGATCTAACATCACCAGCTTGGCTTTTCTATTTACAATTGGGTTTGTAACTCTAGCAGGTGAGAGAAAAACTATTTTTATACTTTCTTTAAAGAACCCCCAAATTCCTTATTCTGGTCCAAGGTGTTAAGTCGAAGGAAAGCGTCGACGTCACTTGGAGGATAATTTTCTGACGTCACCCGAGCGTGCGTGCTCCGCGTCTTTGCCCACAAGTTACGTGCTGGGAGTTAAACGCTCAAGGGCACAGCAGAGCTGGGCACCCAGGCAACTGCAAAGACTTTTGTTCCCACCGAGACTCTGCACAGTTGCCAACAGGCTGACGCCACCGGCAGCGGCGCCCCTAGACCTCCTCAAGCGGCAGATGGGGCCGGTGTCGCCGGTGCCTGCGCCGTCCCTGCAGGCGGCTGTCTCGCCTCGCAGCTCACGTGTTCTCCGGCCGGCCCGTCGGCAATCGAGGCTGCGGCCGGACAAAGACTGCGAGACGGTGTGCCAGCCAGCTGGCCCCGTCGGCACCCCTATGGTGAAACGGAGCTGGGTTCCTTTCCAACAGCATGGGGGACCATCAGAGGCAGAAAACCCAAGCGTCTTGCCCAGGCAGGGCCACAGTGCCTGCGAGAATTGCGAGCTCGTGGCTGTCTCTTCTGCTTCACATTATTGCCAAAACTAGCTTTCCTTTCAGGTCAGATTTGTCCAAAGTTTTTAAGCCAAGACTTTATATTTTTAGAGAAGACTCTTAAGAGTCCTCTGGACTGCAAGAAGATCCAACCAGTCCATCCTAGAGGAAACCAACCCAGAATGTTCACTGGAAGGACTGATGCTGAAGCTGAAGCCCCAGTACTGTGCCCACCTGATGTGAAGAGCCGACTCGTTTGAAAAGACTCTGATGCTGGGAAAGACTGAAAGCAGGAAGAGAGGGGGACAACAGAGGATTAGATGGTCGGATGGCATCACCGACTCAATGGACACGAGTCTGAGCAAACACCAGGAGACAGTGGAGGACAGAGGAGACTGGCGTGCTGGAGACTACGCAGTCAGAGTCAGACACAACCCAGTGACTTAGCGACAACATTCATTTATTGATTTTTGGCTGTGCCTTGTGGGCTCCTAGTTCCCTGACCAGGGATCAAACCCAGGCCCTCAGCAGTGAAAGTGCGGAGTCCTAACCACTGGACTGTAAGGGAATTCCCGCAGAGCAGCTTCAGATCCACATAAATTTGAGGGGAAGGTACAGAGGCCTTCCGTGTGCCCCCTGCTCCCACAGTGCACAGCAGCCCCCAGTATCAGGATCCCCCAGAGGGGACATTTGTTACAAATGATGAACCTGCACGGACATATCACAGGCATCCAAAGTTTATAGTTTACGTTACAGTCTGCTCTTGGTGTCTACCTTCTGTGGGTTTGGACAAATGTATAAAGAAGCTTATCCATGTTCATCCACCATAATAGAATCATGCAGAGTATTTTCAGTGCCCTAAAAATCCTCTTTGATCTGTCTATTCACACCTACCCCCAGCTCTTGGCAACTACTGATCTTTTTACTGTCTCGATAGTTTTGACTCTTCCAGAAGGTCATACAGTTATTAATAAAATCATACAGTATGTGGCCTTCCAAAATTGGCTTCTTTCACTTAGTAACGTGCTTTTAAGGTTACGTGTGTGTGTGTATATAATTTAAATAGCATTTTAGAAAAGCATAAAATTGTTAGCTTACTTATAGACTATACATTAGATAACATAAGATAAAACACTATTAGGCTAAAAATTGTTATGTAAAAGATAATTCACCATGAGTTATGTCTCAAAATATAAATAAAGACACCTTTCATGCTGAGGTCTTCTAGGCCAAGAGAAATTTTTTTTAGCATGCTAAATGCTTTCAAGGTAAGGAGATGAGCTAAAATTCATAATTTGAATAAGTAATGTTTAATTTCTCATTAATAACTATAGACCTCTTGGTTGATAAAATCCTCAGACACATATCAGAATTTACTAAAAGGCAATATTAGGTTCTGAAAAAGTCTCTGACTTTCCCAGCAAGACTGGAAGTCTGCGTGAGGAGAATATACAATCTGACCAAACAAAAACCAGCTGACAGCAAATGAATTGGAACCAATAAGTAATCATCATACCTTATCATTTCATCTTTGTAAGAAACAAGACAGATATTCTGGGCCATTCCCACCCAACAAAAACAACCATTTAAAATCTTGATTTCTATTATAGGGTGTACTTGGCATTGGAAGCACTGTCATGATGTAGCCAGCATTCTGATTGATTACCTCTTTACCATTTTCTCCCAAATGAAATGCATCATTGTTGATACAGTGCATGTATGTAACTGCATGCGTGCACGCAAACACTCAGCAACGTTGCATGCACACATTTCCAGCAGAACCTGGCCTCCCTCAAGAAAGTAACAAGGATACGTTTAGTCTTTTAAAAGTTTCCAGTGGAAATAGGCAGTTTCAACACTGCAGTTACCTACATTTTAAGCGAGACTGTGCTAACTGGAATGAAAATAAAGCATAATTATTCCATAGAAATATAAACAAAGTTCTTAATTGATAAGAAAGGCATGGATAGCTCTTTAAAGACATAAACTTACTACAGACACCACACGTCCTTCTGCACCTTAAGTCTCTCACCCACGTCCTGTTTATTTGACTTCTTATGCCAGGCATGAATCATGTTAGGAATGGTGGGAGGATTTATGTAAATACTAGATAACTTTTCCTTCCTGCAAAATGCACTTTTTGTATAGAACCTCTTTTCTTTCTTTCTTTCTTTCTCATCTTACAGGAGTGTTTTAACACACAGGATGGCCAAAGCAAAGGAGACCCAGAAGTTAAGCAGGCTGGAGAGCCTTCAAGGTCCATATGAAATTAAACTGCTTGTTGGCCTAATGCCACTAGAGCTCCCCCCAAATCATGGAGAACAGGACCTTGGCTAACTGAGCACCGGAAGGACTGTAGGCACTGGAATTCCTTGCCCGTTCTATAGCACTAACCCACCCTAATGTAACGAGTTACAACAATTAATGCGCTCCCAAGAAACTTTACTTGCTCACTTGAATCTGAAAGACTCAAGAGGACAGCCAAAGGAGGAGTATTAATTAAAACCCCCACTATTATCCCCATCATTCCCAACATCATCATCCCTAATATCATCATTGTCCCCAGCATCACGTCACTGCCTTTATTATCAACTCCACCGTGCCATTACCAACATCATAATCACCACTTTCATCATCACCATCTTCCTATATCACAGCAGCGTTACAGCAATGAACACTTATAAGCTGATTTTTATCATGTGAATACATCATTTTCCATCAAAACAAGCTTGCAAAAAAAAAAAACCCATGGTTTTTTTTTAAAGATTACTTCATGTATTTCACATAGGATGACAACTTGGGCTCAGATCCGTGAGGACGCTGAGGGACCTGCCAACACCTTCTGTTTGAAAGTAACAAATCCATTTTCAACCTAAACTTTCTAACAACTCAGGACTCATTCCTCAAAACCATGCCGTCTCTCAGAAAGCATGAACAAAGTGGTATCTGAACTAGAAGGGATGATGCAAAGAATGACCTGAACCAGAAGTAGAGGATGGGGCCTGCCCTCGTGACTCAGTCTGGACATTGAAGAGCCCCACCTGTTTAAATTCTGTTAGCCAAAGCTGCTCGTGCAGGCATGGAAACCTGACCACCTCGGCACTTGTATGGCTGACCGGGGGAGAACGGATGCCTAATGACGCCAAGGCACACCCTTTCTTCATCCATTCACCAGTTTCACCGCTAAGCTCCCGGATGACACTGTATTCTGTGTTGCCCATCTGTACAGCTGATGGAGTCCACTGTGCTGCTCTTGGGAATAACAGAATAAAGATCCAGTAAGTGATATCCCAAAATGTGAGCATCTCTTCCCAGCTCTGTGTTCAATAACGTCATGTCAGCACCTTGAAACCCACCACAGAGAGACTACACATACTTCAGACACTAGGAAGCGCTCCTTCAGGGTCCCCTCCAGCCCTGGGAAGAGTCTCTGTGTTCAATAACGTCATGTCAGCACCTTGAAACCCACCACAGAGAGACTACACATACTTCAGACACTAGGAAGCGCTCCTTCAGGGTCCCCTCCAGCCCTGGGAAGAGTCTCTGTGTTCAATAACGTCATGTCAGCACCTTGAAACCCACCACAGAGAGACTACACATACTTCAGACACTAGGAAGCGCTCCTTCAGGGTCCCCTCCAGCCCTGGGAAGAGTCTCTGTGTTCAATAACGTCATGTCAGCACCTTGAAACCCACCACAGAGAGACTACACATACTTCAGACACTAGGAAGCGCTCCTTCAGGGTCCCCTCCAGCCCTGGGAAGAGTCTCTGTGTTCAATAACGTCATGTCAGCACCTTGAAACCCACCACAGAGAGACTACACATACTTCAGACACTAGGAAGCGCTCCTTCAGGGTCCCCTCCAGCCCTGGGAAGAGTCTCTGTGTTCAATAACGTCATGTCAGCACCTTGAAACCCGCCACAGAGAGACTACACATACTTCAGACACTAGGAAGCGCTCCTTCAGGGTCCCCTCCAGCCCTGGGAAGAGTCGACTGTTAACACCGTGGACAGTGCCGCCTGCAGGCACAGGTGAGATGGCAAGGGCCTCTGTTCAACAGCCCTGGATTTTGCTCTGAGCCCTAAGCGACGCTGACTCCAGCTCTGATTTCTGCTATCGGTCTTTATTCTGGAGAATGATGGTTACCAGTTACCAACCTCGTGTGAATTTTCTCTTGAGTTATTTGAAAACCAGTTTTGACATGGGGGCTGAAAACACAAAATTCTATTATTTTGATTTTACTGAAACACAGAAATGAGGTAAGAAGTGGAAACGCCTCTATCGATAGGTTTGTGTTGTACTGATGTTGAGAAATAAAGACTCTCACATCTTGTACATTAAGCTCTGAAGATCTGTTATCAGTCAAATGCTCTGGCTGTAAGGATTATCTCTGCTAAAAATTCCGAGGTCTACGGCCATACCACCCTGAACGCGCCCGATCTCGTCTGATCTCGGAAGCTAAGCAGAGTCAGGCCTGGTTAGTACTTGGATGGGAGGCCGTCTGGGATACCAGGTGCTGTAGGTTTTGGGGGCTTCCCTTGTAGTTCAGTCAGTAAAGAATCTACCTGCAGTGTAGGAGACTCGGGTAACATTCCGAGAGCAAATGAGGGAAGTAAACATTTAGCAGTGGTAAGAGCCAGCAAGCTTTATAATAACCTACATTTGGAACTGTGTGTGTATGTGTGTGTGTGTTGGGGGAGTGGGGCGGGGAGGTCTGAGATAAATCTATTCTCCAGAGATATTACATTGCCAAGTTATACACTTTACAAGGTCTTCCTGATGTTTTAACGTGCTTCAACTAAACGCCCTAGAAAAGCCGACTTTGGGAAGAGCCCCCAACAGAGGCGGGCTTCACTGCAGGCTCAGCAGTAAAGAATTCGCCTGCAATGCAGGAAATGTGGGTTGGAGTCCTGGCTCGGGAAGACCCCATGGAGGAGGAAAATTCCATGGACGGAGGAGCCTGGCAGGCCGCAGCCCTTGGGGTCACAAACAGGACTGCGGGCCTAAGCACACAAGCCCCTCAAGAGGGCAGTTTCAGTTTTCATAGGCAAAACACCAGAATAAAAGATGGACAGCTGACCACGGGAGCCACAGACTCGAGACACAGCACAAAGGGCTTCAGGCCAGCAGTGACCCCTGCCCCTAGGACCCTAGTGTCATCCAGAGGCCACTACTCCCCAGGCACGTCTAGCTGGGCCGGATCTCACTTTCGTCTCTACCCCATTTTCACATGCAGAGCACACTCAGGCCTGCGAGTCTCGTCATCATGAGGCTCTGGCTCACGCAGAGCAGTGGGGCCCAGCCTAGCTGAAACGGAGGCCTGCCACCATGACCGGGGTGCCAATCTCAACATCATGGCAACCTTGACCTTCAGTAGCTACAGCACACTGAGAAATCATTATCCACACATTCTCACACTGGGTCCTCATGGAAACTATGAGGTAGACACCTCCAATTCACAAAAGCTAAAACAATCAGCACAGAGATAGTGACTGCAGCCATGAAATTAAAAGACCCTTGCTCCCTGGAAGAAAAACTGTGACAAACCTAGACATCATATTAAAAAGCAGAGACCTTACTTGGTCGACAAAGGTCCATATAGTCAAAAGTATGGTTTTTCCAGTAGTCATGTATGGATGTGAGAGTTGGACCATAAAGACGGCTGAGCACCAAAGAACCAATGCTTTTGAACTGTGGTGTTGGAGAAGACTCTTGAGAGTCCCTTGGACTACAAGGAGATCCAACCAGTCCATTTTAAAGGAAATTGGTCCTGAATATTCACTGGAAGGATTGATGCTGAAGGTCCAATACTTTGGCCACCTGATGTGAAGAGCCAACTCATTAGAAAGGACCGTGAAGCTGGGAAAGATTGAAGGCAAGGGGAGAAGGGGTTGACAGAGGATGGGATGGTTGGATGGCATCACCGACTCAATGGACCTGAGTTTGAGCAAGCTCCAGGAGAAGGTGAAGGACGGGGAGGCCTGGCGTGCTGCAGCTGATGGGGTCGCAGAGAGTCAGGCACCACCGAGAGACTGAACATCAACATCAACAGAGAAAGTGGCAAAATTGGAGCCCAGACTAGGTCCCGACCCCATGTGTCCAAGTCCCAGTCACCAGCAGACACTGCACCAGGTGGGGCCCAAACTCCGCTCCTGTTCAACTGCAACCTTTAGTTAAATAAGACTTGACAAGTCCTTCTATTCTCATCTAATACCTAAGATATTCTCATCTAATAGCTAAAATGATTGGAAAATTTCTGAAGACTTGTGCCCAAAGGGAGATTCATAGAGGGTAAGAACTGGCCTCTATGTGCATCCTATAATAAATCAGATCACAAATAAGAATTTTAATTGAAACACATTAATATATCCAAGTGTCTACAAACCACTGAAATTTAATACTGCACAGTTTGGGAAATTAAAAAAATACACTAGGGAAGGTATCATTCTCTCTTATGATAAAAAGCATTAAATGACAGCAAAACAGTTTTTCTGGTGTATTTACTTTGATTAAAGAAGAGAATCTAGGATTCTAGCTCGCTCAAATAAAATCTTATTTTATAAAGATTTATTGGCTTTAAAATATGCCAAAATTACTTATGGGTATTATGCATTTTACAATCACAATAATCATAGATGTTGGCTGATGGTAATTAAACTTTAAATACTGGAAAATTTCTCTTTCTTCAAATAAATAAGTCTGAGGAATCATTCTTTATTTTGTTCATTTAATAATGAATTTCCTTATATTTACCAAATACTCATTTGATGTTTTCTATAAAGAGAAGCTTGTGGATTTGATACTGAGAAATGCTTTTTTTATTAAAACAAGTAAGTATGCTATTTTAGGATGAAATCAAGCATCTGATTTCTGGGGTAAAAGACAAAACAATATTGTATTTTCTCATAACCATCTCCAGGTTTATGTTAATATATCATAAAGAAATCACCACATCTGTTATATAACAATACAACCTTAATTTAACAATTAATGGCTTACTTAAAAATTAATAAAAGCATAAAATCCAGATGAGCTTCATCATAATTCTCCCCAACTCACACATTTACTCCAGTCGGAGAAAACTCTTTCTCAATGTATTATTAAAAATTATAGACATAATCAATATTCTCTATCATACTATTATGGGATAAATTCCAATACCTTATCAAAATATCAGTTGCAACATTTATGTAAATTTCTCTGTGTTTACTACTTTCTGGGAATTTGTAGATAAAATTTTAAAATGCTTGCCTGAAGGATAAATTTGTTTATTACCCCATCTTAAGAAATATTACAGAATTTCAACCACTGAAAAAGTCACAGAACACGAAGCTCCAGTAACTTTCTTGTTAAGAAATAAATGTTAATAGTTTAAGTTAGAGTATCAGAATATTTCCCATACTATTCTATTTCCATGTTTGTTGGAACTTTTTCATGCAAAAATGTTGAAAGGGAAGATGAAAGAAAATGCTGAGCCCATGACTTTAAAGCATAAACTAAAAAGTAAGGAACAAAACCACTTAGTAGCTAAACTGATTATTCACTGAATATTTCAGTGCGTTAAAAAATGCATTCTTTCTAGAATACTGTATACATGCCTATATTCATTTTAATATTCACACAAATATATGTGTAAATATGTATAATGGATAAATATACATAGCATAGATCACAAAGAGTTGGACATGACTGAACAACTAACATTTTCACTTTGGGGGCTTCCCCAGTGGCTAAGATGGCAAAGAATCTGCCTTCTAATGCAGGAGACCTGGGTTCAATCCCTGGGTCAGGAAGATCGCCTGAAGGTCTCCAGTCTTCCTGCCTGGAGAATTCCACGGACAGAGGAGCCTGGCAGGCTGTAGCCCATGGGGCCCCAAAGAGTTGGACATGACTGAGCGACTAATACACACACACACAAAGGACATGTGTGAATTGTCAAGTCAAAAGTTTCCCAATTTTGACTTGAATTATCCTGTGGAAAATAGCCAGCGGTAGGGCGTCATCTGAGGGTATTGAGGAACTTCCGGTTACAAGCATTCAATGATACCAATCCTCCTTTGGAAATCCTGTGGTCTTCTTGGAAAAGTCTCAGTTCATCTCAAATGAAAAGAAAAAAAAAAAAAAAACCTCTATCTTCATATTTATCTCACCTACAACTTTTCCTGATCTTCAAATTTCTGCTTATCATGTGAATTTGGAATAATACAATTGAGCTTTATAATTTTAACATGTAGAACATTAAAATTCTGCTATCACTTTGTGAGACAGAAGTTTCTCCTTTTTGGCCAACTGATCTGGAGCCCACATTCTTTAGAACAGTCCTGCTTCTGGAAAAACACAAAGTTGGATACACTTCTGATCCAAAGAAGCCATTTCACATTACTTCCTAAGAGAGACACTTCAGAAACAGAGTCTTTACAACTTTCCTCTTAAGATAAAGAAACAGGTGAAGAAACGGGAATGGTATATTCCTAACTGAAGAAGACATACTGCAACACCAAAACAATTATATGCCTCTTTTACGTGAATGGAAAAAAAGAAAACTGCAATTTTCTAGCCTTTAGTGGAACTGAGCTTTGAACATCACTGTTTGGAACTGCACAAATTATAAACAATCTCTTTCTTGTGTGATATTTTTTAAGCTCGTTAATTTTTCACTGGAGGCTAGTTGTTTCACAGTATTCTCTCGGTTTCTGCCATGCATCAGCATGAATCAGACACAGGGATACACGTCTCCCACCCCATCCCACCCCTCCAGGTTGGCACACAGCTCCTGATTGGAGCTCCCTGCATCACACAGCAAATTCCCACTGGCTGGCTGTTTTACACACAGTAATGACTATGTTTCCTTGCTACTCGCTCCCCTGCCCTGTGGTGTTGGAGAAGACTCTTGAGAGCCCTTTGGACTGCAAGGAGATCCAACCTTAAGGATGGACTGAATGTCCATTGGAAGGACTGATGTTGAAACTGAAACTCCAATACTTTGGCCACCTGATACAGAGAACTGACTCATTGGAAAAGACCCTGATGCTGGTAAAGACAGAAGGCAGCAGAAGGGGACGACAGAGGATGAGCTGGTTGGATGGCATCATCGACTCAATAGACATGAGTTTGAATAAACTCTGGGAGTTAGTGATGGACAGGGAGGCCTGGTGTGCTGCAGTCCTTGGGGTCACAAAGAGTCAGACACGACTGAGCGACTGAACTGAACTGAACTCCCTTACCCCACTGTGTCCATAAGTCTGTTCTCTTATGTCTGAATCTCCTTTGCTGCAAACAGGTTTATCAGGACCATTTTTCCAGACTCCATATATATGCGTTAATATACAGCATCTATTTTTCTCTTTCTAATTTACTCCACTGTATATAATAGGCTCTAAGTAAAGAGGAACTTTCAGTTACCATATAGACCAAGGTCCATCAAGGTGTTTCTTGATCACACCAGGCTCATTTCTTTTGGATGACATCTCCAAGCCCCACTGTGAGTAAAATAAAGGCTTCTTCCAAATGGACAAGAGAAAAAAAAATTTTCCAATACCCTCATTTTACACAAGAGTTACTGTGATTTAACTGTTCTTCAAAATATTGGCTTTGCCACACAGCAAAATCCACAAAAACAGGCATTCCAAACTGACACCGCAAAGCCCTTGGCATTTCTGCCATTTATGCTGACCATTACATGACCACGCAGATATGAAGATAAGATCAACTATTTTCTCACCTGTGTCCTTTATTACAGTCTGGTTTATGTAGAATCTAACTCAGTAACTGTGTCTGAAAGGGGATGAAGCTAGTCTTATACATATAGAAAACAAGCTAATCGTGTCCCTAACATTTTTAATCTTTTTCTCAAGAGGTTCTGTTGATGATGTATACTTCCCCTGTCGCTGTGTGCTATTAATTTGAATTTTAGTGACAAACGCTGGCTGCATAATCCTGGAATGTGACTGTCATCTTCAATGACACAAATGATCCAATAATACTCTTTGTCCAGCCCTAGACCCCCTTGAAAATTATTGGAAGGACTGATGCTGAAGCTGAAGCTCCAATACTTTGGCCACCTGAAACAAAGAACTAACTCATTGGAAAAGACCCTGATGCTGGGAAAGATTGAGGGCAGGTGGAGAAGGGGATGACAGAGGATGAGATGGTTGGATAGCCTCACCAACTCATTGAACGTGAGTTTGAGCAAACTCTGGGAGATGGTGAAGGACAGGGAAGCCTGGTGTGCTGCAATCCATGGGGTCACAAAGAATCCGCAGTCACAACTGAACAATAACAAAGGCCTCCTCAAAAAAAATCAAGGAGAATATATGTGTATTTCCTCTTTCTAGATGACATGACCAATGACAAAAGACAAAATAAAATACTGATCTACTCTTTGGACTGAGATTTCTGAGGTCTGTAACCATCTTCTTCTCAGCTGTGAACTGAGCAAAATCCAAAATTGATTATTCCTCACTTCTAGATCTGAGCTTCATGGATCTTCAACAGCTGACTAGTTAATTAAATACAGTAACATAACACCAGATTAGAACTTTCTTTATAAGCCTGCCGTTAATGAACCTATTTTTCAATGTAAGAAACATTGGCACGTAACCACTATAATATTCTTTCTTAACCACAGCATTTCATCCACTGTTTGACCGATCCTAAGTTATTTGACCCTCTGAGGGAAAGATCATCAATTCACAGTTCCTTGTCCCAGTTTTCCTGGCTAAACCCGGATGCTTAATATACATTTGAGGTCATTCATCATTCATTTGCTCAAAGGATAAAATGCCGCTGTCTAAGAACTGAAAACTGAATAAAAAAAAAAAAAAAACCTCTATCTTCATATTTATCTCACCTACAACTTTTCCTGATCTTCAAATTTCTGCTTATCATGTGAATTTGGAATAATACAATTGAGCTTTATAATTTTAACATGTAGAACATTAAAATTCTGCTATCACTTTGTGAGACAGAAGTTTCTCCTTTTTGGCCAACTGATCTGGAGCCCACATTCTTTAGAACAGTCCTGCTTCTGGAAAAACACAAAGTTGGATACACTTCTGATCCAAAGAAGCCATTTCACATTACTTCCTAAGAGAGACACTTCAGAAACAGAGTCTTTACAACTTTCCTCTTAAGATAAAGAAACAGGTGAAGAAACGGGAATGGTATATTCCTAACTGAAGAAGACATACTGCAACACCAAAACAATTATATGCCTCTTTTACGTGAATGGAAAAAAAGAAAACTGCAATTTTCTAGCCTTTAGTGGAACTGAGCTTTGAACATCACTGTTTGGAACTGCACAAATTATAAACAATCTCTTTCTTGTGTGATATTTTTTAAGCTCGTTAATTTTTCACTGGAGGCTAGTTGTTTCACAGTATTCTCTCGGTTTCTGCCATGCATCAGCATGAATCAGACACAGGGATACACGTCTCCCACCCCATCCCACCCCTCCAGGTTGGCACACAGCTCCTGATTGGAGCTCCCTGCATCACACAGCAAATTCCCACTGGCTGGCTGTTTTACACACAGTAATGACTATGTTTCCTTGCTACTCGCTCCCCTGCCCTGTGGTGTTGGAGAAGACTCTTGAGAGCCCTTTGGACTGCAAGGAGATCCAACCTTAAGGATGGACTGAATGTCCATTGGAAGGACTGATGTTGAAACTGAAACTCCAATACTTTGGCCACCTGATACAGAGAACTGACTCATTGGAAAAGACCCTGATGCTGGTAAAGACAGAAGGCAGCAGAAGGGGACGACAGAGGATGAGCTGGTTGGATGGCATCATCGACTCAATAGACATGAGTTTGAATAAACTCTGGGAGTTAGTGATGGACAGGGAGGCCTGGTGTGCTGCAGTCCTTGGGGTCACAAAGAGTCAGACACGACTGAGCGACTGAACTGAACTGAACTCCCTTACCCCACTGTGTCCATAAGTCTGTTCTCTTATGTCTGAATCTCCTTTGCTGCAAACAGGTTTATCAGGACCATTTTTCCAGACTCCATATATATGCGTTAATATACAGCATCTATTTTTCTCTTTCTAATTTACTCCACTGTATATAATAGGCTCTAAGTAAAGAGGAACTTTCAGTTACCATATAGACCAAGGTCCATCAAGGTGTTTCTTGATCACACCAGGCTCATTTCTTTTGGATGACATCTCCAAGCCCCACTGTGAGTAAAATAAAGGCTTCTTCCAAATGGACAAGAGAAAAAAAAATTTTCCAATACCCTCATTTTACACAAGAGTTACTGTGATTTAACTGTTCTTCAAAATATTGGCTTTGCCACACAGCAAAATCCACAAAAACAGGCATTCCAAACTGACACCGCAAAGCCCTTGGCATTTCTGCCATTTATGCTGACCATTACATGACCACGCAGATATGAAGATAAGATCAACTATTTTCTCACCTGTGTCCTTTATTACAGTCTGGTTTATGTAGAATCTAACTCAGTAACTGTGTCTGAAAGGGGATGAAGCTAGTCTTATACATATAGAAAACAAGCTAATCGTGTCCCTAACATTTTTAATCTTTTTCTCAAGAGGTTCTGTTGATGATGTATACTTCCCCTGTCGCTGTGTGCTATTAATTTGAATTTTAGTGACAAACGCTGGCTGCATAATCCTGGAATGTGACTGTCATCTTCAATGACACAAATGATCCAATAATACTCTTTGTCCAGCCCTAGACCCCCTTGAAAATTATTGGAAGGACTGATGCTGAAGCTGAAGCTCCAATACTTTGGCCACCTGAAACAAAGAACTAACTCATTGGAAAAGACCCTGATGCTGGGAAAGATTGAGGGCAGGTGGAGAAGGGGATGACAGAGGATGAGATGGTTGGATAGCCTCACCAACTCATTGAACGTGAGTTTGAGCAAACTCTGGGAGATGGTGAAGGACAGGGAAGCCTGGTGTGCTGCAATCCATGGGGTCACAAAGAATCCGCAGTCACAACTGAACAATAACAAAGGCCTCCTCAAAAAAAATCAAGGAGAATATATGTGTATTTCCTCTTTCTAGATGACATGACCAATGACAAAAGACAAAATAAAATACTGATCTACTCTTTGGACTGAGATTTCTGAGGTCTGTAACCATCTTCTTCTCAGCTGTGAACTGAGCAAAATCCAAAATTGATTATTCCTCACTTCTAGATCTGAGCTTCATGGATCTTCAACAGCTGACTAGTTAATTAAATACAGTAACATAACACCAGATTAGAACTTTCTTTATAAGCCTGCCGTTAATGAACCTATTTTTCAATGTAAGAAACATTGGCACGTAACCACTATAATATTCTTTCTTAACCACAGCATTTCATCCACTGTTTGACCGATCCTAAGTTATTTGACCCTCTGAGGGAAAGATCATCAATTCACAGTTCCTTGTCCCAGTTTTCCTGGCTAAACCCGGATGCTTAATATACATTTGAGGTCATTCATCATTCATTTGCTCAAAGGATAAAATGCCGCTGTCTAAGAACTGAAAACTGAAAGAATGATCCAAGTCTGTTGCTGCTGGACTAGCAACAGAAAAATGTGAGCCTGGTCTCCTTTGCACATCCATCGGTGAGGACTCAGCCTATAAAAAGCTTGAAAGCGAAAGCTTGCTCTTCTGCAAAACAGATATTTAGTATTATTTGTCTCTGCCTCATGTAAATTATTAACATCAAGAAGAATATTTTCTTAGGAAGACATAGTCTTTGGAAAACACTGATGAAGTCCATTTCTCTTAACTAAAGCACAGAACGTGGAATACTGAAAAGCCATTTTTGTGATAAACAACATCTCAACACCATGTATTTTTTAAATCTGGTGGCATAGTGAGAATACAATGTCATCTGGGAAAATGCCCGCGTGAAGACACAGGGCCCCAGGGTGCAGGCTGTGAGAAAGGACTTGATGGTGTGTCTTTTCCAGTTGAAAGAAAAAAGTAAAGAACATTTTAAAACTAATGTCCACTCTTGTTGGAACTGAAATCAAATATTCTTACAGACACCAGGGACCACATCCAACTTCAGCACTGGCGCCTGGAATGGCACAAAAACCAGCTTTATGTTGGCGTGTCGTGAGAGGCTTTTTCATTCCTTCCACAGATACACTTTTGAGTGTTGTAGCCAGTGTACTCAGCTCGAGGGATAAAGAGATAAGTCACAGGGAGACCCGTCCTTTAAGACCCCGGATGGAATGAGAAAGAGGCAAGGAGGCCAAAAGGACTCAGTCCCAACTGGACCTAGACAGCTCTTAGGCCCAGGGACAGGCTTCCAGGGAAATGTCCTGGACCTCTCGTCCTGACCATCACTGAGACTGTCCTGGCCTCTGGGGCTCTGAGCCTCACTGTCTTCCATTCTACCAGGGACCTCTCCCCCTTTCTAAATCAGGTCTTCTTTACCTTGCAATTTCAACCCATTTCTTCCAGTTGGGCAGGTCCTTCTCTATCCAAACACTCTTCAGATTCAATCTATTTCTTCCAGTGGGACCGGTCCTTCTGGATCCAAACACTCTTCAGAATTGTTTATTTTACAGCATCCATTTCCTTCCATCTGATCAGTTCCCACTCTCCCCATAAACAAGCAGGAAGCTGTGGCCAGCTCACTCCACACCCCTCTTCAACACGCTCGTTTCTCTTCTGATGCCACCGTTCTGCCCAAACAGCTCCGCTGAAGATCACCAATAAACTCTCTATTGCCTACACTGGCCCTCGTTCGATCTGACCACTTAGCAGGATTTTACACACTGGATTATCCCCTTTTTGGAATAATTGCTTCTTTGGCAAACCCACTCCAGTGTTCCTGCCTGTAGAATCCTACGGACAGAGGAGCCTGGCGGGCTACAGTCCAACAGTCCATGGGGCTGCAAGAGTGACAGGACTTAGCAACTAAACCACCACCATCCCTGGCTTTAATAGCTGCCCATCCTCTTACCCTTGCCCATTCTTCTGTCCTAAACTCCCCATCCATCCGATCTCTACAAGCAGGATTCCTCCCAGTCTGGAGTCGCCCTCCCACGCCCACAGGCGTTCATTGCCAGCGGTAGGCTCTGATATTTCATTCCCAGGACAGGGCTGGCTGGTGAGCTCTACGGAGCACAGACTTGGGCCCCCCCGCCCCCATCCCAGGATTCAGTGTCTCCCCCACCAGCGGCTGGGACCGGAAATCTGATCAATTTCCCCGCATCCTCTTCTTCCTCCAAATCCCACTTGAGCTCTGTCCCCAAGTCCTGGAGGCCCTGCCTCTCACGGGGTCTCCTCCGCACCGGCTGCCCTGGGGCACAGGCCCCCGTCTCAACGCGGCCCGCTAGGAGCGCCCTCTGCACGCCCTCTGCGCCCCCGCCGCCGCCTTCACCGCTCCGCCTACACGACAACCAGAGCAGTCTTTCAACTCACTAAACCGGGCTCTTGTCTAAAACCCTCCATCCCCCGCCCCCGCAACAAAGGCTTCGGTCGAGGACGGCCTCAGAGCCCTGCTTACTGTGACCGCTGACCAGCCTTCTCGCTTCCTCTTCACCCATCCCGGCAGAGCTGGGGATGAGAAGCAGCCTGGGGGCAATCAATTCAGCACTGATTACATAAACAGGATTCAGGATAGGGCGGGCGGCGTTTTTAGTTTTTTTATTTCTTTTTCAGAATCGTTTGTGACTTTTTCTACCAACTCAGTGATGCTCTCCACAAATCAAGTATCAGGTTCAAGACAGGCGGGGGCCTGGTGGGGCGGGGGGAGCCTTGAAGACGATTAAACTGGGGTCCATTCGTCTTGCCAGCATCTTTCTGGTGCATGTGTGTGGGGAACACTTCCAGCTCTAGGAGAGCAAGGAGCTGGCCCTGGTTTTAATGGGAAGGGTTTTAATGGGAAGATACAATTCCAGAATAAATGGGACTGCTCTTCTTTCACACTGGAATATCTGTGAGCCTCCCAAAGAGGGCACTTTATTAAGTTATAAAAATAGGTTTAATGTGAAACTATATACGATTTCCAGATTGACAGTTCAACAAATGAGGGAGTGAAGTATTTAATAAAGAAAGTATTCTCTTCAAGAATCATGGTAGGTGCAGGAGCAATAAAAGAGTATAAGAAACAACCAGATCCTACCTTACGGCACAGGGAACTTCGTTTCATATCCTGTGATGAGCCATGATGGGAAAGAATAGGAAAAAGAATGTACGTGTGTGTGTAACTGAGCTGCCTTGCTGCACACCAGAAATTAACACAATATTGTTAATTTCACAAAATTCAATAAAATGATTTTTTTAATGTAATGGAATCAGTTACGAAGGAGTAGACTGCGGCTGTAGCGAGGTCTACTTCAGAGGCACGTAGAATAACGAGGAAATCATAAAACAAGAAACGTTATCTCGGAAGTCCATGAATAAGTAAGAGAACTAACAGCCGTCAGGTTCAAAGAATCTTTTTACTGGCACACTTGTGAACACAGAGATTTTAGAAAAGCAGACTGAAAAAAAACCTTATTTTTTAAATAAAGTAGGCAAAGCAAACAGGATTATTACTGAACCAAGATTCCTATGTTAATAATCCTCTCAAATGAAATGAGTAAGTTGTGAAACTGCCCTCTCCTGTTCAAAGAATCCTTTTAAGTGCCATATGCTGTCCTCACGTAGATGTTAGAGCAGCCAGGCTACACAGACTGATGACTCGTAAACAATATAAGTCAAGCTGCCAACAACTCTGAGCTCCTATAGGAATCTCTGCTAAAGGATCTCTTTACTGAGTGAGCATGGAAATGAAAAACTCTAAGTCCCATATTCTTTCACTCAGCCTTTACTCAAAACTATAACCACAGCCAGAAACTCCAGGCCTTAACTGATAGTTTAAGAAGGAACTATGAAAAGAATTAGGGCTTCCCAGATGGCTCACTGGTAAAGAATCAGCCTGCAATGCAGGAGACGCAGGTTTGTAGGTTTGCAGGTTTGCAGGCTCGATCCTTGAGTCAGGAAGATCCCCTGGAGGAGGATATGGCAACTCACTCTTCTTGCCAGGAGAGTCTCATGGACAGAAGAGCCTGGAGGGCTACAGGTCATGGAGTCACAAAGAGTCGGACAAAACTGAGCAACTGAGCACAAGCTCGATGAAAAGAATTCAGGGAAAATTAATACAGGGAACTTAATGAAATAAAGCACACATTATCTATTACAGCTTATTTAAAAAGGAGGAAAAATGCTGTAAAATTTAGTTACTGATTACTGTCAAGTTCAAGGTGACTTACATTTAATCTGTCACTTGCTATTATAAGCTTGAATTTCTAAAGAAACTCAGTTTGTTTATAATGGGAAGAACAGTTTTCCTAGAGATATTTCAAAATAGGCTTAGATAGTTTAAAAGTTCCAAGGGCTATATTTCTGATTGCTTGTTATGAGAAGCTACGTTCATAAGAAATTTGTCTCCGAAAGCTATACTTTTTCACTTAATACAAGCCATTCTGTCATAGAAGGTTGATTTTATCCACTGATCTGATGATAATTAACTTACCATCTGTGAATTCACAGTATTTTGCAACTCCATCCAAATGTAATAACTTGACCTAATTGTCAGTGAGAGATCAGCGATGATGCTTTGTGAGAAATCAACCTATTGCAGAAGGAAGACATGAACCCAGGCAGTTTGACAATAAATCCCTGCTTTTAACCCTAACATTACAATGCTTCTCTATGAAAGAAATGACATGTTATAAGAAAGAGTAGCAGTAGAGTCAGTAGCATGACGACTAGCAGAGGAAGACCAGAAGTTAAACAGAATATTCACAGGAATATCCCATGGACTAGTTAATGAAACACTTTGACCCAAATTCAAATTTAGTGGATTGAGGAGTAAACGGGAAGGGCAAAACAGGAAATGGTAGGTAGATTATAATTTTGGATTATTAAGATCCTTCCTTTCAACTATATGATGTAAATTAAAATAATTTCATTTATAAGATTTATTAATATAGTAACATCAGGATCAGCAACGATCCTGTTTAACCATCTGCATTTTTTAAACACTCTATTTCAGTGCAATTAAACCATTAAAATGATCAGCATTTTGAGGGGGGAAATGTCTCCCCCCCAAATTGATGGCTCAGATGGTAGAGTCTGCATGCAATGCAGGAGACCCAAGTTCAATTCCTGGGTCAGGAAGTTCCCTGGAGAAGGAAATGAAAACCCACTCAGTACACTTGCCTGAGAAATCCCGGGGACAGAGGAGCCTGGTGGGCTACAGTCCATGGGGCCACAAAGAATCAGACACACTGAGCAAATTTCACTTTCACTTTCAAATTGTTGCCACAAGCACAGCACATTGTGAGTCAGTTAGATCCTAACAGGACCACTCTTCACCTATCCGAAAGCTTCCTGCTTCTAAGACAGCTGCTTTCACTTTAATCCAGCGTTTTGTGACATATATTTATACAGTTGTATCGAGCAGAAATTCAAGCACTACCAAAATGTTAGTGAATTAATAAATTTTAAAGTGCATTTCCAAGGCAATAACATGTAGAGTCGAGAATTTTCATTAGATGTGGCATCTGTAACAAAGCTTCCAGTGTCCAAATCCCCCCAAATTGTATTGCAGAAGGAAGACATGAACCCAGGCAGTTTGACAATAAATCCCTGCTTTTAACCCTAACATTACAATGCTTCTCTATGAAAGAAATGACATGTTATAAGAAAGAGTAGCAGTAGAGTCAGTAGCATGACGACTAGCAGAGGAAGACCAGAAGTTAAACAGAATATTCACAGGAATATCCCATGGACTAGTTAATGAAACACTTTGACCCAAATTCAAATTTAGTGGATTGAGGAGTAAACGGGAAGGGCAAAACAGGAAATGGTAGGTAGATTATAATTTTGGATTATTAAGATCCTTCCTTTCAACTATATGATGTAAATTAAAATAATTTCATTTATAAGATTTATTAATATAGTAACATCAGGATCAGCAACGATCCTGTTTAACCATCTGCATTTTTTAAACACTCTATTTCAGTGCAATTAAACCATTAAAATGATCAGCATTTTGAGGGGGGAAATGTCTCCCCCCCAAATTGATGGCTCAGATGGTAGAGTCTGCATGCAATGCAGGAGACCCAAGTTCAATTCCTGGGTCAGGAAGTTCCCTGGAGAAGGAAATGAAAACCCACTCAGTACACTTGCCTGAGAAATCCCGGGGACAGAGGAGCCTGGTGGGCTACAGTCCATGGGGCCACAAAGAATCAGACACACTGAGCAAATTTCACTTTCACTTTCAAATTGTTGCCACAAGCACAGCACATTGTGAGTCAGTTAGATCCTAACAGGACCACTCTTCACCTATCCGAAAGCTTCCTGCTTCTAAGACAGCTGCTTTCACTTTAATCCAGCGTTTTGTGACATATATTTATACAGTTGTATCGAGCAGAAATTCAAGCACTACCAAAATGTTAGTGAATTAATAAATTTTAAAGTGCATTTCCAAGGCAATAACATGTAGAGTCGAGAATTTTCATTAGATGTGGCATCTGTAACAAAGCTTCCAGTGTCCAAATCCCCCCAAATTGCAACATACGCTTCTGAGAAAAAGAATAAAGTATCTGTTCAGTTACTGGTAATCTTAAAAGGGCAGGAACAGCTGCCAAATCATTAGAGGTTGGTAATCCATGTGTGTCTTTTTTGAGGGAGACAATCTGTAATTAATTCCGCATTCGCCAGCTGGTGTCACTCCCGTCCCTCTCCTCCCCCGCTAAAAAAAATCAGTCGTGGGAAGATGAAGAGTAGTGTCTGCTGCCAGACTTAGGAAAAGAAGGAAAGAAACTGGCACCACATGCCTAATACACTCAGAAAATGTGTAAAATGAGTAAGAAGTGATTCCACTTCATTCGTTACCTGCAATACGCTCATTGAAGGAACTATCAATGTATGGATTTTAGCTTCAAGCGCGGTTGTCCTTGCTCAGTCGCTCAGTTGTGTTCAACTCCTTGTGACCCCGTGGACTGCATCCTGCCACGCTCCTCTGTCCTCCGCTATCTCCCAGAGTTTGCTCAAATTCAGGCTCATTGAGTCAGTGATGCTATCTAACCATCTTATCTTCTATCGCCCCTTCTCCTCCTGCCTTCACTCTTTCCCAGCATCAGGGTCTTTTCCAGTGAATCGGCTCTTCGCATACGTGGCCAAAGTATTGGAGTTTCAGCTTTAGCATCAGTCCTTCCAATGAATATTCAGGTTTGACTTCCTTTAGGATTGACTGGTTGGATCTCCTTGCAGTCCAAGGGATCCTCAAGAGTCTTCTCCAACACCACAGTTTGAAAGCATCGATTCTTCAGCATTCAGCCTTCTTTACGATCCAACTCTCACATCCGTACATGACTACTGGAAAAACCATAGCCTGGACTGCAAAGTGAGTCTTGCCAAAGTTGCTTTAATAAGATAACAAGTCTACAAGGTTTGCAAAAGCAGCCATGAGGCGAGGCACCTATAGGTGTCCTTCACAAAGTATTGAGTATTTGGCCACTTAGTGGAGTGAAGACTAGAATCGCAGAGTGGGGCACTAACATCTGGACCAGTTATTTTCAGCTGAAGGTGATTCTAGACCCTAGACATCTGCCCTTGCCTGGAGGCTTTTCTAAGATTTTAAAACCTGGTGCAAGGGGTGGCTTCCAGCATCTCAGGTGGAGGCAGGGATGCTACTGAACACCCAGCAGCACACGGGGCAGCCTCACAGACACAGAATAACCTGGCCCACAATGTCAGTCCTGCCCAGGCTGAGAAACCCCGATGGGGATTCCAGACGCTAATGAGTTTCCCACTCTATAGGTCTCTCTAGCGATGCTTCCACGGAATCAGAAAACACCCCTTGTGTCAGGATGTGCCTGCAAGTGCCACAGTCGGTCAGCTGGTGGCAAGGCTGGGACTGGAGGCTGTGAGAATCCCCTTCTCATCCCGTCTCATCTCCTGAGATGGAAAGGACAAAGTACAAAAGGCTACCGCAAGACTGCGACACCACACCGTTCAAACTCAGGCTCAAGCGGAATCACAGAACATGACAACTTCCCCACACAGTCCAAGGATCACACACAGAGCACAGCCTTCACACGGTTTAGTAACTGGTCTTAGTTCATCATTTTTATTATTTCCATTATAAATGAAAAAAAAAAAGCCTAACACTTGTTACTTCAAAGTTGGCAGATCCAAATAATTTAGCTATCGATCAGACTGTTTCCTAACATATATGTTCAGTTATGCTATTTTTGAGGCAATAACACTCACTGTGAAATGTAGTGACAAGTGAATGAAGAAAGGGAGCTTGGTTTGCACCATCCAAACTCATTCCTTCTCTGTTTCCTGGTGACCTAAGGTGGTTCCCACTGGGGTTCTTGGCGGGACCCAGGCGTACCATCTATGCCTGCTATGGGTGCACATGTGGTCCCCAAATAGACCTCTTTTTTCTCTGATTTCACTTCTGCACTTGGACTAGTCATATTACAGGTGTTTGATTTTTTTTTTAGTTTTAAAAATATAAATCATATGGCAATCATTTTACCTTAAAATCAGAAATAATCAAATATAGGCAAGCTGATTTTAAAAGTCACCTTCACATTTTCAAAAATAAATTGTATGTAAACTATCCACCCTTTAACAAAACTTGCATCTAAATTCCTCCTGTCCTTTATCCTATCATCTACTACCATCTCCATCTTTAGTCCATCGTTTCACTTATATATGTCACTTGTCCCGTCATCACAGCATAACCCTTGGCTCGGGTGTGATTATCTGACAACCACAGTCATTTTCCGTCAGGAGGCAGCATGGGAACCAGGTCCTGAGGGATGGGGTTAACAGGAGCAAGGATGAAGGTCTTCTGGGAAGAATACAATGAACATTAGTATGAAAAGAAGCAGAAGAGGAAAAGCACAGCCACGTGTCTGCAATGGTCCTGAACAGGGGTCGGCTGCTAACAGGCAAAGGTCCCAGAACTGGGGACAGAAATAAGACCGGGCCACTTAGCTAGGATGTGGTTGAAGGACTCATGCATTCTGAGGGGAGGAGGGTAAACCCCAGGACTTCTAAAGTCCACTCCCAAGCTGAGATTCTTCTGCCCTACTGAACACTGACATGAGAAATGTAGGTCAAGGCCAGGCTGTGAAAAGATTTGACTGCTTGTTGGGGTCGAGAGCCTGAAAAAGACTGACAGCTAGGGAGAGGACATGGAAGGTGTGGGGCCTGCAGAGTAGCGAGCTGCCGCCACGCTGAGGAGTGAGGCAGTGAGATGCGGGATGGATGATGATGCTGGATGACAAATTCAGTGCACCACAGGAGGCTACCAGCCATGTCACCAACGTTCTCGAACTAAGGTTGGAGGCGGGGGGCGGGGGCAGGGGAAGTGGAAGGAAGGGAAAAGACACAGGTAATTTATGAGATTGCTGGTCTAAAAGAGCGTAACAGAGAAGCACGAAGACCCAGATCCCACTGGCCCATGAATGGAAATTGGAATTCAGGAGCTGCTGCAAATTCAGTTAGAAAGCTGAGTTTCCTTTTAGACAAGTCACATGTGAGGTTCATGTTCACCAGAAGAATCACAACACATTCTTCAGCTCTCATATTCTGCCTCCTCTGTAGAGGCTTCCTTGACATCCTCAACCACACGACAGCTGCGACATCACTGCCGCCACTACGCAGACTCTAAACACCCTACGTCTTCCTCCACCTCGGCTTCTGCACGTGATCTCAGCCTCTGTCTAGGTGATTCCCAGGTAGAAAGGATGGGGGCCTTCTCCTAAAAACACTGTTATGGGCTGAATTCAAGCACTGAACACTCCTGAGATACCAATTTTAAATCCACGGGGAAAAGATGTGACAGATATTAAATATGATTTATCTGTCTATTCATGTGCTCATTCAGTAAACAAATAGAGGTTTGCTTTCCTGCTCTGTATTGGGATCACATAATTCAAAGAGGACTTTCCTGGTGGCTCAGATGGTAAAGAAGCTGCCTGCAGTGCAGGAGACAAAGGTTCCTTCCCTGGGTCAGGAAGATCCCCTGGAGAAGGGGAGGGCAACCCACTCTAGTCTTCTCACCTGGAGAATCCCATGGACAGAGGTGCCAGGCGGGTTATAATCCATGGAGTCGCAAAGAGCTGGACACGACCAAGTGACCAGCACTGACACAGCTCTTGCCTTTCTTTCTGTGCAGGAGAGAATTCGAGCATCTCCAAGATTCTGGCCCAGTTCCGGCTCCATCAGAGCACTCGTATTAAAAGAGACTGTCCTTCCTAGTGCGACGTCAGTAACTGTCCACCACAACCTCTGTACGTGTTTCTTTTCGTCTTCCCTGTGTGCCTTTGATTTTGCTTTTACACTTAAAAAATAAAAACTACTTTTTAGCATCCTTTGTATACAATGCTGGATACATTCTACTGAGGAGAAAGATTGGAACAAGTACAAAGAAACAGTCACAGAATCTACATCACTGTTATGTTGTTTGAGACTAATAATCACTAAGTTGTGCTTAAGGTATACCTAGAACAAAGTAGAAAAAATACACATTAGGAACATTTAGGAACATTTCTAAGATGTGTGATGCCCACACTTCTTTACTTTTTTCCACATTCTAACTCAGTAAACAATCGAGCCAATGTGCCTATAAAACAGATCACTAAATGTAATTATATTTACGAGTAAAACTACTTAAGATCCCAACTACCAGGATCGGAGGCAGATGATCAGAGCTCAAGAGGACAGTCATCAGCTTGCCGAGCGCTATCTACCAGGCTGCTCTACAACGGTGGAGGAGGTGAGCAGCATGCAGGCATCTACCATGCTTATATTACAGTCAGCGATGTGTGAGATGGAAGAAGCTGGAAAACAAGACTGCTGCAGCAGGTATCGGTGCTAGAAATAAACCCTGCAGACAATTAAAATCAGTTGGAATCCACTGGGAACATTTTCATTGTTTGCTTTACTTGCTACCTCACACTGAGATTATGAAACAGAGTCGGTAAAGGACCGTATCTTATCACGTAACCTTGACATTTATTATCCACATAACTTAATTGTTTCTGACCTTTGGGCATCTCAGGAGACCCACAACACTTCCATGAGGTCTCGCCAACCCACTCCAGTCTCATTGATCTGCCATGTTTCTGGACCACTCTTGGACTGCAAGGAGATCCAACCAGTCCATCCTAAAGGAGATCAGTCCCAAATATTCACTGGGAGGACTGACGCTCAAGCTGAAACTCCAATACTTTGGCCACTTGATGGGAAGAACTGACTCTTTAGGAAAAGACTCTGATGCTGGGAAAGATTGAAGGTGGGAGGAGAAGGAGATGCCAGAAGATCAGATGGCTGGATGGCATCACCAATCGCTGGACATGAGTTTGAGTAAACTCAGGGAGTTGGTGAAGAACAGGGAAGCCTGGTATGCTGCGATCCATGGGGTCAAAAAGAGTCGGACACAACTGAGTGAACTGAACTGAACTGGACTCCCTGTCCACCTCAGTCCTGCTGGGACACGTCCTCATAGGCTGCCTTGCTGTTTGCTCATTCCCCACCTCTCCAGCTAGAGTGTGACTCCAGAAGTTCAGAGAACATGTCTTGTGCTGCTTGGACCTCACAGCTGGCACCACAGGGCGACAGGCCCTTTGGATAAAAGGAGAAAGGGAAGGAAAGACAGAAAGTGGAGGCAAGGAGGAGGAGGAGAGGGATGGGAGAGGGGGAGGGCAGGGAGGAACACATGTGACGGACCTACCATCGCACAGAGGAACCCAAGTCTGTCGGCCCAAATCCTGATCAAGGCCGATCCTCTACCAACCAAAAGAGGCCAGCGAGTCAGAGGCCCTGCTGCCAGTGATCAGAGAAGGCTGGAGAGGAGCTTACAGCCGCTGAAACGGCTTTACTTCCGCAAAGACACCCTTTCATTCAGTTGCAAGTTAATTTGTCTTTTTTCACTGAAGTATAGTTGATTTTTTCCCGTAGTCATGTATGGTTGTGAGAGTTGGACTGTGAAGAAAGCTGAGCGCCAAAGAACTGATGCTTTTGAACTGTGGTGTTGGAGAAGACCCTTGAGAGTCCCTTGGACTGCAAGGAGATCCAACCAGTCCATTCAGAAGGAGATCAGTCCTGAATATTCACTGGAAGGACTGAAGCTGAGGCTGAAACTCCAATACTTTGGCCACGTGATGGAAAGAGCTGACTCCTTTGAAAAGACCCTGATGCTGGGAAAGGTTGAAGGTGGGAGGATGATAGAGGATGAGATGGTTAACTGGAATCACTGATTCGATGGACCTGAGTTTGAGCAAGCTCCGGGAGCTGGTGATGGACAGGGAGGCCTGCCGTGCTGCCGTCCATGGGGTCGCAGAGTCGGACACGACTGAGCCACTGAACTGAACTGATGGTTGATTTACAATGACTCAGGGGTACACTAAAGTGATTCGGTTCCATATACACATGCACAAAACCTTCCGGATTCCTTTCCATTATAGGTTATTACAAGATACTGAATACAGTTCCCTGTGCTATATATAAAATTCCTTTTGCCTACCTATTTTATATTAATATATAGTGGTGTGAATCTGTTAATTCCAAATTCCTAATTTACCCCCTCCCCACTTTCCCCTTTGGCAAGCATAAACTTATTTTCTAGGTGAGTCTATTTTATTTCTGCAAATAAATTCACTTGCATCATTTTTTCAGAGTGCATATATCATACGCTATTTGTTTTTGACTCATTTCACTCAGTGTGAGACCCTCTAGGACCGTCCACGTTGCTGTGAGTGGCATTGCTTCACTGTTCGTAGCTGAGTAGCATTCCGCTCTACATATGGACCACATCTTCTGTATCCAGTCATCTGTCTGTGGACACTTAGGTTGCTTCCATGTCTTGGCTATTGGAAACTTTACTTTGCTTATGAGTTCAATGCACCCATACTACACAGTATGTTAAAAGTTTATTGACTTAAACACATACGAAACTAAGGAAAGTTTCAATTTATAATTTAATAGAATAGCAAAAACACACCAGACTGTCAATAGATTTTGCAAGCCTGGTTTTCTCCTTGACAAATACTGATTTTGTTCAGTGTACTATATTTTATTAATTCAAGGTTTCAAGATCATTAATTCTCCCACATGAGTCTTTACTGGCAAGATTCTATTAATAAAAAAATAAGAAATCTCAAATTCACAATGTAGATAAAAATAATTTGATAATTCTATTTATATATAGCTATATTTATAAATAAGCTCAGACAGTAAAGAATCGGTCTGCAATGCAGGAGAGCTGGGTTGGATCCCTGGGACGGGAAGATCCCCTGGAGAAGGAAATGGCAACCCACTTAGTATTCTTGCTGGGGAAATCCCATGGATAGAGGAGCCTGAAAGACTATAGTGCATGGGGTCATTAAGAGTCAGACAGGACTGAGCATGCACGCAGGCACGCAGACACACACTTCACTCACAAACACAAATTATATTTTTCAAGTAAAATGATCTAGGGTTTCTCTGCGATTATAATTGCACATTTTTACTTGTACAGATATGTGATAGTAATAGATGCGTGTATACACAGAGTGATATTACAGTCTTGAAAATGACTTTCACAAGCATCATTTCATTTGGCCCTCACTAAAACAGGCAGGCCAGACAGAATTCACGATGCACGCTTTGTGACACGTTACAGCACACGGTCACACAGTGATGTCAGAGACTCGCCGTGGATCACAAAGCAGGGGAGAGAGAAGGAAGAAGGCAGACAGCGAAGGCAAGAGAAGAGGAAAGCCGGCGGATACAAGCATGTGAGAGGCTTCATTCTCATGCTTCTTATCTCCCCAGTGACAGTATTCTCAAAATTCTAGTGAGCTGCTGCCCTGTAAACTGATGGTTCCAGAGTCATAAAAGCTAAGCTTCCTTTAGATGCGGTTCAGTATATCAAATTCTTTATTAAAACAGATGGGTATCAAAATGTACCAGTGCTCAACTGTTCACAACTCGCATTTTTGTTTATGTAATGCTCACAGTGCCAAGTCCTTCTTTTAAAGGAATGAGGAGACAAGAGAGCCACTTCCTAGCACATTTTCTCTGAATCTCACAGACAGCCTTCCCATCGTTATTTTCTTAATTTTACATAATGTCCACTTATGATATAGCTTTTATAAATGATCAGCAAAGATTTGGACTTTGGTAAAAGTTGGAACTTTTTGTTCCTGATATATACGTGTGTGTGTGAGAGAGAGACATATTACATGTTGTTTATTTTAGCCGAATAAGTTTCACTTGTACTATTTCTTCAGTTCAGTTCAGTCGCTCAGTCGTGTCCAAATTTGTGACCCCATGGACTGTAGTACTCTAGGCCTCTCAGTCCATCACCAACTCCTGGAGTCTACCCAAACCCATGTCCATCGAGTGGGTGATGCCATCCAACCATCTCATCCTGTCGTCCCCTTCTCCTCCTGCCCTCAATCTTTCCCAGAATCAGGGTCTTTTCAAATGAGTTAGCTCTTCCCATCAGGTGACCAGACTGCTGGAGTTTCGGCTTCAATATTAGTCCTTCCAATGAACACCCAGGACTGATCTCCTTTAGGATGGACTGGTTGGATCTCCTTGCAGTCCAAGGGACTCTCAAGAGTCTTTTCCAACACCACAGTTTAAAAGCATTAATTCTTCAGTGCTCACCTTTCTTTATAGTCCAACTCTCACATCCATACATGACCCTTAGAAAAACCATAGCCTTCAGCAGATGAACCTTTGTTGGCAAGGTAATATCTCTGCTTTTTAATATGCTTTCTAGTCTGGTCATAACTTTCCTTCCAAGGAGTAAGCATCTTTAATTTCATGGCTGCAATCACCATCTACAGAAATCTTGGAGCCCAGAAAAATAAAGTCAGCCACTGTTTCCACTGTTTCCCCATCTATTTCCCATGAACTGATGGGACCAGATGCCATGATCTTAGTTTTCTGAATGCTGAGCTTTAAGCCAACATTTTCACTCTTCTTTCACTTTCATCAAGAGGCTCTTTAGTTCTTCTTCACTTTCTGGCATAAGAGTAGTGTCATGTGCATATCTGAGGTTATTGATATTTCTCCTGGCAATCTTGATTCCAGCCTGTGTGTCTTCCAGCCCAGTGTTTCTCATGATGTACTCTGCATAGAAGTTAAATAAGCAGGGTGACAATATACAGCCTTGACGTACTCCTTTTCCTATCTGGAAACAGTCTGTTGTTCCATGTCCAGTTCTAACTGTTGCTTCCTGACCTGCATACAGGTTTCTCAAGAGGCATGTCAGATGGTGTGGTATGTCCATCTCTTTCAGAATTTGCCACAGTTTATTGTGATCCACACAGTCAAAGGCTTTGGTATAGTCAATAAAGCAGAAATAGATGCTTTTCTGGAACTCTCTTGCTTTTTCAATGATCCAGCGTATATTGGCAGTTTGATCTCTGGTTCCTCTGCCTTTTCTAAAACCAGCTTGAACATCAGGGAGTTCACGGTTCACGTATTGCTGAAGCCTGGCTTGGAGAATTTTGAGCATTACTTTACTAGCATGTGAGATGAGTGCAATTGTGTGGTAGTTTGAGCATTCTTTGGCATTGCCTTCCTTTGGGATTGGAATGAAAACTGACCTTTTCCAGTCCTGTGGCCACTGCTGAGTTTTCCAATTTGCTGGCATACTGAGTGCAGCACTTTCACAGCATCATCTTTCAGGATTTGAAATAGCTCTACTGGAATTCCATCACCTCCACCAGCTTTGTTCGTAGTGATGCTTTCTAAGGCCCACTTGACTTCACATTCCAGGATGTCTGGTTCTAGATGAGTGATCACACCATCATGATTATCTGGGTGGTGAAGTTCTTTTTTGTATAGTTCTTCTGTGTATTGTTGCCACCTCTTCTTAATATCTTCTGCTTCTGTTAGGTCCCTACCATTTCTGTCCTTTATGGAGCCCATCTTTGCATGAAATGTTCCCTTGGTATCTCTAATTTTCTTGAAGAGATCTCTAGTCTTTCCCATTCTGTTGTTTTCCTCTCTTGAGTAAGACTTTCTTATCTCTCCTTGCTATTCTTTGGAACTCTGCATTCAAATGGGTATATCTTTCCTCTTCTCCTTTGCTTTTCACTTCCCTTCTTTTCACAGCTGTTTGTAAGGCCTCCTCAGACAGCCATTTTGCTCTTCTGCATTTATTTTTCTTGGGCATGGTCTTGAATCCTATCTCCTGTACAATGTCATGAACCTCCATCCATAGTTCATCAGGCACTCTGTCTATCAGATCTAGTCCCTTAAATCTATTTCTCACTTCCACTGTATAATTGTTAAGGATTTGATTTAGGTTGTACCTGAATGGTCTAGTGGTTTTCTCCACTGTCTTCAATTTCAGTATGAATTTGGCAATAAGAAGTTCACGATCTGAGCCACAGTCAGCTCCCAGTCTGTCTTTGGCTACAAAGAATATAATCAATCTGATTTCGGTGTCAACCATCTGGTGATGTCCATGTGTAGAGTTTTCCCTTGTTTGTTAGTAGAGGGTATGACCAGG
>SJYG01000105.1:2897104-2907537 GCA_006410535.1 Litocranius walleri | reverse complement strand
GGGTATGACCAGGGCATTCTCTTACTATCTTTTACATTGTTCAAATTTTAGATGAGATCCCTTTAGGTATAAATCTGTTTACATATGCAGTATGTTTACCCAAGCAAGAAAAAAACTAAGCACTGTGGGCTCCAGGACTTGGAAAGAAGAAATGGAAGAAGGGAAGAGAGGGAAAGGGGGAAGAAGGAAGACAAGCTTTCTACCCTACAGAAAAAGGCACCGTCCTCTTCCGTTTTTCATAAAGCAGGTTGCATCGCAGGGACAGAACCGGCTTCCTCGGAGCCTCATTGGTGTGTTACAGATTGCTGTTGGCCACTGACCTGACCATCTGCTGGAGAAGACCGGAGCATTCTGTGCTCACCTGGATGAAGCCTGGACTTCTTGCCTCTGTTAGGATGATCCTGACCCAGATTAAAGAAACTTACTATGCTACTGATATCTTGAGAATTTAAAAACAGTTAAGCAACAGCATCTCCCTTTCTTTCTATTTTCTTGACACTTTTAAAGCAGCATCTATTCCAAAATGCTTGGGGACAGTATTTCTTAAGTACATCAATTTCAGGTCACATCATTAAATGCATGTCCATTCTTTGACCTGAGAATTGAATTCTGTTAAATTGTCTTAGAAAAGTAAAACAATCATTGGGTTTCTAACACAACATGGATTCTGACATCGTTCTTTCTCAGTAGGAATCCCCTCCCCTGTAATTCCTGTACTTCTGTCAGTCAAGGTTATTCTGAACTAAGTAAGCTAGAGGTCTGAAGAAGACCCCATAAAGGGTATTTCCTATGGAATGTGATTTTGCACAACTTTCTTTTTCAATGTGTCTCTCTTAAGGGTTACCTTTTCCTTTGTTTTGACTTTATCCTTTTTTTTCAAGTAATAATTATTCACATGGAAAACAGGTGCAATTCTCTGAGTCACACTACAAATGGTAAATGGAAACTATAATTTAGGACTAAGAAATATCTCCCTGTTCAAGATGTACAGAAATATTTTCAGCAGGATATTTAAGGTCACCTAGGATTTCTCTGACGGGAGTAAATTTTTCCTGCCTCTCCTAAAAGGGAGATACAGAACCATATAAGACAATTCCTAATTTAAAAAATCTCCTTTTTATCGCATTGATTCGGGTTCTTTGGATAACCTTGACCAATATATCCCTATTTTCAATAATGTCTGGAACAATCAGACAGAAGACCAACAAGGAAAGAGAGGACTTGAACTTTAAAGACCAATATGGCCTAACAGACCTGTACAGAACACTCCAGCCAACAGCAGCAGCAAACATGTCTTTTTCCAGTGTGCACCATTCTCCAGAAAAGATAGCATATGTTTAACCACAAAACAAGTCTTACAAACATAAAAGGGTGGAAACCATAGCAACTGAATGAAACCAAAAATCAATATTAGAGAAATAACTGAAATATTAACAAATATGTGGAAATTGAGCAACACAGGCTTGAAAAACCAATGAGTCAAAGAAAACATCATAAGGGAAATTAAATAACATCTTGAGTCAAATAAAAGCAAAAGCACGACATACCAAAAATACGGGACGCAGTAAGTCAGCAACAAGAGCAAAGTGTACACCAGTAAACACGTTCAAAGAAGAAAGATCCCCAAACAAAACAAAACTCTACACATCAAGGAAATAGGGAAAAAGCAACACTGAGCCCAAACTTACCAGAAGGAAGGAAATAATAAAGACAAGAGCAGAAATAAATAAAATAGAGAATGGAAAAACACAGGATCAATGAAGTCAAGAGTGGTTTATTGAAATGATCAATAAAATGACAAAGAGAAAACTCAAATACATAAATATCAGAAATGAAAGAGGAGATATTGTAATTAATGCCACAGACATAAAAAAGATATGAGACTATTGTGAACAATTATATGTCAATATTGGATGACTCAATAGAAATGAATACATTTCTAAAATATACAGCACACCAGTACTGAATCATAAAGAAACAAAACTTTTGAGCAGACCTCTACCTAGTAAGGAGATTGAATGAGTAGTCAAAAACTTCCAAACAGAATTCCAAGCCCAGATGGCTTCACTGGAGAATTCTACCAAACATGTAAAGACGAATTAATGCCAATCCTTCTGACATTCTTCCCAAAAGTTGAAGTCAAAGGAATATTTTATGAGGATGCCAAACCAAAAATACTACAAAGAAAGAGAACTACAGACTATCATGACAAGTATTGATGCAAAATTCCTCAACAAAATACCACCAAACTGAATTCAACAGCACATTAAAAGTATAATAAATCATGACAAAGTGGGAATTAGTCCTGGTATAAAAAATGTTTCAGTACATTAAAATGCATTAATATCCCTGATGCTGGGAAAGATTGAAGACAGGAAAAGAAGGAGATGACAGAGGATAAGATGGTTGGATCATATCACTGACTCGATGGACATGAATTTGAGCAAGATATGGGAGTTGGTGATGGACAGGGAAGTCTAGCATGCTGCAGTCCATGGGGTTGCAAAGAATCGGACATGACTCAGGGATTGAACTGAACTACATTAACAAAACAAAGGATAAAATTCACATGACCATCACAAATGACATAGATAAAGCATGTTGCAAAAGTCAACATCCATTTACAGTAAAAATGGTCAACACACTAGGAATAGAAGAAAATTACCTGGACATAAAAAGCCATATATGAAAAGCCCACAGCTAACATACTCACTGGTGAAAAAAACTGAAAGTGGTTCCTCTAAGATGACTAAAGTTGAGTGCCAAAAAATTGATGCTTTCAAATTGTGGTGCTGGAGAAAACTCAAGAGTCTCTTGGACCACAAGGAGATCAAACCAGTCAATCCCATAGGAAATCAACCCTGAATACTCATTGAAAGGACTCATGCTGAAGCTGAAGCTCCAATACTTTGGCCACCTGATGCAAAAAACTGACTCTTCGGAAAAGATCCTGAGGCTGGGAATGATTGAAAGCTAAAGGATGAGATGGTTAGATAGCATCACCAACTCAATAGACATGAAACTGAGCAAACTCTGGGAGATAGTGAAGGACAGGGGAGGGCCAGCATGCTGCATTCCATGAGGTCACAAAGAGACCGATGTGGCTTAGCAACTCGAGCACAATAACAAAGGTTGGGAAGAAGCAAGAACTTCCACTCAGATCACTTCTCTTCAACATAGTACTAAAGGTCCCAGCCAGAGCAATTAGGCAAGAAAAAGAAGTCAAAGACATTCAAAAGGGAAGAGGCTATACTGTCACCAATGAGTTCTTATTTATTAAGGAAAGCCAAGTCCATCATGGCACTTCCTCTCATTATTCAGATTTGGCAACAATAGCTTGTGAGACGGCAACACAAACTTTTAAAAATAACTCTCAGACTGTCAAAGGATAAAACATTCAGCAGAAGCCCTAATATATGAAAGTCTATGGCAGTCTAATATATTAAAGTCCATATCAAGCTAACAGCACCTGCAGTTTGCAAAGTTTCTCAACCAGTCCACCCTAAAGGAAATCAGTCCTGAACATTCACTGAAAGGACTGATGCTGAAGCTGAAACTCCTATACTTTGGCCACCTGATGCGAAGAACTGACTCATTGGAAAAGACCCTGATGCTGGGAAAGATTGAAGGTGGGAGGAGAAGGAGACGACAGAGGATGAGATGGCTGGATGGCATCACCGACTCAATGGACATGAGTTCGAGTAAACTCCAGGAGTTGGTGATGGACAGGGAAGCCTGGTATGCTGCAGTCCATGGGGTCACAAAGAGCTGGACAGAACTGAGCAATTGAACTGAACTGAAGCATACACTGGAAATTTTATCTCATTTAATCCCATATTTAACCCTACAAGGCAGGCATTCTGCTCATCCCATTTCATAGATGAGTCTTAGAAAGGCTTCTCATGTATTCATGGTCCCAGAGAAATATGAAGCAGAACTTGAAATCCAACATAAGCTTATTTACCTCAAATTTACCCTTTATGTAAACTACATTTTGGGTTTTGTGCCTCGAGGCCGGTCATTCCCTGTATTAGAAAAACCCTACTTACCAGCCTTATTTGAACTTTATCATGTATCTATAGTTCCAGCAAACCCCTTCCAGGGAAATACTGTATCTCAGGCCCACTCTGGAACACTATTCTTTCTTTCTACAGGCTATAAAGTGAAAGTAGCAACCTGAAACCATATGAAATATTCTGCAATATTCCATTCAACTAAGTTTCTTTCTTCTTTATGTCAAAGTTCTTTTGTCTTGCTTTTGCATTTAGCTTTAAATTATTGAAATACATGTAAAGTGAATGACTCGCTGTTCTAAATTATAAAGATAAGAGGCATATTAATAGACTTTTTAAAAGAAGATTTGGGAGCTCATGAAGTGATTTCCATCCAGGGACTCCCAACCACATATTACCGAGCTGCTTATAACCAAGAATCTAAATTAGAAAGAAAATGAGCAAGTCTGAATAAGACTTTATCATTCTTAAAGGAATTAGTTAATATTTCAAATGTGTTCATTAAAGACACACAGTGCCACATGCCAGAGGCTTTAACTTCCCAAGCTTATTTTTAAAACCCTAATTATAGTAATAAAAATGAAAAAAATGCACTCCATACATTATTTATAGAAAAAAAGGATATTCGAATGCTCATTTTTATGTATAATTCAATTCCTCTTATAAGAATTTGAATATCAAACTCACCTTATCCTTACCCATAATGATATTTTTTAACCACAAGTGCCCACAGTGATTCTTAAGAGCACTTATCTGATTTAACTTACATCACTTAATAGTAGTGATGTCTATCATGTAATTATTTGTGGGTAAGTGAGAAGCATCAAAATCTTAACAAATAAACACAGGACCTCAGCCATTTGAACGAGGTATGAATTATGCCTTGATTTTCTTTCTTCCTAAAATTCAGTTAACAACTTATTTTAATGTGTCTAGTTTTTCCCAGTATTAAAATTATTTACCAAAGTCAGTTTCCACATAAATTAAACTACATACATCTCCAGTCCCATTGTTCCTCTGGGACTGCAAAATTTTTCTGCAAAGGGCAAGATGGTAAATATTTTAGGCCACAAGGACCATGGGGTCTCAGTGGGTCACACACCTTTTATTGTTTATTGGGTTTTGCCTATTTGTTTGCACTATCCTTTAAAATATAAACAGCGTGTCTAGTTCGCAGGCTGTATGTAAATAGGACTTCAGTTACATCTGGCCCTCAGACTGCCCCAAGCTGTGATGGTTTCCTATAAGGCACCTGTTACAGAGGCATTTATTTTTCTCTTAAGAAAAAAGAACTTGGATTTTTGCTGACTGATAAAACCACTACAATATTGTGAAGTATTTAGCCTCCAATTAAAATTAATAAATTTATATTAAAAATAAATAAAAATTTTTTAAAAGAAAAGGCTTTCAGCTTTTCAAAAAAAAAAAAACTTGGATTTTTTCTGAGTGATAACTTCTATGAGACTTAATCTCCCATAAGCTAGTGGTACAACTTTGAACTAATTACTCAGTCTCTCTGGGTTTTCTTTTCTGATTTACCTATAAATAAATGAGCAGATGACTTTCACGGGAGGGAGGAGACAGACAGATCCATGGGTCTCCGGGTAGGATGTGTGGTGATAGGAGAGAGGAGAGCCCCAGTAGGAAGTGGGTGGGGGTTCCATGTGGTCAGAGCTTGGGAGCCATGGAAGCCAGAATCTCCAAAGGGCATTTGTAGGCAGCAAGGGTGAATGCATCGCCACCTGCAGTGGTTGCATCCATCCGTGCAGCATCTGTTGGAATCTGGACACCTGCTCAGAGATGAATGAAGTATTCACCTCAGCACAGTTCTAAGTCTGACATTCAACTGGAGACACAGGTTCGATCCCTAGGTCAGGAAGACCCCCTGGAGGAGGAAATGGCAACCCACTCCAGTATTCTTGACTGGGAAATCCCATAGACAGAGAAGACTGGCGGGCTACAGTCCACGGGGTGGCAAAGATTCGGACACAGCTGAGCTCATATTGCCCATCCCATGAGAGCTCGATAGATGGAGTTGTTGGGGAAAGGAACAGAGACTTTATTCAGCAAGTCAGCTGATGGAGAAGACGGTGACCCCCTGTCTGGAAGAACCATCTTGCCTGACTTAGAATTCAGGTTTCTCCAGAATTGAAAGAGACACGTGTACCCCAATGTTCATCACAGTACTGTTTATAATAGCCAGGACATGGAAGCAACCTAGATGTCCATCAGCAGATGAATGGATAATAAAGCTGTGTACATATACACAATGGAGTATTACTCAGCCATTAAAAAGAATACATTTGAATCAGTTCTAATGAGGTGGATGAAACTGGAGCCGATTACACAGAGTGAAGTAAGCCAGAAAGAAAAACACCAATACAGTACACTAACACATGTATACAGAATTTAGAAATATGGTAATGATAACACTGTGTGCGAGGCAGCAAAAGACGTATAGAACAGTCTTTTGGACTCTGTGGGTGAGGGAGAGGGTAGGATGATTTGGGAGAGTGGCATTGAAACATGTATAACATCATATAAGAAATGAATCGCCAGTCTAGGTTCGATGCAGGGTGCAGGATGCTTGGGGCTGGTGCACTGGGATGACCCAGAGGGATGGTGTGAGGAAGGAGGGGGGAGAGGGGTTCGGGATTGGGAACACGTGTATACCCGCTGTGGATTCACGTTGATGTGTGGCAAAACCAATACAATATTGTAAAGTAAAAAATATACATATAATAATAAATAAATAAGAACTCAGATTTCATTTCTTTTATATTAAAAGGGGTGAGGCTTACTGTCACACATTACCTGGCGCTGGCCAGCCTCCAGTAGGAGGAGGGCGGGGCCTCTTTATTACTTTTTATTGCCTGCCTCCACAGGTGGGTCAGGTCTCCTGCGAGCTAAACAAAGGCATTTTTGCTTAAGGCTCATTACCTGGGTGTTTGCACAAACTCTGGGAGTTAGTGAAGGACAGGGAAGCCTGGCGTGCTACAGTCCATGGGGTCACCAAGAGTCAGACACGACTGAGCAACTGCACAACATTACCTGGGAGGCAGGGTCCCCAGATATGGGCCACTGCGTAGCATTTCAGCTTAAAAGCAACATCCCTTTAGTGATGAACTTGAATGCAAAGGTTCTTCTGATGACACTAGCGTCACCTGCGCCTGCTGTAAGGGGGGATCAGAAAGCTGGACATGCCTGGGGAGAGTTTCTCGGAAAGACGCTCTGGATTTGACCCCAGCCCTGAGCAGAGACAGGAGCAGCACCTTCCCAGCTCAAAGGAGCAACAGTCAGGTCTGTGGAATAAAGAGATGCTAAGTTCCACGTGGAGGGGCACATGCAGCTCGGGGTGGTCCAAGCAGAAGAAGGGGGTCAAAAGAGTCGAGAGGAGGTTGGAGGGTGCGCAGGATGAAGTCAGGAAGGACAGCATGGGTCATGTGGCGCAGCCCATGCTGGACGCTGCGGGCGAAGGGATTCACTGAGGGCTTTTCAGCAGGAGGCCTCGGGGTCAAATCCACATTTATGATAAATCATCCTTGCATCTGTTAGACTGGATGTGAGGGAACAGGCTAGAGGAGGAAGACTAATTAGAAACTGATCCCTTATCCTGGGCAGGGGGTGAGGAAGCCCAGGTAAAAGTCATAAACGGTCAGGATAGAGGAGGTGAATCTCAGCAGTACTTATAAGGTAGAACTGTAAAGACTCAGGGGCTGATGGGAAGTACTGGGAGGGAAAGAGAGGGGCAGAGAAATGAGGAAACCGTGGACGATGCTTCCCACTGCACTACGGCAGGAGAGAAAACCCAGGAATCACAGAGGCCAACCGAGATTAGGGACTCCAGGGCAGACACATGATGGTGCAGAATGTCCAGGGAAGGATGGAACACCCTGGGAAAGGTGCCCTGTGGGCAGAGGTGAGCCAGCAGGAGGGTGGGCAGAAAGGAGGACCACCCAGGAAAGGAGTGAGGGGCAGGCAGAGAGCACTGATGTAAAAACTGACCACCTACAGACCCCCACCATCCCACCTGGTGGACACTCCTGTAGGCAGAAAGAGCAAAGCCTAATAACCTTGCCAAGATCGAGTTTTGGGATCCTGACCAAAATGACCCCGAAACTCTGGGCCTCCTGTTCTTCATCTGCAGAACTGGGACTTGGGTAGTTACTTGTAGTTATCTTACAAGTTCCTTCTCACCCAGCCTTTTCTCATTCTATAAAATGCGCCGTCATTGGCAGGGATTTGCCCTGATGATAAGACCTCAAAGAGGCACATGTACTTCTGCAGTCCTCAGCTAAGTACATGCTCAGATTCAAAGAAACATCATATTCAAATACCCCAGTTCCATAGCAATGTCTTTTCTCACCTATGCAAATGTAATAAATGCAATGGTCTGCAAGTCACGTCTATACAGACAGGTATGTACACATATACATATGTATAACATAGGATCACACAGGCATTACGCAAGTTATGGTTTCACTCAACAGACTGACTTTCCTGATGTCTTAAGTAGGAGGAAATGTTTCCATTTTTATTCATTCTCCCTCAAGAGCACTCATGCTCTGCAGCAGGCTTATATTCAGTGGACCTTTCTCTTTATCTGAAGGAGTACTGATTTACCCACAGATTACATTAATGACCTACCCCAGTAGCGCCTGGAGCTGTTATCATCAAGCGTCCTCAGATCAGAAGAAGTAAATCTTTAAAGTATTAATTGCTTGTGCAAAATAAACTAGCTATTTCAGATTAAAATATACTAACTACTATAAGCGCCGAAGAATTGATGCTTTTGAACTGTGGTGTTGGAGAAGACTCTTGAGAGTCCCTTGGACTGCAAGGAGATCCAACCAGTCCATTTTGAAGGAGATCAGCCCTGGGATTTCTTTGGAAGGAATGATGCTAAAGCTGAAACTCCAGTACTTTGGCCACCTCATGCGAAGAGTTGGCTCATTGGAAAAGACTCTGATGCTGGGAGGGACTGGGGGCAGGAGGAGAAGGGGACGACAGAGGATGAGATGGCTGGATGGCATCACGGACTCGATGGACGTGAGTCTCAGTGAACTCCGGGAGATGGTGATGGACAGGGAGGCCTGGCGTGCTGCGATTCATGGGGTCGCAAAGAGTCGGACACGACTGAGCCACTGAACTGAACTGAACTACTGTACACAAAATAGATAACCTACAAGGACCTACTGTATAGCACAGGGAACTACAATTCAATATTTTGCAGTAACCTATGAGGGAAAAAGACTCTGAAAAGCAAAACATATACATGTATTCGGTTATAAGTTATATATTTTTAGTTTTAGGTGCACAGCACAGTGATTCTGTGACCGGACATACTATAGTGTACAGCACACAACATATAGTTGTATAGGTACACACACACACACATATATATATATTAAACCGCATCACTGTGGCGACACACCTGAAACTAACACAACATTGTAAAATTACAGTTTAAGAAACACTTCAATTATTTTACTGTGTACTAAAACCATTTTGCTCCCCCAAATTTGACAGGACACAGATAAGCTCAACCATACCATTAAAAAACTGTACTGATTAAACGTATTTTTCCTTTAATAAATAAACATCACACTTGGAATGACTTTTTATAGCAAGTACTATATCGCTGGGGCATATCAGTCTCTAAAGCAATGGCATATCCTCTGGTTTCCCCAGACTACATAGCCCATCAGCTATGGCCTCATATGCACACACAGGTTCAGCACACATGATTAGGAACCCTGGCAGTTAAGTAAGTGTCACACATGCTTGTGTAATTTTAATAAACAGCGTCACACAGACAAATAGATATGTTCAGGAGGACCCTTAACCCAAGGATGACAAATCACTTTCAAAGCCTTCAGACCTACCCGGAGCAAACTGTAACCCACTCTGCCAGCTAGGCAGTAACCCCGTAAAGAGGCTGCTGCCGGCCCAGGAGGGGGTGTGGCTCCCCTCCCTTCCTCCCAGTCCCGCGGTTTTCGTTTTAGGATCTCAGGGACTACCTTGGAGCCTCTTGCTCTGAATCTCTAGGAAATTCATGCAGAGTCTGTAGGGGGTTCATAAATAACGCCCCCCCCCAAAAAAAACGCAAATCTTCGAGACATTTTAACCTTCACCTGAGCAGAAATTCCAGCCACTCTTAGGAGATCCCCAAAGAAAGCCCCCTCTCGGAGGACGAGCGCTTCCGGAGCGTTGGCACTAAGCAGGATAAAGACCGCCCGGCGCGCCCCCCTTCCTGCCCACGGACTGCTCAGGCCAATTCACAGCAGCTAAGTTTTCTTGGCCCCGCTGAGCAGAAGACAAACCCTCCTCCTCCAAGGGCTAAGGAATTCTTCCCAGTGGCAAACGCTTCACACACAATTGAAATGCCTTTGGCTCCTTCCCCCGAAAACTGGAGGTCTG
>SJYG01000105.1:2838538-2895961 GCA_006410535.1 Litocranius walleri | reverse complement strand
GAGGCCCGAATGAAGAGCCCGGGGTGGGGACTGCGCCCCCGCCCACGTGGCCCACCCGGTAGTGGCCGGACCCCTGAGACAATGGAGCGACATTGTCCCGCGGGGGGTCACGGTCAAGGGTCAGTAGGTGGGTGGAAGACGCGACGGCCTGGGGGCCTCCTTCACCCCTATATCTTTGTTCTCTTAAGTCGTCGCCCTCTTGCATCCCCAAAGAAAAAGAGAGAGGCCGAACCCAACCCCCCGCCCCCCAGGAGTGGCCGCGGAGGGCCCCCGCGCCGCTCCTCCCGTCTCCCGTGGCAACCAGAGGCTTCCAGCCCCTCTCAACCGGCAGCCTGTCGTCTCCTCCCGGGCTGGTCCCGAGTTCGGAGGGTTCCAGCTCTCAGCCCGCGTCCCCTTCCGGGCAAGAGATCGCCAGCCCCCTCTCCACGCCCGCCCCCGTCTCCACCCCGGGACTCCGGCTGGGGAGGGGGAACCCGGCGAGGCAGGTGCCAGCAGCCCACACCCTCCCAGGGTCGCCCCGCCGAGCCTCGGGACCGGGAGGCGAGGCTCCCGGCCAAAGCACCGCGCGCTGGGCGCCGCGCCGGCGCCCGCCGCCGCCCCTACCTGCTGGAGAAGGGCGCCCCGCAGCCGGGACCCCGGGAGTCGGCTCCGAGTGCGCCCCGCGAGGGTGCGCGGCGCGCTGAGCCCCGCGCTTCCCCGCGGCCGTGGCCGGCTCCGGCGGCGGCGCTCGGGCTCCCGGGGCTCCGCGGGGCCCGCCTCCGTCCGGGCCGGCCGCCGCCTCCGCCCCACGCGCTCGCGCGCCGGGACCGCGCCTCTCCGCTCTCGCTGCGCCTCCGGTCCCCCCTCCGGCTTCTCCCGCCTCCCGCCTCGCGGGCCAATCTAAGAACGGGGCTCACTCTTCAAACTTGCGCGTCCGGGCTCGGCCAGAAGCGGGGCAGCGGGCCGCGGACGCGCGGGCGGCGGCCCGGGCGCGGGGGCCCTGCGCGGGGGCCCGGGGCTGCGACCTGGAGCGGGCACCCCCCGAGAGCCGGCCGACCCGAACAAAGGCCATCGCGAGGGCTGCGGCGGTTGTCACCCAGCGGAGGAGTAACCCTGTTTAAAGACGCAGAGGCCCTGACCGTCCTTCCCGCTCTGCTATTCGAGAGCCGCTGAGATTCTCCTGAAATCTCCGAAATAACTAACTTAAGCCTGGGACGACCACCCCCGGCAAGGAAAGGCCCGACTCCAGGCAATTGCGCTCCGTTGCAGTTTTCAGGACAGAATAGAAAGCTGCCCTGCCCACTCCCCAAGATTTTGGTTTTGGTTGGTCGTGTAAGCATATTTCACTGTCCACATTTTGCTCTGAGGGCCGTATTCTATATTAATTCCAGAGTTAATGTGATATACATATATATATGTACAGATGAGTTTGTAAACATATGTACAGACACATAATAGTGTATAGTAGCAGGCGGATAATAGCAGAGGTCTTATTTATAACACTGTTTATTCCAGTGAGATTATATTATTTATTAGTTATCGGATATATTTGCATAAGCCCTATGCTACATGTGTATATGAAAAGTAGAAGATCTAGGGATGTCTGTATGGATTATAAGTTTCATATTAAATGACATTATACCAGTGCACGTTCAGGAAAGGATTAAATAATGACTCTGAGATACTGTCTTGATTTTCATTTGTATCTCATATATTTCTGTTATTTGAAATACATTTTTCTGAATTTCAAAATAGGATCAATGAAATGAGCTAATTTCCTTTGTAATGATGTGAGACTCTATGGAGACACTTTCTTTATATAATGTGAGGAGAACGAATCCCAAGCCAGATTTAATTTCTTATAAAAATAATTTAGAACATCATAGAATTTACCAAAGCAATTCAACAATAGTTTTAAAAATAATGTAGACTAGTAAGAATGAGTATGAATTCAAAGGAAAATAAATATTTTATCACCTAATTGTTCTCTTGTCCTTTTATATATTGACAGCAAGAGATACATAAGGACTGTGAGGACTATTACTCATTTCTGTGTTTATTGCGTTGTATAATATGAGACCATTCCATTTCTCTCTTTTTTAACATTTTATTTTGTATTGTTAACCATTGTGATCATTAACAATGTTGTGATAGTTTCAGGCATACAGGAAAGCGACTCAGTCATACGTATACATGTATCCATCTCCCCAACTCCCCTCCCATCCAGGCTGCCACAGAACATTGAGCAGAGTTCCCTGTACTACACGGTAGATCCTTGTTGGTTATCCACAGTAGGAGAGAGCTAACCTACCAAAAGTTAGCTCTGGTAACTAGCTTTTAAGCTCCCTGGTGCTTCAGACAGTGAAGAACCCACCTGCAATGCAGGAGACCCAAGTTCAATCCCTCAATCGGGAAGATTCCCTGGAGAAGTGAATGGCAACCCACTCCAGCACTCTTGCCACTCCTCTTCATGGGTAGAGGAGCCTGGCAGGCTACAGTCCATGGAGTAGCAAAGAGTTAGACATGACTGACTGCTCTCAAACTCTGCACACATAAAATAAAAAGTGCCTATTAAAATACTAGTGTGAATTCAGCATGAGCGTTTACTGTGAATATGACTAGCATGCTTATTTCCTCAAATACAGGTTGTGTATTTGACATAGGTTTATATATATTATATGTTTCTATAATAGCAGCTTATAGTTATAAGAAACGAAAAGAAAATATGTTCATAAAACCCTATGAATCATAAACAAGATCCCATTTATATTCCAGCTATTCCCATCACATTCTGCATCCCGTAGTCTTAACAGTCGCTTAAAATACACAATTGACGTTGATAAAGTTTTAAAAAATGATTTTGCTAACCAAGCATATAGGCACTATATTATTAAGAATGTCAATATTGGTTCAGTTCCCAGAGGTAATTTTTCTCTTTAAGTGAGATGTAAATGCTGGATTGCCGTTGGTGAGCGCTATTTACAAGGAGGCATCCAGTTCTGACATAGTGATTCTTCCGCTAGCACAGAGCCAGGCCTTATTCACCTTTGGCAACCCCGGAAGGTGTGCAGCCGTAAAGAGGATTGCCTTAAACAGAAACTCCAACACAGCTACTTCCGCATCCTGACTGAGAGCTCTTGTCGCTTTCCAGAGCATAGCTTACTATGGGGAGGGGCTGTGGCCAATGCTCTGTACTTTATCACTCATAGGCCACTGTGCCTCTCACGTGCCTTCTTGAAAGAACTGGAAATTTTAGAATAAAAATGCAGTAATTTGCTCGTTCTTAACATTGTGGGGAATGGAGCTGTTCATTTCCCATAAAATAACACGTCTAGATTAAAATTATGTCCTTAACTATGGACATTCACTATTGCTGTGGGACAGCAGAAAGAGAATTTCATGTCTTTCACTGGCAAACAGGATCGTGTTTAAGTCAATGCCGAGTTGTAACTCCTACGTCTCCAAAGCATATGACAGTCCCGTTTCCCTCTTTATTTCCTGTGAGCTGAGTGCTTGTATGCCTCTGAAATTCATCTGTGGATATCCTCACCCTGAGGTGAAGGTACTCAGGGGACGGGCTTTGGGGGGTGATGAGGTCATGTGGGTGGAGCCCCCATGATGGGGTTGTATTCTCCGCCATGAGAGAACACGGTGAAAAGACTGCCATCTGCAACACACAAGAGGGCCTTCGCCAGAGTCCAACCGTGCCGGGGCCCTGATGACTTCTGGCCTCCGGAAATGGGAGAGATGAATTTGTGTTGTCAGTAACCCTACACTAATTTGGGTTTCCCAGGTGGCTCATTGGTAAAGAGTCAAGGTTTGATCCCTGGGTCAGGTAGGTCCCCTGGAGAAGGAAATGGCAACCCACTCCAGTGATCTTGCCTGGAGGATCTCATGGACAGAGGAGCCTGGTGGGCTACAGCCCATGGGGTCACAGAGAGGCGGACTAAACAGCAGCAGCAACAGACACTAAGACATTATTCTCTCAGTTGTTGAGGGAGAGGTACTAACATCTCCAGCCATGGTTTTGAGTTTTTGTAGTTTTCCTCACAGTTCTGTGTTTTTGCTTCATGCATTTAGAATTTCCATTCTCGGTACATAATGTTTAAACTTGTTCTGCACTTCTGGTGAATTCATACCTTTATCATTTTGAAATGATAGAAATGGTCTGGACCTAACAGAAGCAGCAGATATTAAGAAGAGGTGACAAGAATACACAGAACTATACAAAAAAGATCTTCACGACCCAGATAATCATGATAGTGTGATCACTCACCTAGAGCCAGACAGCCTGGAGTGCAAAGTCAAGTGGGCCTTAGGAAGCATCACTACGAACAAAGCTAGTGGAGATGATGGAATTCCAGTTGAGCTATTTCAAATCCTAAAAGATGATGCTGTGAAAGTGTTGTACTTAATATGCCAGCAAATTTGGAAAACTCAGCAATGGCCACAGGACTGGAAAAGGTCAGCTTTCATTCTAATCCCAAAGAAAGGCAATGCCAAAGAATGCGCAAACTACCGGACAATTGCACTCATCTCACAAGCTAGTAAAGTAATGCTCAAAATTCTCCAAGCCAGGCTTCAACAGTACTTGAACAGAACTTCCAGATATTCAAGCTGGATTTAGAAAAGGCAGAGGAACCAGAGACTTCCTCTTCAGAGAGTCTTTAGAGACTTCCCTGTAGCTCAAACGGTAATGAATCTGCCTGTGAGGCAGGAGACCAGGGTTTGATCCCTGGGTTGGAAAGTTCCTCTGGAGAATGGCAATCCACTCCAGTATTCTTGCCTGGAGAATTGCATGGACAGAGAAGCCTGGCAGGCTACAGTTTGTGGGGTCGAAAAGAGTCAGACATGACTGAGTGACTAACTCAGTCCACAGAGGAACCAGAGACCAAATTGCCAACGTGTGTCGGATCATCAAAAAAGCTAGAGAGTTCCAGAAAAACATCTACTTCTGCTTTATTGACTATGCCAAAGCCTTTGACTGTATGGATCATAACAAACTGGAAAATTATTCCAGAGGTGGATATACCAGACCACTTGACCTGCCTCCTGAGAAATCTGTATGCAGGTCAAGAACCAACAGTTAAAACTGGACATGGAAAAACAGACTGGTTCCAAATCAGGAAAGGAGTACGTCAAGGCTGTATATTGTCACCCTGCTTATTTAACTCGTATGCAGAGTACATCATGAGAAATGTTGGGCTGGATGAAGCACAAGCTGGAATCAAGATTGCCAGGAGAAATATCAATAACCTCAGATATGCAGATGACACCACCCTTATGGCAGAAAGTGAAGAAGAACTAAACAACCTCTAGATAAAAGTGAAAGAGGAAAGTGAAAAAGTTGGCTTAAAGCTCAACATTCAGAAAACAAAGATCATGGCATCTGGTCCCATCACTTAATGGCAAATAGATGGGGAAACAGTGGAAACAGTGACAGACTTTGTTTTTCTGGGCTCCAAAATCACTGCAGATGATGACTGCAGCCATGAAATTAAAAGATGCTTGGTCCTTGGAAGAAAAGTTATGAACAACTTAGCATATTAAAAAGCAGAGACATTATTTTGCCAACAAAGGTCCATCTAGTCAAGGCTATGGTTTTTCCAGTAGTCATGTATGGATGTGAGAGTTGGCCTATAAAGAAAGCTGAGCAGCGAAGAATTGATGCTTTTGAACTGTGGTGTTGGAGAAGACTCTTGAGAGTCCCTTGGACTGCAAGGAGATCCAACCAGTCCATCCTAAAGGAAATCAGTCCTGAATATTCACTGGAAGGACTGATGTTGAAGCTGAAGCTCCAATACTTTGGCCACCTGATGGGAAGAGTTGACTCATTTGAAAATACCCTGAACCTGAAAAAGATGGAAGGTGGGAGGAGAAGAGGACGACAGGGGATGAGATGGTTGGATGGCATCACCAACTCGATGGACATGGGTTTGGATGAACTCCAGGAGTTGGTGATGGACAGGGAGGGCTGGTGTGCTATGATCCATGGGGTTGCAAAGAGTCAGACACGACTGAGTGACTGAACTGAACTCCTAGTATTCTTTGGAATAAAGTTTACTTTTTCTGATAATGATATCTCCAGCTTTTTTTTTTTTGGTTAGTAGTTTCTTGGTGTCTCTTCCCTCTTTTAAACTTAAATTATTTGTGTCTTTATATTAGAGTGTGATTTTTCGGGGCAAGGTTATGGACAGGATGTGACCACTGGTGGAGCCCTGAGTTCCGAGTGGACAAGCAGGGGCTCCTCACCCCTCCCCTGAGCCTGGGACGGCCACTCTGCCCACTGTCCCCGCATGGGGCGCTGAGTTCAGGGATGCAGTCCTCAGCTCACTGGAAGACCATCCAGACACTACCTGTGCCTGAACTCCACTAAGGTCTTTCTGTAAACTTTGAAGATTCTACTGGGCAGGTGCGGCGGCCCATTCGTCTTGCAGATCCAGGACCAGCCTGGGAGGTGAGCCTCCTTGCTTATCACACCTGCCAACTGCCAGCGTGCCGTAGCTGCCTCTTTCTTGGTCTCTCCTTGCCCTCCAGGACGGGGTCGGTTTCAGATTTCCCCTGCGGAATTCCTGAGGCTGGGAACCATCATTTGGGCGCTGATATCATGCGTATATGCAGAGCCTACTGACAGAAAGATGAGGCTCAGACAACTCCAGTGTGTCGTGGTGACTGAGACCACATTTGTGGTATGGAATCTATTTATACATCTATGTGTTCATAAAAGTGTTTGCAGTTTTATAAACGGTACCAACAATCCAGAAACATTTTTAGTTTTAAAGTAGTCTTACTTTCTAAAATATCATTGTTTTTCTTTTGGTTTAAATATATTTAACCTTTAATTCATAGCTAACCCAAGATTGTTGTACCATCACTGATTTCAGTTTCCGGGAGTCAGAATAAGGCAGTGGTCAAGTGGTCCTGAAAACCCCTGAGGTAAAAAAAGATCCTCATTTCTGCTAAATTCTCTGACTGGAAAAATAGCATCACTGCATACTATAGCTGCTGCTGCTGCTAAGTTGCTTGAGTCGTGTCCAGCTCTGTGCGACCCCATAGACAGCAGCCCACCAGGCTCCCCCATCCCTGGGATTCTCCAGGCAAGAGCACTGGAGTGGGTTGCCATTTCCTTCTCCAATGCATGAAAGTGAAAAGTAAAAGTGAAGTTGCTCAGTCATGTCCAACTCTTCACGACCCCATGAACTGCAGCCCATTAGGCTCCTCCGTCCATGGGATTTTCCAGGCAAGAGTATTGGAGTCGAAGAATTGATGCTTTTGAACTGTGGTGTTGGAGAAGACTCTTGAGAGTCCCTTGGACTGCAAGGAGATCCAACCAGTCCATCCTAAAGGAAATCAGTCCTGAATATTCACTGGAAGGACTGATGTTGAAGCTGAAGCTCCAATACTTTGGCCACCTGATGGGAAGAGTTGACTCATTTGAAAATACCCTGAACCTGAAAAAGATGGAAGGTGGGAGGAGAAGAGGACGACAGGGGATGAGATGGTTGGATGGCATCACCAACTCGATGGACATGGGTTTGGATGAACTCCAGGAGTTGGTGATGGACAGGGAGGGCTGGTGTGCTATGATCCATGGGGTTGCAAAGAGTCAGACACGACTGAGTGACTGAACTGAACTCCTAGTATTCTTTGGAATAAAGTTTACTTTTTCTGATAATGATATCTCCAGCTTTTTTTTTTTTGGTTAGTAGTTTCTTGGTGTCTCTTCCCTCTTTTAAACTTAAATTATTTGTGTCTTTATATTAGAGTGTGATTTTTCGGGGCAAGGTTATGGACAGGATGTGACCACTGGTGGAGCCCTGAGTTCCGAGTGGACAAGCAGGGGCTCCTCACCCCTCCCCTGAGCCTGGGACGGCCACTCTGCCCACTGTCCCCGCATGGGGCGCTGAGTTCAGGGATGCAGTCCTCAGCTCACTGGAAGACCATCCAGACACTACCTGTGCCTGAACTCCACTAAGGTCTTTCTGTAAACTTTGAAGATTCTACTGGGCAGGTGCGGCGGCCCATTCGTCTTGCAGATCCAGGACCAGCCTGGGAGGTGAGCCTCCTTGCTTATCACACCTGCCAACTGCCAGCGTGCCGTAGCTGCCTCTTTCTTGGTCTCTCCTTGCCCTCCAGGACGGGGTCGGTTTCAGATTTCCCCTGCGGAATTCCTGAGGCTGGGAACCATCATTTGGGCGCTGATATCATGCGTATATGCAGAGCCTACTGACAGAAAGATGAGGCTCAGACAACTCCAGTGTGTCGTGGTGACTGAGACCACATTTGTGGTATGGAATCTATTTATACATCTATGTGTTCATAAAAGTGTTTGCAGTTTTATAAACGGTACCAACAATCCAGAAACATTTTTAGTTTTAAAGTAGTCTTACTTTCTAAAATATCATTGTTTTTCTTTTGGTTTAAATATATTTAACCTTTAATTCATAGCTAACCCAAGATTGTTGTACCATCACTGATTTCAGTTTCCGGGAGTCAGAATAAGGCAGTGGTCAAGTGGTCCTGAAAACCCCTGAGGTAAAAAAAGATCCTCATTTCTGCTAAATTCTCTGACTGGAAAAATAGCATCACTGCATACTATAGCTGCTGCTGCTGCTAAGTTGCTTGAGTCGTGTCCAGCTCTGTGCGACCCCATAGACAGCAGCCCACCAGGCTCCCCCATCCCTGGGATTCTCCAGGCAAGAGCACTGGAGTGGGTTGCCATTTCCTTCTCCAATGCATGAAAGTGAAAAGTAAAAGTGAAGTTGCTCAGTCATGTCCAACTCTTCACGACCCCATGAACTGCAGCCCATTAGGCTCCTCCGTCCATGGGATTTTCCAGGCAAGAGTATTGGAGTGGGTTGCCATTGCCTTCCCCAACATACTGTAGAGTTTTTATTAGAACTATTCGGATTACATCTTTTTATCTATTCGTCTGTTGCTGGACACTTAGGTTGTGTCTACGTCCTGGCTGTTGTAATAGAGCTGCAAAGAACACTGGGGTGCATGTGCCTTTGTGAATTATGGTTTTCTCAGGGTGTGTGTCCAAGAGTGGGGTTGCTGAGTCATATGGTAGTTTTGGTTTTATTTTTTTAAGGAAACTCCATACTATTAGCCAGAGTAGCCATACCAATTTACATTCTACCAACAGTGCAAGAGGTTCACTATTTTCCATACCCTCTCTAGCATTTATTGTTTGTAGATTTTTTGATGAAAATTCTGGGCATTCTAGCTTGGTTATATCAAAAGATCTAAGAGTCACTGTCGTTGTTTAGTTGCCAAGTCGTGTCCAACTCTTTGCGACACTATGGACGGTAGCCCGCCAGGCTCCTCTTTCCATGGGATTTCCCAGACAAGAATATCGGAGTGGGTTGCCATTCCCTTCTCCAGAGGATCTTCCCAACCCAGGGACTGAACCTGGGTATGCAGCATTGCAGGTAGATTCTTTACCGTCTGAGCTGCTAGGAAGCCCAATATAAGATGGTACCTATCATAAATCATATACCCTCTTGAATATAGTTATAAATGTTGCAAGATTAAAAAAAAACTGAGGGAGAGAAACTGAAAGCTATGTTGTAACTGTAATTACAACAATTTCAATGAATGTCTTATTTTCTTGTTTAATGAACATGTAGCACAATAATAATTACAGAAATCATTAGATCTGTCAGATTTAGCTGGTGGAAAGCGTTTATTGCAATAATACAGTCAGCACACATGTGCCAATCAACAGGAATTACTGGAGTTGTAATAGGGTCATATGTTCACTTGGGCCTCCCTAGTGGCTCAGCTGGTAAAGAATCCTCGTGTAATGGGGACACCTGAGTTCCATCCCTGGGTTGGGAAGATCCCCTGGAGAAGGGAAAGGCTCCCCACTCCAGTATTCTGGCCTGGAGAATTCCGTCAACTGTATAGTTTATGGGGTCACAAAGAGTCGGACACGACTGAGTGACTTTCACTCACTCATGTTCACTTACCCGGGTCATTTAATCATATCTTTAAAATTCAAAGATATTTTTCCCCTGTGCTAAACCGTAGGTTCTCATCATTATTTATTTTACGAACAGCAGTGCATGTAATTCAGGAGACGGATGCTGGTGAGAGTCGCTCAACAATGCGTATGCACGTTCGTCCCACTGAACCGCACAGCTAAATATGGTTAGAATAGCACTTTCATATTATTTGACTTTTACCACAATAAGACAAATTTAAAGGTATAAAGTTAACACTAATTAGAAGTGGAAACGAGCCACGCTGTCCAGTGTATGTTAACAATACAGTAATAGGTAAAATACCTGTGTCAGGGCAGAAATGAGTCACACAGTTACAGTCTAAGCAGATTTCAGTAAGACGGAGACAGACTCACTTTCAACCTGAGGGCTTTGATCTGGGAAGGAAGTCTTACTAGAAGTAAATCAGGGTTCCCCATCTTGGTTTAGGTCATTTCATTTCAGGTCCGCAAATAACAAGTTCATTTGTTTGAAAAGACAGGGGTAATTGAGGGAATCAGAGGTAACCTGGAATCAGAGCTTGTGAGTCGTAAAGCCTGGATGGAATGAGTCTAAGGTAGTAAGACCAAGAAGATGAGTCTATAGAACAGAGTGAGGATTGCTGGAGGAAAAGGACTCCATTTGCGAGAAATACCCAGACTGCGGAGCTCACGTGACAAACCCAGCAGGGCGTCACAGTTCTGCCGGTCCGATACCTGGGTCAGGAAGTATGATAGGTCATAAGACTAGCATCCTCCTCCTGCTTAAAAAAAAAAAAAAAGTTTACTTTCATATTGTTTTAAATTGCTTAACAACAAATTACCTTCTTCCAAAAGGAAAAAGAAAATTTTTTCAAACAAAACTGTGTGAGTGTTGGAGCTGGCCTAGGACAGGAAATTTATCTCTAATCAGGGCAAATGATAGTTCAAAGTCTTTTCCATCTTAGACATCAGGAGATACCCTTAAGAGCAGGTGGAAACAAACCAAAAACACTGAACAGTGAAGCAAACTGAAGACTAGAAACTCCTAAGGCCAGTGTCTCTGATGTTGTCGTTTTCCTATACCTTCTTAGTCAAGAAACGAGGGCAGATCGAAGTTCCTCCAGAAACATTTCACATGTACAGGAGTCTTAGTCCACCTCCTGCCTGTGGACGGGTGCACCAGATGCCATTCTGATGCTTAACCAAGGTCAAGTGTCTCTTAACTGTGGTAAAATCTTACATGTGAAGCTCCTTAGCACCTGGGGCCCCACTTGTTTCACTGTTGAAATCTCTGTAATCAGTCGCTTTGCTGTATTTCAAATCAGTTGCATGGATACCATCACCTCTGAGCATTTTAGGAATTTCTTTTGTACTGGAAGACCTTTGTCAGAGAAAATGAGGCATCGTTTCAAATAAATCTCTAGAGACCAAAGTGGTTTGTTTTAGCCATCAGATTTTCACGTGGCTTCTCTATATTCCTGTTTTATTAGAAAATCACTAAGAATAAAAGCAAAGTATAATTGGCCTCTGAAAAACACAATGCTTAAAACTTGAATGTTTAACAATTACGTCTTATCTTTCTAACAATATTGAGTACAGTTGTGATGTCTGATAATAACTCAACATCCTTAATGCAGTTTTATGCATTTTAAATATCTATGTCTTATACAGATATGTTTATATATTTACAATTATACTTATAAATATATATTTAATAAATATATATGCATGAATCTAATTTATAGATGCATGAATCTAATTTATAGATTATAAATTAGATTTATAATGCATGAATCTAATTTAAATTAGAATTTAAGTGCACGAATCTAATTTATAAATTATAAATACATGAATCTAATTTATAGATTATATATAAAGACAATTATCACAAACATAACTTGTGATCAGTATTCTGAGATATCTATTTATTTATTTTCATTTATTCTTCTCTTCCCTCCAAAAGGACTGAGAGCTGACAAGGAGAAATAAAGTAGAAAGAGATGAATAGATTTAAATAAAAGCAAAGGCCAAACAGAAGCAAAAGCATATGGTAAAAGAAGTTATTGGTATACACCTCTGTGTGTTACAAAGTTTCTGGTATGGCGATTTTAATGAATAATTAATAATATAGTGAGCATGAATGGCTACCAAAAGCGGTCCTCATCCTTGTTTAAGTCGAAGTCGTAAAGTGAATGTAAACATAACCTACATTATATTTATAGATGTGTGAACATTTGTATTTTTCACCAAATCCACCTGTACTATTTGCTGTGGAGGAGGAGCACTTTCTTTCCTTGTTTTTTTGGTCTGGGAAAACATAGCTTCCACGGGGCATTTTATGCAGAGACACGTATAGCAAGGCTGTCAAAGTGGCAGCGTTTCAAAAACGATTGTAGATGAGAACCAGCTGCACAGCTTGGGGAACTCAGTGCTCCGTGGGGACCTAAATAGGAGAGAAATCCCCCAAAGAGGGGATGTATGTATACATACAGCTGATTCACTTTGCTGTACAGTAGAAATTAACAATATTGTAAAGCAACGATGCTCCAATAAAAATTAATTTAACAAATAAAATGCTGTGTGTGCTCAGTCCCTCAGTTGTGTCCGACTCTTTGCAACCCTACGGACTATAGCCCACCAGGTGCCTCTGTCCATGGGATTCTCCAGGCAAGAAAAATAGAATACTATATAAGTTTAAAAGTAATTGTGGCTAACTTTACCAATAAAATGCACAAGTTTAGAATATCTCAAGTATTTCAAGATAGAAGCCACAAAACTGACATGTGTTTAGTACTAGAAAGCTTTCAAATCCCTTTTCTATCTTTTATTCTTACCCTTCATGTAAGATCATTAGTATCACTACTCCCACTTTATGTCTGAAGTCACTGGGTTTCCAGATTTTGAGCAACAGATCTAACCGGGTGAGGGGAAAGGCTTAGGACTCGAGTTTTGATCCCGCGATTCCAAATGGTATGATTTTTTTCACCTGCCTCTCCTGAAATGGAGGCATAAAAGGTACACTCTAAATCTGTCATTTATATTTTTAATTTACCTTAAAGAGTTTTTCCTCTGAATTTCGATCCGAGGTCAGCATATCTTAATATATTAAGAAGAATTTAAGCTAGCACGTAAAGCTTCTCCGAGAGACTTTTTTAAGTGTGAGCAGTCGACTGAGTGTCTGCTGTCTTTCTCTTTCTTAGTCACTCAGCTGTGTGACCCCTTGGACGGTAGCCCACAGTCTGCTCTGTCCATGGGATTCTCCAGGCAAGAATAGCAGTGGGTCGCCACTGCCTCCTCCAAGGGGTCTTCCCGACCCAGGGATGGAACACGCGTCTCCTGCCTCTCTTGCATCAGGGGCAGGTTCTTTTCCCAGGGGAGCCATCAGGGAACCCCCATCTCTATCTACCAAGGTGGTCCTGAAGGCTGTTTCTCAGCCCTGAATGCGCGTGTGAAGCACTCGGGAATCTTATAAAGCCCAGAACCCAGCTCCGTGGGTGTGGGGGGCTGCCCGAAACGCTCACCTTTCCCACCGCGCCATGTTGACCCTCAGCTCTTCCCTGCTCTCAGCTCATGGAGCCTTTCTCCGTTTACAGATTTCACTATAAAGCGTCTCCTTGGAGAATTTCAGCCTTGCTTAATATGTCTGCTGGGCCTTGCTATTATTGCTCTTATTTTACCAATAAACCAGGATCTCTGGAGGAGGTCAGTGGGTGCTCAGAACCATTCCCCTAACTGGGGAGACAATGATAAAGCCGTACCAACAGCCAGCTCCCTGATCCCCAAACTCTTTGCAGCGTGTCACCTATCGTCAGGTACAAGGGGTGCTGCATCAGCAACAAGGTGGGGTCGTGACCCAGACTGGCTGAGACGCGCTTGTCCCCAGCTCATCTCCCCCCAGCCCCATCTGAGCCCACCTCCCAGTCACGAGCAGCTGCTCTTAGCCAGCTGTCCCCGTCCCCTCTCCCATCCGTCACTCCTCCTTTGCCTGGATTCATCTCCGTCTCTACCCTCAAGGACAGTCTCCACCCTGAATTGCTGCTGTTGCTGCTATTTCGTCCCTCAGTCGTGTGAAACTCTGCAACCCCAGGGACTGTAGCCCACCAGATTCCTCTCTCCTTGAGATTCTCCAGGCAAGAATACTGGAGAAGATTGCCATGCCCTCCTCCAGGGGATCTTCCTGACCCAGGGATCGAACCTGTGTCTCCTGCATTGGCAGGTGGATTCTTTGCCACTAAGCCACCCTCCCTTATCTCATCTATAGCTTTTGTTTCACTTTTTTCCCTCTTTAGACACTCCTCAGAGGAAACTTACCTGTAGAGTCAGCAAAATGATAAAAGAGACATTCTTAGGGGCTTATTTCTTCCTGTGGAAAAAATGCAATTGCTCAGGGTTTTTTAAAGCTTGTGTCCCTTAATCTTCTGAGTTTTCCCACCTTTGTGATTTTCCTAGAAGATTTTTTCCATCACAGTCGAAGAATCCATTGCATTTGACTGACTGACTTTCAGCTGAGTTCTGCACCCCAGGGTCCCATCCTCAAGCTGCTTGGCTCATAAATGTTGAATGATAGGAATGATGCTTGCAGAACCATTTCACAGTAAGCCCAAAAGGTGTGACTGGCAACTACTCCTACGAGAAACACGGTAAATTTCCATGAAAAGAAAACTGTGATGACATGACGTACAATGATGGCAAGGTGATATTCCAATCCAAAAGCATCAGGAGCCTCCGGGGAGGGTCTCATGGTGTCCACAATAATATCATTAAAGAAACACAGCTTATAAATGAGAGCTGTCTTTGCCCAAGAAGATTTAAAAAGCAATAATAGTGCATGCTGCACAAACTGTCTTTCCCCCCAGTTCAGTCAGCTAGTACAGCAGGCATGGATGAGAACAGACGAGCACAGTGGCTCCCCGCTGGCCCAGTGGTTAAGACCTTGAGCTTCCCATGCAGGGGGTGTGCGTCCAATCCCTGGCCGGGGAACTAAGACCCCGCATGGTGCACATCATGGCCAAAATTTTTTTTAAAAGATACCATTGAAAAAGAGCACAACTCCCTGCCCCAGATAAACTTGTTTTTCAGTCACCAAGTCACGTCCGACTCTTTGCGACCCCATGGCCTGCAGCACGCCAGGCTTCCTGTCCTCACGCGCTCCTGGAGTTTGCTCAGACTCGTGTCCATTGAGCTGGTGACGTTATCAAACCGTCTCATCCTCTGCCTCTCTCTTCTCCATTTGCCTTCAATCCTTCCCAGCATCAGGGCAGAATCAATTTCAGCAAGAGCAGCTGTGTATGTTTTCATGTGTACGTGTGTGTATAGGACTATATGTATATACAGATAACACGGAAGAGAGCGACTACATATACGTAGCAGTATGTATATTTACATATGTAGTCACACACATATGCTTTAAAATATAGGTGCCATTATTATTATTCAGGTATGATGAGGCCAATATTTCAGAAGATGACTCATTGAAAAGATGAACTGTTTTCATCACAGATCCCAAGAATGGGGGGCACACAGGGAAGCACCTCTGTGGGTCAGAAGGCAGAAGGGACAGGCAAAAACATGACCTTTATTGTAGTTTCGAAAGGCAGAAATAGAGGCAGCCAGCAGGCAGACTGAGGACTGGCTCGTCGGAATAATTTCCGCTTGCTCTGGGGCGCAGGGACATCCTTCCTGGTCTGCTCTCTTGGTCTGCAGTGACTGGGGTCAGGAAGGAGGGGGTAGGAGGGTGGGTGGACTGGCTGCTGTTTAACCCTGAGCGGGGAAATCTCTCCAGGGTCCTCAGCCTCCCAAATCTCAAAGCATCAAAAATGCAGAAAATAAAAAGACCCGGCCAGTAGAATCCACAGTGAACTAAAACATTTATGCACAGGGTTCTATCTTTCAGTGCACAGACGCACAATAAAAGAGGTTAAAAATTATGCTTACAAAACACTTTTGCAAATCTTTCCTCACTTAATCGATGCAAAATCCTCCAGTGAAAATACAAAAGTGTTACCTTACCTCCATAGAAATATATATATATATTCAGCTTGTTTTTCTTTAAAATGTAATCTGTCTATTTCAAAACTCTACTGCCAATATGTTAAACATTTCACTGTTAACATGAAATCATAACAGAAGCAAGATAAATCATAGGTGAGATTTTTACAATGTCGAGTTTAAGGATTTCTTTAAATAACCACTGTTATCTACTGACATGCAACGATTTCTCCAGATCTTAGCAGCCAGAATCTATAAGCAGGCATCAGCTCTGTTTCTGTGGATTAGGGGCTGGGCATGGCTTAGCTTGGAGACTCTGACACATCACACTGGATGCTACAGTCAGGGTGCCGGCCGGGATGCTGTGATCTCAAAGCTCCGTTTGGAAAGAAAAGGCTCCACATTCACTCATGTGGCCCTCCCAGCCCCTCACAGAGCTTCCTCCTGGGTTTTCCTCGCAGGCTAGGGGAGGCGTGACAAAAATCCACAGCCCATTTTGTCCTATGAACTTGCACACCTCACCACTTTCTCCACATTCTTTCATCAGAAGTCCCTACGTTCAGCCTGTGTTCATGGGAGCAGCTTACACAGGGCAGGGAGTGGGTTTAGAAAACATGGGATACTTAACAATCTGCAAAAACTGAGCAGCCGGTAAAGAGCTTATGAAGGGCCTAAATATACAAAGAGCTCTTAAAAATAATTATTAATAAATAATAAAAAATTAATTTTTAAAGAGTTCCCAGAAAACCAAAAGGCAGTTCAGAAAAGAAGGAATTCATACGCCCACCAGACATATAGGAGCAAAAATTCAACCGTAGTAGCAATGAAAAAAAAAACTCATTAAAAAGTAAAATTATGCTTTCCACAATCAGATAGGTAAAAAGGAAAAAAATAGTATTTAAAGAAAACATACATGACTAATGGTAGTAGAAACTGGTACAGTTTTTTTTTGAGGAAGCAAGTTCCCTGTGAGTGTGCTAAGCTTTTGCTTCCCGGTGGCACAGCAGTAAAGCACGTGCCTGCTCATGCAGCAGATGTGGTTTTGATCCCCTGGAGAAGGAAATGGCAACCTGCTCCAGTATTCTGGACCTGGGAAATCCCATGGACAGAGGAGCATCGTGGGCTACAGTCCACGGTGGTCACAAAGAATCAGGCACTTTGGAGTGCGCGCCTACACACACACACACACACACACACACACACACACAGAGCAAGCTTTAAAAAGTGCTTGCACGCTTTATGCAGAAATTCTCATTCCAGGCCTTTGGAAGAAGCAAGAAGATGTAGAGGCAGATTCAGCAGAAAGGCATTTGTCAGAGAGCGACTCGAATGGGAAGAAAGTGGAAGCATTTAAACATTCAGCATGAGAGAAATCCATCCTGCAGACGGGGAAGTGGCGTGCACAGCCCTCAGCTCAGTAGGAGGCAAAGCAGGGAGGCATGTGTAGACAAGAGTCTGAGTAAGAAGGCCAAGTGGAGGGAGCCCCTTCTAAGTCAGAGAATATTCCAAGAAGTTGCCCCAGTTCGACTAAAGGGATGGCATCGTCCGGAAGATGAACCGTTTCCTGAAGTACAGAGGACACACTCCGCTTTGCTCCTCAGAGAGCAGGGACAGACAGCAGGTGAACGTGCAGAAAGGCAAGAAGGAAGAGAGATAGATGCTGAAACGCTGGAAAATTAAGTCTGAAACTGGAAACAAAGAAACGTCCTCAACCAGGACTTTATTATGAGCAGTGGCACCTGTCGTCAGCCTGCAGGCTGTCTGCATTGTCCGAGGGGGCCCCTCCAGCCCCCCAAATCCTCCATCAGTCACACATACAGATGCCTTCCTGGCATTTTCATTAAGGAAAATACCTGGAAGTCATATCTGGGTCCGTGTGGCACTGACGAGATCTTATGTGAGATGGTGAGAAGATTCTCAGGGTGAACTGATTTAACTGAAAAGCCTGAACATCCAGTTAGGATGGATGGTGAGAAAATGACACCTCTAGTAATTTACAGAAATCCTGATGAGGGCACTGAACTTCCTGTCTATCATATGGGGATTTTGAGCCAATCTCTTTGACAGCTTAGAAAGCAGGGTGACTGACTGCATTTCAGTTGCCCAGATCATAGAATTCTACCCAGCCCTTATAAACAAAGCTTTAAAGGAATGTGTAGTGGCAGAGAGGGTGTCTAATGTGTATTATTTAGTGAATAAGCCAGTGCAGAATAGTATAGCTAGTATTACTATTTAATCATACGTATATGGAGAGACACTGAATATATAAACTGGGCCCAGAGTGCCTATCTGTGGACAGTGGGGTTAAAGTGAATTTTATCATCTCTGTTTATGTGTGTTTTATACAGTAAAAAGCAGTGCTTGCTATCTGAGGTAATCAGATATCCAAGTCCTTGGAAAGGCTATCTGTGTGTTTATACCTCTTAGGTCAGGCTCCCAAAAAGCAGAACCTGAAATGGGAGTCCTTGTTTAAATAATTTATAGTGTTCAGCAGGAAGCAGTCTAGGACAGGTGGAAAAACTAAGCAAGAAGATTTAGGCATCTCTGGCATTCCACAATATTCCCATTTTCCCTTAAAATCTTATCCTTACATGGTATTAAACTCCAGCATTAAAGGATCTTAATTTACAAAATGAATACATGCTCATGGGTAGTTCAAACTGTTTTGATTTTTTTCCTGTGAATTTTCTGTAAGTGGTAACTTAAAGATACAAAAGATATGCTCATCTGAATGCAGAGTTTCAAAGAACAGCAAGGAGAGATGAGAAAGCCTTCCCCAGCGATCAGTGCAAAGAAACAGAGAAACGACAGAATGGGAAAGACTAGAGGTCTCTTCAAGAAAATTAGAGATACCGAGGGAACATTTCATGCAAAGATGGGCTCAATAAAGGGCAGAAATGGTAGGGACCTAATGGAAGCAGAAGATATTAAGAAGAGGTGGCAAGAATACACAGAAAAACTCTCCAAAAAAGATCTTCACAACCCAGATAATCACGATGGTGTGATCACTCACCTAGAGCCAGACATCCTAAAATGTGACGTCAACTGGGCCTTAGGAAGCATCCTTTGCACGCTTTATGCAGAAATTCTCATTCCAGGCCTTTGGAAGAAGCAAGAAGATGTAGAGGCAGATTCAGCAGAAAGGCATTTGTCAGAGAGCGACTCGAATGGGAAGAAAGTGGAAGCATTTAAACATTCAGCATGAGAGAAATCCATCCTGCAGACGGGGAAGTGGCGTGCACAGCCCTCAGCTCAGTAGGAGGCAAAGCAGGGAGGCATGTGTAGACAAGAGTCTGAGTAAGAAGGCCAAGTGGAGGGAGCCCCTTCTAAGTCAGAGAATATTCCAAGAAGTTGCCCCAGTTCGACTAAAGGGATGGCATCGTCCGGAAGATGAACCGTTTCCTGAAGTACAGAGGACACACTCCGCTTTGCTCCTCAGAGAGCAGGGACAGACAGCAGGTGAACGTGCAGAAAGGCAAGAAGGAAGAGAGATAGATGCTGAAACGCTGGAAAATTAAGTCTGAAACTGGAAACAAAGAAACGTCCTCAACCAGGACTTTATTATGAGCAGTGGCACCTGTCGTCAGCCTGCAGGCTGTCTGCATTGTCCGAGGGGGCCCCTCCAGCCCCCCAAATCCTCCATCAGTCACACATACAGATGCCTTCCTGGCATTTTCATTAAGGAAAATACCTGGAAGTCATATCTGGGTCCGTGTGGCACTGACGAGATCTTATGTGAGATGGTGAGAAGATTCTCAGGGTGAACTGATTTAACTGAAAAGCCTGAACATCCAGTTAGGATGGATGGTGAGAAAATGACACCTCTAGTAATTTACAGAAATCCTGATGAGGGCACTGAACTTCCTGTCTATCATATGGGGATTTTGAGCCAATCTCTTTGACAGCTTAGAAAGCAGGGTGACTGACTGCATTTCAGTTGCCCAGATCATAGAATTCTACCCAGCCCTTATAAACAAAGCTTTAAAGGAATGTGTAGTGGCAGAGAGGGTGTCTAATGTGTATTATTTAGTGAATAAGCCAGTGCAGAATAGTATAGCTAGTATTACTATTTAATCATACGTATATGGAGAGACACTGAATATATAAACTGGGCCCAGAGTGCCTATCTGTGGACAGTGGGGTTAAAGTGAATTTTATCATCTCTGTTTATGTGTGTTTTATACAGTAAAAAGCAGTGCTTGCTATCTGAGGTAATCAGATATCCAAGTCCTTGGAAAGGCTATCTGTGTGTTTATACCTCTTAGGTCAGGCTCCCAAAAAGCAGAACCTGAAATGGGAGTCCTTGTTTAAATAATTTATAGTGTTCAGCAGGAAGCAGTCTAGGACAGGTGGAAAAACTAAGCAAGAAGATTTAGGCATCTCTGGCATTCCACAATATTCCCATTTTCCCTTAAAATCTTATCCTTACATGGTATTAAACTCCAGCATTAAAGGATCTTAATTTACAAAATGAATACATGCTCATGGGTAGTTCAAACTGTTTTGATTTTTTTCCTGTGAATTTTCTGTAAGTGGTAACTTAAAGATACAAAAGATATGCTCATCTGAATGCAGAGTTTCAAAGAACAGCAAGGAGAGATGAGAAAGCCTTCCCCAGCGATCAGTGCAAAGAAACAGAGAAACGACAGAATGGGAAAGACTAGAGGTCTCTTCAAGAAAATTAGAGATACCGAGGGAACATTTCATGCAAAGATGGGCTCAATAAAGGGCAGAAATGGTAGGGACCTAATGGAAGCAGAAGATATTAAGAAGAGGTGGCAAGAATACACAGAAAAACTCTCCAAAAAAGATCTTCACAACCCAGATAATCACGATGGTGTGATCACTCACCTAGAGCCAGACATCCTAAAATGTGACGTCAACTGGGCCTTAGGAAGCATCCCTACGAACAAAGCTAGTGGAGGTGATGGAATTCCAGTTGAGCTATTTCAAATCCTAAAGATGATGCTGTGAAAGTGCTGCACTCAATATGCCAGCAGTGGCCACAGGACTGGAAAAAGTCAGTTATCATTCCAATCCCAAAGAAAGGCAATGCCAAAGAATGTTCAAACTACCACACAATTGCACTCATCTCACATGCTAGCAAAGTAATGCTCAGAATTCTTCAAGCCAGGCTTCAACAGTATATGAACCGTGAATTTCCAGATATCCAAGCTAGATTTAGAAAAGGCAGAGGAACCAGAGATCAAATTGCCAACATCCATTGGATCATCAAGAAAGCAAGAAAATTTCAGAAAAACATCTACTTCTGCTTCATTGACTATGCCAAAGCCTTTGACTGTGTGGATCACAATAAACTTTGAAAAATTCTGAAAGAGATGGGAATACCAGACCAGCTTATCTGCCTCCTGAGAAATCTGTATGCAGGTCAGGAAGCAACAGTTAAAACAGGACATGCAACAGTGAACTGGTTCCAAATGGGGAAAGGAGTATATCAAGGCTGTATATTGTCACCCTGCTTATTTAACTTACATGCAAAGTACATCATGTGAAATGCCAGACTGGATGAAGCACAAGCTGGAATCTAGATTGCTGGGAGAAATATCAATAACCTCAGCTATACAGATGACACCACCCTTATGGCTGAAAGAGAAGAGGAACTAAAGAGCCTTTTGATGAAAGTGAAAGAGGAGAGTGAAAAAGCTTGCTTAAAACTCAACATTCAGAAAAATGAAGATCATGGCATCTGGTCCCATCAGTTCATTTCAGTTCAGTTCAAGCCTCCCTGTCCATCACCAGCTCCTGGAGTTTACCCAAACTCATGTCCAGTGAGTTGGTGATGCTGTTGCCCTCCTTTCCTATTGCCCTCAATCTTTCCCAGTATCAGGGTCACTCCATGGTAAACAGATGGGGAAACAATGGAAACAGTGACGGACTTTATTTCCTTGCGCTCCAAAATCACTGCAGATGGTGACTGAAGCCATGAAATTAAAAGATGTTTGCTCCTTGAAAGAAAAGCTATGACCAATCTGGACAGCATATTAAAAAGCAGAGACATACTTTACAAACAGAGGTCCATCTAGTCAAAGCTATGGTTTTTCTAGTAGTCATTATGGATGTGAGAGTTGGACCATGAAGAAAGCTGAGCGGTGAAGAATTGGTGCTTCTGAACTGTAGTATTGGAGAAGACTCTTGAGAGTCCCTTGGACTGTAAGGAGATCCAACCAGTCCATCCTAAAGGAAATCAGTCCTGAGCATTCATTGGAAGGAGTGATACTGAAGCTGAAACTCCAATACTTTGGCCACCTGATGTGAAGAACTGACTCACTGGAAAGGACCCTGATACTGAGAAAGACTGAAGGCAGAAGGAGAAGGGGATGACAGGGGATGAGATGAAATCACCGACTCGATGGACATGAGTTTGAGCAAGCTCCTGGAGTTGCTGGTAGACAGGAAAGCCTGGCGTGCTTCAGTCTTTGGAGTCACAAAGAGTCAGACACGACTGAGTGACTAATCTGAACTCACTGGTGATTTAAAGACCTATAGCAACTTGTACACCAGGATTTGTTCAAGACTGACCTCTTGTTCGATGACGTGCATTGTCCAACACTGAAGGCAGGATCCAAGCTAATCAGACATTAGGTCTAAAGAGACACACATATTTTCCTGTAAGAAGGAAAATGCCATGACCCATGTCTACCTTGCATGCTAAGTGAGTTTCTCAGACCTCCTCTCTACCCCACTTGTCATGGCTTGGTGATAGAGGATGAGATAGTTGGATGGTATCATCGACCCAGTAGACATGAGTTTGAGAAAATTCTGGGAGGTAGCAAAGGACAGGGAAGTCTGGCGTGCTGCAGGCCATGAGGTCAGAAAGAGTCAGACACAACTTAGTGACTGAACAGCAACAACATATTGTCTTTTAGTCTTAGCCATCAAAGCACAGGGTGGCTCTTCTTTCCATCTGCTTAGACCAAATTCCTGAGAGTAAACCTGGGTGGTCTTCTTTTGCACATGTAATTCAGGATCCACTTTTTCCGACTCTTCCTTCAAATCGCAGACAACAGTCTCCTGAGCTGCTCGCGTCTCATCACTTGGTGGAAGCCATCCTCGTTTGCGACCTGGGCTGTTGAATTAACCTCCACACTGTTCTTCTCACCACTCGTGGCTCAGCTGGTAAAGAATCTGCCTGCAGTGTGGGAGACCTGGGTTCAGTCCCTGGGTTGGGAAGATTCCCCTGGAGAAGGGAAAGGCTACCCACTCCAGTTTTCTGGCCTGGAGAATTCCATGGATTGTATAGTCCATGGGGTTGCAAAGAGTTGGACCCAGCTGAGTGACTTTCACTGGTCTCCTCACACCATCACAATGGGCATTAGGTCTCCATAGGCCGATCGTCAAAGAACAGGAGCATTCAGACCCTCAGTTCAGGTGCTCAGTCGTGTCTGACTCTTTGGGGCCCATGGACAGCAGCACGCCAGGCCGCCTGTCCACCACCAACTCCCGGAGTCCACCCAAACCCACGTGCATTGAGCCGGTGATGCCACGCGGCCGTCTCGGCCTCCGTCGGCCCTCCTCCTGCCCTCAGCCTTGCCCAGCGCTGTGGTTTGCGTGTCACTAATTGTTCTCTACCCTGCCCACAATGCACTTTGGCTCTAGTCTCCATTAACTGGAATGTACGTGTGCACACTTTTTAGCAGGAAATCACTCCAGCTTCTGTCCCCTCTTCAGTTCCTATGAAACACATTTAACATGGAAGCAAATCCAGTGTAAAAACTAAATTCGGCTGAAACCCATGCAAGAGCATATTTGAATTTTGTTTGAACAAAACACAATTAACGTAGCTACTCTTTTCTCTTGCTCTTTAATCCAGTGAGTTTTTAATATTTCAAATAGCAACTTATGTAGACACAATTACAACATTCAGGCGCAGACCTGTATTTACACTGATACTAGCCTGGTGTTCAGCCTCAGATACAAGATTGTTCTTGTCTCCATTATACATGAACTTGATTTTAACCTATTTCAATAAAACAATGAAAACGATACACGCACTAGATGTACTGTTTGGGCTTTGTCCTCGGGTGAGAGAGGCCGGACAGTTAGAACTGTGCCTCTCTCCTGCAAATTCATATGTTGAAGCCCTAAACACTAGTGTGAATGTCTTTGGTGATTATTAATGTTAAATGAAGTCATAAGGGTGGGGATCTAATTTGATAGAATTGATGTCCTTATACGAAGAGAAGGAAACACCGAGACTCTTGCTCTCTCTGTCATATAAGGACACATCCAGAAAGAAGGTGAACATCTGAGAGAAAAGAAAGAAGTTCTCACCAGAAATCAAAATTTCTAACACCTTGATCCTGGACTTCCAACCTCTAGGACTGTGAGAAAATCTCTTTCTATTTTTTACGCTACTCAACATGTGCTATTTCGAGATGGCAGCCTAATTCCATGACATAAACTACTGAGAAAAGTAAGCTGTAATTTAACTGCGACCCTTGTTGTATAACCATGGTGAGGGTGGATGGCATTTTCAGCTTTCCTCGGGAATCCCCTCGGTGGGCATTTGCAGAAGGTGTGGGGTGAAAGGGTTAAGTAATGTTTAACCAGGATGTGTACTTAGTTCCCTTTATCTCCCTGAGACTTATTAGCACTCTGAGTATCAATTCACTAGGAATGACTAATACCTTGAATGACATCAGCTTCCGCCGACATGTAGAGGTTACTATGGCAATGGAAAAAGTTTGTCCGAGCAGAAAACAAGGACCATGCTTGATATATTAGTCAGCCGGGGAGAGCAGTCACATGTAAGCTCCAGCATTCATTCGATGAATAGTCATTTACGCAGCATGCATGTCGGCAATTCCGCTGTGTTTTTCCGAACATCAAAACTTTGGCAGTTGAACTGAGAATCTTGGCGGATTTACAAAAGTGGTAGCACTCATTTTCTGAGCCTAGTTTGTTGGGTTTTGTCTTTTTTTTGTTTTGTTTTTTATTTCTTGAAACCCATATTCTCTAAAGGTTCACAGGGTTTCAAATCCAAGTGCCAAAGTGAATGCTTTCTGAGAGGGTTCACACCACTGTCCATGGCAAAATCAGCACTGCTTTTCCTGCCAGTCATTCAGAAATTGCTCTCATTTTATTAATGATATGTGGCCTTGTTTTTTAGTACAATGTTTTATTACACTGCACCTGGTTCCATCAGTCATTATAAAATTCCTCTTAATTGGTCTTTTCAAAAAAAGCTATAGAGAAAGAATGAATGACAAAAGTACAATGCTACTATAAATAAAATGTAAACAGGTAACTAATAATATTAGATATTTAATAGGTTAATATTAATTAATAGTTAATATTAATATTAATTAATAGGTAACCTACTGTGTAGTTCGCGGAACGCTCCTCAGTACCCTGTAATGGCCTTTATGGGAAAAGAATCTAAAGAAGACTGGATATATGTGTATGTATAACTGATTCACTCTGCTGTACCCCTGAAACTAACACAGCATTGTTAAGCAACAGTACTCCAATCAACATTTTTTAAAATAAAATTTAAAAATTAATGACCAATCTAACCTCACTGGGTAAGGTGTAGATCTGATTTCAGTATGTGGGTAAGAGCTGGCTCCTTCCCCATGAACAGATTGCTTGAAAAAGAAAGTAATCATTAAACCCAGAACCAAAGCTAGTTCTCTATAACCAAGCTGTGCAAGTGAGTGTTAGTCGCTCAATCGTGTCTGACTCTTTGGTACGCCATGAACTGCAGCCCGCCAGGCTCCTCTGTCCGTGGAATTCTCCAGGCAAGAATCCTGGAGTGGGCAGCCGTTCCCTTCTCTAGAGGCTCTTCCCCACCCAGGGATCAAACCCAGGTCTCCCACACTGAAGGCAGATGCTTTCCATCTGAGCCACCAGGGAAGACCACAAGGTGTAAAAACTAACATCATTCGTTTTCCTACTAACATTGTTATACAGAAAGGAAAATCAAAACCATATAGTATGTCTTGATTTTAGGGCACTCAATAGTCTCTCATGGGATTATTTTGCATGAAACTCTCAAATCCTAGTTCCAGTAGGAATTTCTATGCTGAGAAATTTGCAGCAAGCTGAAGCCAAGGTTGGCGAGGTCCAGGCCATGTACTGGATCTGTGGTAAGAGGACCAGAAAGTTAGTGATACCAGTGATATGCACAATAACACTTGGGGTCAAAGGAGCAGGTGTGCAGAGCAGAGCTGGGTCTGCCGGTCACTCCACAATCACCCTACTCCCCTGCTTCGGACTTGGTGATTATCCAAAACCTGGGGGGACATGGAGTCTTCTGTCTCCCCGCTGAGCTGTAGCTAAGGTTGGTGAGGGAATGGACCTAGAAAACTGGAAATGAGTGTTTCTGAGGAGTCTCAGAGGGACCCCCATTGAGATGGATTAGAGAGGGATCAAGCAGTGACTTTTTCCCCTTACACATTTGTTTATTTTGCGATTAACCAATTCCAGCATTTTTGTCAGGAATGATGAAGGGCCACCGCCTTTAGACTTGAGTCATCAAAAGAAAGGTGATCTTCAAGAAAGAATTCATACAATTATGCGTTTGGCTTCCTCTGAACTTTTTTTTAATCAAAATATAAGGAATGGCTCTTCAAAAGCAATGATGTACTTGCTGGAGTCATCAGACTCTTTCTTCTTTCTGACTAATGCACCCAAAGGCTGATGCTTCGCTTTTCCTGATCATTTAAGATTTTAATGTGGGACAATTTAAGACAGCTTTGGTAACCCAGTTATTCTAATTTTAATTCTGCAGTGAGAGAGCCCATTAATCTACATTTATACGCATAAGTCATTTGGGAGATTTGCAACTTGTTTTTCTCCAAGAAGGAAACAAATGCAGCAGCGTGATATTTTAAACAGATCATCAATAATGTCTATTAAAGACCCATCTGACAGTTTTGGTTTCAGAACACATCAGTATATTCAACTCAGAGTAGAAATAAGTAGAAAAGGCCAAACCACAAAGTCTGGTTTCAGTTCCAGGGTTCACCACAAGAACGACTCCGACGCAGCTAAGGTTACTTTCACTTGGGGTTACGATCAAATGGGTGGATGCCCAGCACAAAGGCTCCCGAGAGATCGTGAAAATGCGAGCTGTGCGTGAGCTACCTGTGCGCCCTGTCTTCCTGACAAATTCTTACCTGATGCAGGACCCAGAGTCCACAAGGCATCAGTTATCCCTCAGCTCTTTGTTGCCTGGAGTCTCAGGATAGCCTGGGGATCAGGGGCAACGCTGCCGCTGCAGTGCCAGGGAGAGAGTGCACACCTGGCCACCCTTGGTGGGCCTTCCTTGCCATGTGCGCGCACCTGCTTCTTTGTGTTTCGGGTCTTCACTGAGTCCTCAGAACTGTCCTCTTGGTCGGAGGAAAAGGGCTGGAAGTCACCTGCCTTATGCATGACACTCTGAGAAGTACTTCCAACTGCTATTAATTTAAAAACTGAGAAATAAGTTAAACTAATAGTCATGAAGCTGTCAGGCTATAGGGAAGGGGCAGATGCTATAAACTGGGGGGCAGAGGAAAAGCACAGCTGAGATTTCCAACTTTCAGAAGAAAAATAAGCAGCATGAGAGTCCAATAAATTTCATGATGCACCTGAGTTAACCTGTACAAGAACAGCATTTGCAAATGCACACCTGAGCGGCAGGATAGGGTCAGGGCACGCTCTGTGCTCTGTGGCTCCAAGGTTCTGCTCCTTAAGATCAAAGTGTCCATGTGCAAGGATCTTCAAATACTCCAGGCCTTGGTTTGCTCATCTGTACTATGCGCATGACAATGGCAATTGTCTTGAATGTCTGTTAAGAGAACAAACGAATGGATACCTGTACAGCCCTCCCAGCATGTCTGGTGAGAATTAAGTATCTAAACTGAGCTAAACTGGTAAATTAAGTATCTAAACTGGTATCATGATTCCTGCAGGATCCCTGGACTCTACAAAATTACCTCTAACCTCTCCAAATTCACGTTGGATTCCTTTGCTGCTTATCCACTACTGAAGACCATTTCCACTGGGAGAGTCTCACTTTTCTTAGCTCTTCCTTTGACGAAATACCCTTTGGATGGATGAAAAACCCCGTTGAGTCTTGACTGCCGTCATCTCTGCTGTTAGAAGAGGTGAGATTAATGAGCAAGTGCATGCAGGTCTGGGAACTTCCGGAGGCGAGAGAATGGAACTCAGACATGAGATGGAAAATCCTGAATGTAGACGCAGAGTAATGGCCTTGGACACGAGTTTCTCGACCATCTAGGCAGCCCTCAAGGTCAACGGCAGCTTCCTAAAGAATCAAACAGTGGTAAAGACAGTGATCCTGAGAGCAATCGCAGAAGCAGCCACGTCACCAGGCACTGTTCTAACGGCACCAACAAATGTGCTGACGTTTAATCCTCCCATTAGCAGCCTCTACCGCTACTCTTTATTTTATGATAGAAATTGGACCTAGAACCATGCAACTCGCCCAAGGTCACCCAGCTTCAGACGGGGCTGGTCAGACATCAAGTCCACACTCAAAAATAATAGCCCAAGTACTATTTCAAGTACTCCCAGGAAGTACTTGAAACTGAAACACACAGCAGGAATCTTATTAGAAATCCTAGAGTCGCTGATGAAAAACATCTCCATGTGCAGCGCTTCTATAGACCTGACTTAGCTTTCTACACAAGATACTATTTGAAAGTGCACGTAGCTCTGCTTTGAAGCAATAATTTCACTGTCACATTTTAGCATTAGCTTCATAAAAAGAAACAAAAACAACTAGTAGAGAAGTTTAGAACAGACTTTGTCTTTCGAAGTCAGATTAATGCAATTGCATACTACTGCTTTTTTTCTGTCATTATCACTCTCAAGATATATTATAAAAAGTACTGCCACTTCCAGGAGTCTAAAAGAAGCTGTTTGTCTCTGAGTCATAAACAATCCTCCCCTAGGATTTTACTCATAATTCCGCTTCCACAGAAATGCAAGACCTCTATCTTAGATTGACTGCTTTTGTTGTGACAAAAATAGAACAAGATTTGTGCTTTCCAAATCACATACTTCAAAACCAGTTTTCTTTTTTCTTGTTATCGGAATTACTTTTCTGGTCAAAGGACTGAAATAATTCGGCAGTGCAAGAGATTATCAGGACAAATTTTATATATCATTTCTTTTTTCATTAAATTGCTATGTAATGGGTTAAGGTTATGGCGTATGCAGGTCTGGGAACTTCCGGAGGCGAGAGAATGGAACTCAGACATGAGATGGAAAATCCTGAATGTAGACGCAGAGTAATGGCCTTGGACACGAGTTTCTCGACCATCTAGGCAGCCCTCAAGGTCAACGGCAGCTTCCTAAAGAATCAAACAGTGGTAAAGACAGTGATCCTGAGAGCAATCGCAGAAGCAGCCACGTCACCAGGCACTGTTCTAACGGCACCAACAAATGTGCTGACGTTTAATCCTCCCATTAGCAGCCTCTACCGCTACTCTTTATTTTATGATAGAAATTGGACCTAGAACCATGCAACTCGCCCAAGGTCACCCAGCTTCAGACGGGGCTGGTCAGACATCAAGTCCACACTCAAAAATAATAGCCCAAGTACTATTTCAAGTACTCCCAGGAAGTACTTGAAACTGAAACACACAGCAGGAATCTTATTAGAAATCCTAGAGTCGCTGATGAAAAACATCTCCATGTGCAGCGCTTCTATAGACCTGACTTAGCTTTCTACACAAGATACTATTTGAAAGTGCACGTAGCTCTGCTTTGAAGCAATAATTTCACTGTCACATTTTAGCATTAGCTTCATAAAAAGAAACAAAAACAACTAGTAGAGAAGTTTAGAACAGACTTTGTCTTTCGAAGTCAGATTAATGCAATTGCATACTACTGCTTTTTTTCTGTCATTATCACTCTCAAGATATATTATAAAAAGTACTGCCACTTCCAGGAGTCTAAAAGAAGCTGTTTGTCTCTGAGTCATAAACAATCCTCCCCTAGGATTTTACTCATAATTCCGCTTCCACAGAAATGCAAGACCTCTATCTTAGATTGACTGCTTTTGTTGTGACAAAAATAGAACAAGATTTGTGCTTTCCAAATCACATACTTCAAAACCAGTTTTCTTTTTTCTTGTTATCGGAATTACTTTTCTGGTCAAAGGACTGAAATAATTCGGCAGTGCAAGAGATTATCAGGACAAATTTTATATATCATTTCTTTTTTCATTAAATTGCTATGTAATGGGTTAAGGTTATGGCGACCCACTCCAGTGTTCTTGCCTGGAGAATCCCAGGGATGGAGGAGCCTGGTGGGCTGCCATCTATGGGGTCTCACAGAGTCGGACACGACTGAAGCAACTTAGCAGCAGCAGCAGCAGCATTCGAGGTAGATGGCTTCCTAAGTGGTGCCAGTGGTAAAGAATCTAGCTGCCAGTGTGGGAGACACGAGAGACTTGGGTTCAATACCGGGTCAGGAAGGTCCCCTGGAGAAGGAAATGGCCACCCACTCCAGTATTCTTGCCTGGAGAATCCTGTGAACAGAGGATCCTGGAGGGCTGCTGTCCATGGGGTCGCACAGAGTCAGACACGACTGAAGGGACTTAGCATGCATGCATGCATTGGAGAAGGACATGTCAACCCACTCCAGCATTCTTGCCTGGAGAATCCCATGGACAGGGGAGCCCAGCGGGCTGCAGTCCATTGGATCGCAAATAGTCAGACAAGACTGAGACACATGATATAAGAGGTAGAGAAGTTGCCTTCACAGAATAAGCATTTTAGTTGAGGAGAGAAATGAAAGAATAAAGGAAAGAAAGAAAATGGGGGGAGGGGGTGAGGAGGAAGGACTGAGAAAGAAGGCAGTTATAATGAACTGATCAGCACAGATCTACTTGGAAAAAGTTGGTTAGGGAAGACCACCTTTGTCTGTGAATTAGATTTTGAAAAATATTACATTTCTCAATGAGAAAGGGAAATTTCATTCATGTGGTCTAGTTCTGATTTACAAAAAGATTACAACATCATTAAAAAAAATTACATCAGTAATTTCCAGATAGTCTCCAAAAACAAGTTTCAGACATGCTTTAGAATATTCCCTCTGCTCTTTCTTTCTTTCTTTTTTTTTCCTACTCAGAATGGCTCCTTATAAGAGAACTTAGAAAAACCCTGTCCATCCATTCAGATCCTGAAGAAGCACTGAATTGCTCTCCTTTGGTTAATTTTGTGCGTAGTTTTCATGAGAGCAGCTTTGATTCACCGTTGAGTACTTTTCCATTTTCTTTTATTTCAATAAAAATTTAAGAAGATGTTAAGACTGAGCTATGAAAAATCAAGCGTGCTCACTTGAAATTGGTTTCATAGCTCTTATCTGATGAAGAGCATCTCCCTTCTAACCTAGGCCTGTGGTTCTGACCTTACATATCAATCCTTCAGATCCCTGAATAATATCAATGAATATTTTAGAGACAAGCTAATCGTCACAAGAAATGGTATGTCCTTCTCTGCTGCCTGAAACGTGCATCCTCTTTTGTTTTTATCAAACATGAGTTCGGAAATCTTCTATTTATCTGGTTTACTTTCATTTACAGTCTATCGACTGCCTCTAACATTTCAACTAACAATTAACTGTGCGTGCTGAGGAATGATTTTGATAGTTAAATATTTGATCACCTCCAGAGGCCTGGGAGATTTAAAGATTCTATGCTCTGAAAAAAACCAGCACCAGTATCAGATAATTTTATACAGTGAGTTGTGTGCTCAGGTTGCTTCCTAAACTGGGCCTCTTTATTCACACATGTTATGAAAAATGCTCATAATTATTCTGTTTTATTATGAAAGCAATAAAAGAATAATGTGGGGAGTTTGGGGAAAAGTTAAAGTATCCCTTACCTATATCTCCACCACCCATAAATAATCACATGTGCTTTACAAATGATTCTGTTACAAAGCTGAAGACACACTGCTCTTACAAGTTACAATTTCTTGTTTCACTTTAAAGTGTAAGATTTTTCTTTTGATGTATTTTTAATTTTAAATACCCTCTAAGAAGATAACTTCTGGTGATTTAGTGAACATTTTTAGAATGAAAATACTAGACTGCAGAATACCCCATAGCATGAATGCACCAAAACTTAAGTGTACTGTTCCATTGTTTGACATTTTTTGAAATTTATATTTTTTAACACCAAAAACCATTGTCTGACATGTTTGCTGCTTCCAAATTCTGTACACAGAACTGGGGTTGACATCCTTGTTATAGAAAGCTCTTAGTGTATCTCTGGCAATCCACTCCAGGACTACTGCCTGGAAAATCCCATGGACAGAGGAGCCTGGTAGGCTACAGTCCCTGGGGTCGCAAAGAGTCAGGCACAACTGAGCGACTTCACTTTCACGTTTAACCATCTCCTTGGGATAAATGACAAGTGTGATTAGTGAATTAAAAGACATAAAATTTATAGCACATTTTATGTGCACTATCAAATTTTAAAATGCGTCCGTCCAAACTCACACTCTCCTTAGCACGGGGTGGCCATGTTTACCCTCACTCTTTTTACACTGACTAGTTTTACTTTGCTGAAATCTGGGGGACATATAGTCTTCGGAGGAAGAAGATACCTATTTGACACATAACAGAAATTTAAAATGTGGGTTAGGCAGTGCTAACATGAAATTTACTGACCTAAACGTTAATGTCATTAGACAAGAATGAATTAAATTCCACCTTTGGAGTAGATTCTGTCAATCAGCTCTCGTGTTGCCGCCCAAGTGTCTTTCTAAATGCAAATTTCATTCTCTTATCTGAAACCCTCACTTCATTTCCTGTTCCTTCAGGATAAAATCCTAATTCCTTAGCTTAACGTATAAGGCTCTTAATTATCCATTCGCTGCTTATGTTTTCAGCCTTAAATCTTGCCAGCGCCCGTTCTCATTTGACCCTTAGTACACAAAAGATAATACCTGAAGTTCTCTGTTCTCAAGCCTCCAGACTTGCGCACATCCACTCTCAGCTATAAACGACCCTTCATACCTTCAGTTCGGTTCAGTTGCTCAGTCATGTCCGACTCTTGTGACCCCACGGACTGCAGCACACCAGACTTGCCTGTCCATCAACAACTCCCGAATCTTACTCAAACCATGTCCATTGAATCGGTGATGCCATCCAACCATCTCATCCTCTGTCGTCCCCTTCTCCTCCTGCCCTCAATCTTTCCCGGCATCAGAGTCTTTTCCAATGAGTCAGTTCTTTGCATCAGATGGCCAAAGTATTGGAGTTTCAGCTTCAACATCAGTCCTTCCAATGAACATTCAGGACTGATTTCCTTTAGGATGGACTGGTTGAATCTCCTTGCAATCCAAGGGACTCTCAAGAGTCTTCTCCAACACCAGAGTTCAAAAGCATCACTTCTTCAGTGCTCTGCCTTCTTTATGGTCCAGCTCTCACATCCTTACATGACCTACTTCTATCTAACTCCTTGTTTTGCTGGATGATGGGGACCAAGTGTCACCTCTTTTAGAAAACTTCTGTTCTAATCACTACTCTCCCATTTCTGAGCCACCTTGCTCTCCTGGGAGCTCTCTTAGCCCCAGGGTGGGACATCTTGCCATCACAGGGTCATTTTGCTGCATCTTGATGGCCTGTTAGCTTACTCTTTTCCTTCATCCACTGCTGCTTGAGAATAAAGCGCACATCTTACCTGCTTTGTGTTCTAAGTCCCACCTGCAGTGACTGGTGCCTAGAAAGTGCAGCATGGATGTTAACAGAATTAATAAATGAAAATCATATTTGCTTTAATTTACTACAGTCAGTATTCAGTATTACTGAAGACAATACTCAGAAGTGTGTGTTGACTCTGTAAATAATCATGCTGCTGCTGCTGCTGCTGCTAAGTCACTTCAGTCGTGTCCGAGTCTGTGCGACCCCAGAGACGCAGCCCAACAGGCTCCCCCATCCTTGGGATACTCCAGGCAAGAACACTGGAGTGGGGTGCCATTTCTTCTCCAATGCATGAAAGTGAAAAGTGAAAGTGAACTTGCTCAGTTGTGTCCAACTCTTAGCGACCCCATGGACTCCAGCCCACCAGGCTCCTCCTTCCATGGGATTTTCCAGGCAAGAGCACTGGAGGAGGCTGCCATTTCCTTCTCCGTAAATAATCATAGTTGTTGTTTAATTATAATTATTTGTGAATTATATATGTGAATTCACATATTACATGTGATTCATGACATGAATTATAATAATGTCATAGAAGTCATTTTTCTGACTTTTTAATGAGGTTACTAAGGTGTAAATGCACCATGATTTTTTTCAGCTTCCCTAAATTTGCTCACATTATTCCTCTGCCTGGAATTCTCTCCTTTGTTGCTGATCAAAATCCCTTCTTTCCCTGAAGAGCCCCAAAGTTCTATCTCTGGGCACACGTGGAGCCCTCTTCTCTGCCAACTCAGGCACCCCCAGTCCTCACCCGTTTTTGCCAAGTTATTTCTTCCTTGTTGACTTTCTCCCAATTCCAGTCATCTCATCATACTTCATAGTCTAAGTAGCTGAGAGTTACCTTTTCTGGGAAGGACTCTAGGTCCTGAATCCTACTTGGGCGACAGATAACATCCCCAAGTCTCTCTCCTGGCCTCAGTAACAAAGGAGGCCCTGGATCGTTTCTCTCTGTGTTCATCAGGATTAGAGCCAGCAGCTCTTCAGCTTCTGCTTGCTGTTTCCTTTATCTTCCCACTCAAAAAAGATGTCAGACTTATATAAAGTAATGGACAAGCGTAAAATGGATGCCATGATTCTCCATCCATTTGGGACTAGTCTCAATATTTTTCTAGTCTCATTTTATCTGCTTCCCTCACACTGAAAGCAAACAGCAGACATCATGCCCCTTAATCTCGGATAACCTTGATCATTTTCTTAATGTTCCAAATAAACTGCTTTTTATAACTCTGTACTGAAATGATGGTTAGAATTAAGAAGCAGAGTGGAAGATATTAGATTAATAAAGTTGCATATAATTTTCCACATAAAAATTACACTCAGTAAAATTTTTTCACCCCTATGGGCTTCAAAGATAACTGAAGCCCTGCGGAGTCTGTTCATTTTAAATCTTATTCATTTCATTATGAACAAAGCAAGTAGTAAGGTTTTATGCTTGGCCCTAACTGACTTGATTAGTTCAAAAGATTTATAAGGTTAACATGAAGTCAAGATTGTAAAATAAAGGCAAAACATACCCAATCAACTTCTATTTCTAAAGCTCTAAGTGCTTTCACAACCCTGGACTTGGGTCCAGGACGACTGCCCAGTAAGGAGCTACCAGCCTTGTCACAAAATCGCTATGGAAATGCCTGCCTTAGGTTGCCAGGGTTGCCATGAGAAAAGGCTGCAGACTGGGCGGCTTACACAAGAGCAATTTTATTTTCTCACAATTCCGGAGGCTGGGAGTCCAAGATCAAGTGTCCCTCTGAGGCCTCTCTTCTTGCTGGTGGATGGGTGTCTTCTCCCTGTGAGTGTCTGTGTCCTGACCTCTTCCTATAAGAACAGTGATCGTGTTGGATTCTGCCTGCGTGCTAAATCACTTCAATCGTGTCCGACTCTGTGACCTCATGGACTGTAGCCCACCAGGCTCCTCCGCCCATGGAATTCTCCAGGCAAGAGTGCTAGAAAGGGTTGCTACTCCCTTCCCCAGGGGATATTCCCAGTCCAGGGATCAAACCCAGATCTCCTGCATTGCAGGCAGATTCTTTACCATTTGAGCCACCAGGGAAGCCTGGTTTGATTGTAATGCATTTTTTAATCCACAAGAATTTAACTATGTGCATCCAATACATTCAGCAATGGGCTTCCCTGGTAGCTCAGCTGGTAGAGAATCTGCCTGCAGCGTGAGAAACCTGGGTTCAATCCCTGGGTTGGGAAGATCCCCTGGAGAAGGGAATGGCTACCACCCCAGTATTCTGGCCTAAGAATTCCATGGATTCTGTAGTCCATGGCATCACAAAAACTCAGACATGACTGAGTGACTTTCACTCAATACATTCAGTGCTGATGGAGCTGCTCTCAGAGTCCTTATATTTTAAGACTCCATCATCTTAAAGAGAAATCAAAATGAACACACACTAAATGAAAAGCAGGGTATTATGATCAGTCCAAAGAAGGAGCTCTCATGAGGCCAGCTGGGTGGTGTCTGAACAGTGTTTTGAAGGAGAATTAGGATTGTCTATGGTGGGATAAAGATACAAAAGTGACTTCATGTCTTCTGGATACAGAATGAAATCTGGCCAGACCCTACACTCTGCGGAGAGGTCGTGGGAAACACATTTAAATGGGCAAGACAGGGCTTGATTAAAAAAGACTTGAAAAATCTGGCAGGTGAGGTTCGGGATGTTGAAGAGAATTATATCTAAGCCACAGGTATAATTATTTCTACAGCTATGTTTTCATTCTTGATTTAACTATTTCCTAATAACAAAAACCAACAACCAGAAGGAAACTCCTGAGTGTGATAGATAGATCTGCTGTGATTTTATTTTTCATTGTCTGTTCACAATGATCTTGGGCCAGTGTATTAGCTATCTCTTGCTATGTAACAAATTTGCCCCTGAATCTTAGCAACTTAAAGCAAGTTATTATCTCACATGCTTCCCTGGTGGCTCAGTGGTAAAGAGTCTGCCTGCAATGCAGGAGACCCAGGTTCGATTCCCAGGTTAGGAAGCTACCCTGGAGAAGGGAATGACTATCCACTTCAGCATTCTTGCCTGGAGAGCTCCCTGGACAGAGGAGCCTGGCGGGCTACAGTCCACAGGGTCGCAGAGTTGGACTGAGCAACCAACACTACCATCGACATGGTTTCTGAGGGTCGTGTGCTGGGCAATTGCTTGACCTAAGGCTCAGGCTCAGAGCTCCTGGTCCTGGCTCAGAATCTATCCTGAAGTTGGGTTCAGGCTGTCTGCTGAGGACGTGGTCATCTCAAGTGTCCACTAGGACTGGAGGATCTGCTTCTAATTTCACTCCTGCGGCCGTGAATTTCAGGCCGTGGTTCTTCACTAGCTCTGACCGTTGACTTTGACCATTTACTGTTTCTTGCCATTTACTTACAACTTCGCAGCTGGTTTCGACCGGATGGAGTGGTTTGAGAGAGCATCAGAGAGAAAAGAGAGAGAGAAGAAGAGGCGAGACAGACAAACAGACAGACATTCTGTCTGACCAAAGTGGGGCCAGCTTGGAGGCTGTTTGCTGGAGCCAGTTATAAGGACATGCTCTCACTTTTAAACTAATAGCTTTTGTCAATATTACATTGAAATGTAATCTTTACATTATCGAGGGTTAATGAGTTCTCACCTAATTCTTTTCATTATAAGAAGTGAATCGGGATGAAAATCCTTCAGGACCTTTGTGTGCTCTCCACACACCTTCTTTGGTGGAATGAATTCTAAATTGAACGGCTGCATTACCTTGCCATTTAGCAATCAAAATTCACTACTTTTGCAATTCTGTAAGTAAAATTTCAGGTATAGAGTAAAAGGTGAGGAGTGGATTCACATAGGTTTAGGCAGTTAAAGAAAGTCACTTGCATCAGTCCCACAGCAGATGAAGAAAAGATGGGTCAGGTACTCAAGAATCTTTTGCTTGAACTGAATAAGATAGAAGGTGTTATTTAAAGACTATTTAGCACAGAAATTGCAGGAAATTTAAGCACAAAATAACACTCCTGGTGATACAAGTGATGCTTATTATTTCTAGAACTCATGAAAGGAGCAATTAAGCTGGGTAAGCAGTGTTCTGACTATACTGGTAGGAGGTGACCTGAAATGCTAGTTCAAGGGTACAGATGGAGAATTCATGACTCCATGAAATGAAGTAGAAAGCGAAGAATCTGGAGCAATTGTCACTTTTAACTTCTTGGATGTGATCTCTGAATTGGATATCAGGCACAAACACGAGGACCCGATATAAATAAACACTTTTATGAAAAAATTATGAATAGCATCTCAAAATATACGAGGAAATAAACAAGAAAAGAATAAATCTGAATTTTCTAGATTTGTGAAAATTAAGAAATATGCATATGAATAGAAAACCATCAGCTCTCTGTCACTGGTGTTTCTGAAAAAGATAAACTGTTGGAAACTCTGAAACAAATGACTTGTAAGCTGCCAGCATTGGTGACATACATGTCCCATCAACCTTAGAAAGGAGAAATATATGGCCTTAGGGCAGGAACCAAGAGGTTTGTGTAGACAGGGCAATATAGTGTGCTCTGTGTGTGTGTGTGTGTGTGTGTGTGTGCACAAGAGCACAAGAGCACAAGGGAGGGTCAACCAAGGCAACTTCAGAAGCCTGAAGCCAAGTTTCATGCAAATGTGTAAAACTGTCAGGGCTCCTGTGGTGGCTCAGTGGTGAAGAGTCCGCCTGCCAATGCAGGAGATGCAGGTTCGACTCCTGGGTCGGGAAGATCCCCTGGAGAAAGAAATGGCAACCCACTCCAGTATTCTTGGAGAATCCCATGGATGGAGGAGCCTGGTGGGCTGCAGTCCACAGGGTCACAAAGAGTCGGACATGAATGAGCGACTTCACGTTCACTTTCACCCTTCACCCAACACCACTGTCATGAGATTCTTAATCAGATTGAGACAAAGGGCCCCTCTTTCCATTTTGCACTGAGTCCTGCGACCCGTGCGGCTCCTCCGGGACCCTGGTTTCACCTTCTTTCTGTGGTTGACGCAGCACAGCCTTAACAGAGTCATCAGTCCCACCTGATGCTGACGTTCCTCCCATCGTCTGTGCCTCTGTCTCTTCACCCCTCAAATGGGCTGGTGACAGGTCCACGTCACAGCGTGCCCCTGAGCTAAGCTGGGCCTGGCACCTAGCGCAGCCTGGCATGAGGAAGGGCGTGTGCATGTTAGCAGCTCTTGCTTTGTTTACGTTTCATTGTTTCATTGGTTTACTGCAAAATTGGTAAGGGGAAAAAAAAAAAAATCCAGCCCAGACTGCCAACCACCTTGTGCAAGAAACATTCAATACAGCCCCACCACACATGTGAAGGCGACACAGCAAACCCATCACGGACTCAAGGTCACTTTGTACACTTTCAGTGAAATAACTAACATGACTAGTTAGTGATAAATATTTCAGATAAATCACACACACACACACACACCTACTACTTAAGGCCGTGAGAGGACTTAAAATTAGTTGTATCTTTGGAATATAGACAGAGGTTTGTTGGATTCAAAATAAATACTAACCATTAAAGATAAACTCCTTATCCAATTATGAGCAAACCTGAATGTAAGAAGGGACCGGGCCTGGTGGGTTTGGAGGAAGAGCAAGGGGACAGTGGGTAATGACAGGGGAACAGGAAAAGCATCATGAGCAAAGGCACGTGGTGGTGTGGAGACAAAATCGCCCCGGATATCCTTCAGCAGCAGTAGTTTTCATAATCTCATCAAGCATCCCCACGGGAGTAATCTAGGCACCCCCCATTTCCTTCAGCCCTCAGCTCCAGAGAAAGCATTCCACGGAGACAACTATGCTTTTGAAACAGTGAAAGCGTAAATCCAAAGCCGTTCCACATCCCTCTGCAAATGAGTAAGGCGTGTATGAGAAAAATCCCACACCCACAGTGAATACATAAGAAGAGGCCACTTTTTCCTCATGTTTGAAGGACAAAGCTCACTTAGAGTCTACCTCAGGAAAACTCATGTGGTTACTGCAAACCCTGTGAACCAATACGTAGGGGACTGTGAGCCTAACTATGATACAAGACTTTCTAAAACTTTAACTAATGTAAATCATAACATTAGCCAGTTTGCACACCCCTAATGTCATCCTTCCCTGGCAGAGAATAGCAAAACAGACAACCCGCCTGATGGAAACGCGGCATGTAATGAAACTGGAGGAGGGTCATGGGTCCCCAGGGTGACAGGTGTTATTAAAATTTGAAAGGACATTATTGTTACGGTCGGGCAGGGAATCTCGAATATTGGCATTGTGGGCCATTTACGCCATCTGTCTTGTGCAGTGTGCCTGGTGATATTAAAGAAAACAGGAATGAGGTGCTGTAATTTGAAATAAGGCACACTACTTAAACCACTTATCTTAAAACACACACATTCTCAGTAGGACGCCATTTCTGAGCTTCTCACACTGGTGCTGCCTATACACAGAGTCAGCTTGCCTTCCTCCTCCCTGTTTACACCTTTCCAATATTTTTTAAGTGGAGGTTTCATGGCTAGAGAGAGGAATGCAAATTCCTCATACTGAGTTGGGATCTATCATTTGCTTGCAATTAGATGACTCGCGTAATACTGTGCTCTTGGGAAAACATCCCCTGAAGAATGTCTTCACTGTTTTTTCCACTACACAGAAAATATGGGGCTAGAGCAGTCTTGTAGACAGCCTTCCTTGAAAATGTCTGCTAAGTAAATTCTCTTCTGCCTCCGACGTTCACATTTCTGGAACCTCTCAAATGTTATCACATCTTTATGCCTCTGAGGGTTTATGCCTCTGAACGTCTGTCATAGAGTTCACGTCTGTCTGCTTAGAATCCTCCAGCTTCACTGGTGTGACAGACGGAAGGATTATAAGACCTCGGGGTACAATGATTCCTTGGTTACAGCTGGAGTCATCCTGAGTTTGCCTGCTCGTCGTTTCAAATCTCTATCTGTTTTGCAACCTAACAGGTCTTTCCCAGCCCTCCAGCCCGTGACCTTTTAAGTATTTGCCCTCCTGATGGATTCTGATCTGAATTGCTGGTCTCTGGATCTATGAACTCACATTATTCAGGCTTAAAGTTACCTTGTTATTTCCCGTATGTATGTTTAGCTTCCCTTGTTCTATTTTAGATATTAGATTCCTCTCCTTGGTGATGCTTACAACACTTACCAAATTGGGATCAGTTTAGAAATAACAAAGTAATTGCTGTTTGTCCTCATTTCCCCAGCCAAAAATAAGACACACAGTAAGCTCAGTGCAGTGTTAACCCCTGTGGGCCTTCAATAGCAACATGTCTTGAAGTCAGTACACTATAATTTAGTTGAATTTATCAGTGTTTGCTTCTTTCATAGTACATAATTGTGAAATAATTTCAGTTCTTTGTCTCCTTACAGAGAATGAGGTAGCTATGAAAAGAAGAATTTTGTTTTCAACTTAGAAGGTATTTTGCACCACATTCTCGAGAAATAGTGAAGCCTGGTGGCTCAGCAATAAAGAATCTACATCTCACGCATTGCAGGCAATTGAATGAGGGTTCGATCCCTGGCTCAGGAAGATCCCCTGGAGGAGGCCATGGCAACCCACTCCTGTATTCTTGCCTGGAGAATCCCATGGACAGAGGAGCTTGGTGGGCTACAGTCCATGGGGTCAAAGAGTCGGACATGACTGAGCGCTCACACATACATTCATACGAAGTTTCAATTCATACAGATTCCCCTGTAAATTAAGAGAGAGTTTAGGAGAAAACTCTCGTGCCACAAAGGAACCAGTTTGATGGGCCTTTGTGTTCACTTGTAATGTTTCACTAAGAAAACAGGAGCTGAGAAGGCGCATGACTAAGGCAAACGTCCATGGTGTCTATAAAGAGCCCTCCAGGAGTTCACGCACGGGATTTCTGTTCTGAGCTGCCCCACACTAAGCCTGACAGGCTGGGGTGTGTCCAATGGAGCGGCTCCAGCTGTGGGGATGCTGCAAAAGGGGGCTTTTTGAGGAAAGCTGAAGGAAAGGAGCATGGTTAGCTTGGAAAGTGAAAGCTGAGAGAAGCGTCATAACTGCCTTCTGCGTGCTAGCGTGTCATACTTTATGCAAGGCATGATGCTTAATTGTGTGATTTCAGGGGACAGAAGAGGAAGCCACAGGACTGCCAAAAATAGTGGGGAGGCTTTCTAATCACTAAAGATAAGGAAACTGTGGAATGGACGTCCTTGGGAAAGCTTGAGTTCTCTGTCATGAAAATCGTGCAAAGGCTGCAGAAGGTTAGGATCTGTTAATAAGAAGAGCTTACAGGCAGCTTCTAATGAGAACAGCCACTCTCAGCTCCTTCCGTATGACAGTTTCCTCTGTGTCTGCATCAAGGGAGTGGCAGCAGCTGGTGGCATCTCTGAGTTGTTGCAGCACAGAGAGACCCTGTAACCGGTGAGCCACCAGCCCGCACGGCCTTAGCTCAACTCCGCATGAAGATACAAACAATGGTGAACAGACACGGCAAAGCTTGATGGGGACCATCCCAACGCATCTGCTCTGAATCTAGATTTCTTCACCTACTGGTCCTGCCGCCACGTCTGCAGCCTGGAGTCAGTTATAGACAGTACACAGTGAGCATGGCTGCGCGCCAATACAGCTTTAGCTATGGCCGTTGACATTTGAACTTCATGCAAACTTCATGTATTACCAATTCTTCTTCTTTTGATATTTGCCAACCATTCAAAGCTGTAGAAATCTACTAATTGCTTACAGGCCATCTAGAAGAAGTTGGGATTTGGCTTGTAGGCTGTAGTTTGATCTAGCATGTTCTAAAAAGTACTGCCTTACTTAGAAACAGTTTGGGGCTATATGGCCACTCCGAGTATTCAGAGATAATTGTAGAGATTGTGATCTTTTTTTGCGTATGCTACTGGAAAGGTAATTTTTATTGTCTTTGTTTTAGAGACTTTTATGGGGACCATTTTTGAAGTCTTTAGTGAATCTGTTATAGTACTTGCTTCTGTTTCCTGTTTTTTTTTGGCCAAGAAGCATGTGGGATCTTAGTTACCTGACTAGGGATCAAACCTGCATCCCCTGCAATGGAAGGCAAAGTCTTAACCACTGGACTACAAGGGAAGTCACTGGAAAGGTGATTTTTGCAAAGGTCTGCACAGAGCTTACAGAAAAGGGCCGTGACTGGTTGCCTTCACTGCTGTGCAGCAGCCGCGTCTCAGACTATAATATAAGCTCCAGCATCTCTCTCACAGCCTACTTGTCTCAGGCACAACTGCACTGGCTCCTGGAGACAGGTGGGCTGAGCACAAACGCCTGTGGGATGCGGCTAAGGACAGCATAGTTTCATCTGAGAGAATGGGAGCTTCAAGTTTCAAAGTCCAGCTTAACTGGAGGAGTGGACCTTACCTACATGACAGCAAAGAAGTGTGTGATCACTTGTGATCCCACAGAAAATCTGAGAATAGCTTACCAATCTTGTTTAAACAGAATCTGCTGAAGGTACTCTAATAATGGCACAATTCAGTGTAGACACTGTGTTTATTTCCCTGACATTGGCATGATCCATGAAGGACGATGGTGACTCTCACTTATTCACTACTGTTTAGAATTAGGTAATGGAAAGCGACAAGGTTATCTAAACACAAATTCAGTGTAGGCTTAATCTCATTCTTTTGTAATAGAAATTCAGCCAGGAGCCGGTCTGCTCTGAAAGATGCCTTTCTCTAGGGGGCTGTGGCTTCTACTCCAATCTATGATTCAGATATCAAAGAAATGGAAATTAACAGCCAACTCCAGTATTCTTGCCTGGAGAGTTCCATGGCCAGAGGAGCCTGGCGGGCTACAGTTCATAAGGTCGCAAAGAGTCAGACATGACTAAAATGACTTAGCATGTACAGCTATAATAACACATATGTTTATAAAATAAAATGCCATAGATGAAAATAATGCAGAAACTTGGGAAACTATAGAGCAGCTAGCATTTCCAAGCCGTCTAGAGAAACTTGAGATATATTAATCATTGAAAGCCAAACAGGACCACTGGTTCATCTGCTGACAAATCAGTGGAGTTCATCCCAGCTTCAGGATGGGCATGAGAACGGAACCCATTCACAGACAGTTTATTCAAGGGCAGTTTAGACCCGAGCCAAAATAATTCTATCTCAAAAGAGTCTGGTCTTCCGTACCCATGGCAGAAGTTCAAGTTGCGCAATATCCGATTTCCAACCACAAAATAGCCTGGTCGAGATAGATGCTTATTAGTTTCATCTTGGATGCTTACATTCTTAGCTTTTCTAAATTCTCACTAGTATCTGTTGACATTATTTACCAATTTTCTTCCTCTTATTATAGTCTTAAATTGTATGCTTCTGTCTTACTTTAAAACAAAATAGAAATAAACATGCTTTCCTAATAAATCAAATGTGGGCATTTCTTTGTTTTAAGATGATTCACAAAGCAATGATCAAGAAGTGTATGATGAATAAGGCAAAAATGGGAGCATGATTCCAGGAGCAAATTCTTATTAAAAAAAAAAGATAACATAATATTCATTCTTTGAACCTGCAATTTATTTCAATTTTAAGATTTACCCTAGGGAAATTATCAGATTTTTCTCACTAGAATAGATGTTGAAGCATGACTCATCAAAGGAAAATTGGAAATAATTTAAGTAACTAATGCTTTGAGTGAGCTTCTTCAATTTGAACATCCCTTTAAGAAAAACGTAACTAGTATTTTGTTGTTCCTGAAATGAGCCATTAAGCACATCAAGGCATCTGGCTAGTTCATGCTTCACTAAATTAAGCCAATGTAGGCTCTTCTGCTTCTACAAATGTAGAAATGCCAGGTAGCTGTCAGAAGAGCAATCAAATTAAAATGGAAAATCCTGTACAAAAAGAAAGGGGTGCAGTCAAGTTATGGGAAAAACTCAGTAGGGAAAAAGTCCTCATACCAAAATCAAAGAATGCTTTGTAGGATGCCATATTCAATTGAAAATACTCAGTTGAAATCACTTTTTAAAAACATTCTGCATACTTGTATTCAAGGCAATTTGCAAGAATAAGATTTCATTTCGATGGGAAATAGAATAACACCCCAGATGAAAACCTTTATTTTTTTTCTGATTAACTTCCATTCAATAGAACACGTGTTGTTTTGGACACAGCCCTGAGCTGCGGCAAAGACTTTAAGGTTCGAAGAGTTTGCTTGGATTGTGTTCAAGGGGCTTTGTGCCCACATCAAAGAACCTGATTATATGGTTGCTTTTCATGTCCTGTCATCTGCCACAGAAAGCTTTTCTTTCATATAAATTCTGTTTACTGAAATTATCTTGTAAACCACTTATTTTCAATGTTATGGGAGAGAGGAATACACTTCATGAAATCCAGTAAGTCATGAAATTCCAGTAAGACGGGGGAACTTTCCCAGACTGTTTTTGTTCAGTCACTAGATCATGTCTGATTCCTTGCAACCCTGTGGACTGCAGCACACCAGGCTTCCCATTCGTCACCATCTCCCAGAGCTTGCTCATACTCACATCCACTGAGTCAGTGATGCCATCTAACCATCTCATCCTCTGTTTTCCCCTTCTCTTGCCTTCAATCTTCCCCAGCATCAGGGTCTTTTTCAGTGAGTCGGCTCTTCCCATCAAGTGGCAGAGTACTGGAGCTTCAGCTTCAACATCAATCCTTCCAATGAATATTCAAGACTTATTTCCTTTAGGATTGACTGGTTTGATCTCCTTGCTGTCCAAGAGACTCTCAAGAGTCTTCTCGGGCACCACGGTTCAAAAACATCACTTCTTTGGTGCTCAAAGGAAAAAGAGTAGCAAAGTCTAGAGAAAACTGTCTTTTTAAAAGGAGGTGGTAAAGTGCCAGATTCTACACAGAAAACAGAAAAGAATGCATTGAATTTAGCAACCAGGCGGTCACTGCAGGATTCAGGGAATGATGAAGGCCGAAGCTAGAGATCATGAATCTTCTTTACTATTCTTTCTCTAGCACTTGGAAGACTGTAGAAAATCAATAGGTTTGTGGAATTAATAAATGAATATATTGACAAATTAATTTGAATGGAGATTCACTTATTTGAGAAAAAAGTACTGAGATGATGTCTATGCGGCTGGATCTACTACAGGCACCGCTGTTAAAACAGTGAACAAAACAGAACAGTCCTCCTCTCAGGCAACCGTGCTGTAGTCGTGCGGAGCTCCAGGATGAATAGATAAGCGGCTGAACAACAACAAACTTGCCGCTTCCATCTCTGGCCGCTTCTCAGCCTCCTTTGCTGTTTTCTCTCTTCTCCCTCATCTCTGCAGTTGGTGATCCTGAGACTTGGCTCAAATGCTTCAGTTTTTCTTCTGAATGCTTTATCTGGGCAATTGTACACATCTTCATTTAAAAAAAATATTATTTACATGTTGATGGCATATAAATTTCTGAACTCAACTAAAATCTGTCCTTATTTTCTTAACTGTCTCCAGTTCCCAGAACAAAGTTCGGCACATGTTAGGCTCTGAGGTTTGAAGACTCGTCTGTTCCATGGTTCTCTCCCTTGAGCTTCAGGATCAAAGCTCCTGTGAGCATGTCTGCTTGAATGTCCCATAAAACAGGCTCCATAGAAAGCCCAACACTTCCTCCACCAAACTCCCCGCTTCCATGCTGCTTCCTCATTGAGTGCAGTTGCCATCAGCATGGTTGTCCACACAAGTTCAGTTCAGTTCAGTCGCTCAGTCGTGTCCGACTCTTTGCGACCCCATGGACTGCAGCATGCCAGGCCTCCCTGTCCATCGCCAAGTCCACACTAGACTTCCACACCATTCTTGACTTCTTTGCCTCAGCCCTCTACCTCCAACTGGCCACGGAATCCTCTTGTTTTATCATTTAATAGTCTTTCAGTTGACACGAAGCAGAAATTTCAGCGTCATCTTCAGTGAAACTGGGAGATCTTTCAATCGCCCAACCCCTCCCCTCTCCAAAAGCAGAGTGTTGCCCAAGAGATTTCAGGGGGATGCAGACTTCCTGCTCTGCATGTACATACTGAGGCCATTTCCTGGGGTGGTGCAGTGGGAAAGGACCCGCCTGCCAATGCAGGAGATGCAGAAGGTGTGGGTTTGATCCCTGGGTCAGGAAGATTCCCTGGGGTAAGAAGTGGCACCCCACTCCAGCAGTCTTGCCTGGAAAGTCCCATGGACAGAGGGACCTGGTGGGCTCCAGTCTATGGGTCACGAAGGGCCCAACACGGCTGAGCATGCACGAGCGTCCATACTGAAATGACCAGTGCTCTTTCTGCATCCACCAGCTGGAGGTTTTTAAGAGATTACACGAACTTTGAATTAGGAAATATTGAAAGTATTATCAGAACCAACAAATCATATATATCCCAAAATGGCTATTTGAATGCAACTATTATTAAATCAATGGCAACCCACTCCGTACTCTTGCCTGGAAAACCCCATGGGCAGAGGAGCCTAGTAGGCTGCAGTCCATGGGGGTAGCTAAGAGTCGGACACAACTGAGCGAATTCACTTTCACTTTTCACTTTCCTGCATTGGAGAAAGAAACGGTGACCCACTCCAGTGTTCTTGCCTGGAGAATCCCAGGGACGGAGGAGCCTGGTGGGCTGCCATCTATGGGGTCGCACACAGTCGGACACGACTGAAGCGACTTGGCAGCAGCAGCAGCAGCAGCAGCAGCAGCATTATTAAATCTTAGAAAATATATACAGCTGCAATATATTTCTGCAATCAGAATTACCTTTAAAAGCACTAGCCATCCATTTATTTTTAAATGAATAGAAATTCATTTTACTTAATAGTTCTAAAAATGAAAAGATACAAGGGACAAAATAGGAGGGTTGATTTCCTATTGATTTTCCACGGATACAAATAAAACTAAATACTATTGTGTTTGGGGATAAAAGAGTTCTTTTTAAAATAATGGGTTCAAAATATCTCAAAACAACACAATTTTCAGTAATACTAGCTTCAAACTCAAGAAAAATAGGGGCAAACATAAGGCGATTGATTTTTCACAAGCCTGAACAACAGTTAGACCACACAAAAAGCCTTTTAGATGAATCATAAAAAAAGAAAAAAGAGTTCACAGAGAAAAGTAGAGTATGGGTCAAATTTTTCAGTAATATAGGGAATGTGTACAGCAGTTTTTTGCAAGATGACTTCAGGATGTATTTAAATGAAAAATGACACACAAATAATTAAAAATTTTAGCTTGTCCAAATTAGATAGCATTAACTTCACATATATTGGCCGAGCTGCTAATATGTTCCAAACACTTTTCTGGGCACTGAGAACTGAGCGGTGAATAAGACGAAGTATCTGCTCAAAATCTTCCACTGCCTCAGAAGGCGGTCAGAACCGGGTGCCCTGACGGGAAGTGAGCGGGAGTCCCGGCCCCGCACGCCGCGCAGGGCTCCTGCAGCCTCTGCTGCCTCAGAAGCAGAGCATCCAGGCTCTGCTCAGCTCGTGAGTCGTTTTAATAATCTTAATAATGGCACCCACTCCAGTACTCTTGCCTGGGAAATCCCATGGGCAGGGGAGCCTGGTGGGCTGCAGTCCTTGGGGTCGCGGAGAGTCGGACACGACTGAAGCCACTTAGCAGCAGCAGCAACAGTAGTAAATAAACACTGCAAACCAACCAACAAATCTCCTCTGGACCCTCTTTTTATTATGCTCTTTTTGCATAATTTACCCTGGTGGTAAATCAGTATCAGTATGCGACTGTGACATTTGTTCTTGGAGAAGGAAACGGCAACCCCCTCCAGTGTTCTTGCCTGGAGAATCCCGTGGGCAGAGGAGCCTGGCTACAGTCCATGGGGTCACAAAGAGACAGACACGACTGAGTGACTAACATTACATTTGCCCACGTAAAGAGCAGACGATTCTGGTATAAATGAAGCCTTCTTACAGTACTTGTATACTGGAAATGATGAGGATCTTTACTCTGTGAAAAGACTCAAGTCTTAATGAACTACAGAACTCATTTTAAGCATTTCTCAAATCGATTAATTCCTGTTGAACGATCACTTAGACACATTCCTTAGAGTATTTGGTAGCTGATTATCTATACTTATACTTGTAAACTATCTTTCTAATCAGCTTTTTATTTTTTCAAAATTTTACCTGAAATATCTTTATTTTGCTTTCCGTTTATTTTTATACATTTTTTTAAAGGTTAAAGTTTACTTTCCATTTACAATTGCTACAAAATACTGACTGTGCTCCCAGTGGAGTACAATGCATCCTTGGTCTATCTTTTACCTAATAGTTTGCTTCTCCACCTCCCCTCCAGCCCTCCCCCACTGGTGACCTGGAGCTTGTTTTTTATGTCTTTGAGTCTGCTGCCTTTCTGTGATATTCGCTTGTTTGCTGTCATTTTCAGACTCCACATACAAGTGATATTACAGGGTATTTCTCTTTCTCTAACATTTCACTTAGCAGGATGTCCTCCAAGTCAATCCATGTTGCTGCAAATGGCGAAATTTCATTCTTTTTACAGCTGAGTAATATTCCAGTGTGCGTGTGTGTGCGTGTACCACATATTTTGTATCCATTCATCTGTTATGTCCACTGAGGTTGTTTCCATGTTTTGGTGATTGTAAACACATCTGCTATAAACAATGGGGTGCATGTATCTTTTTAAATTAGCATTTTGGGTTGTTGTTTTTTCCAGATGTATACTCAGGAGTGGAATTTCTGAATCATATGGTAGTTCTAGTTTTCGTTTTTTGAGAACCCTCCATACTGTTTCCCTCAGTGGTCACACCAATTTACATTCCCACAACGATCTTCAGGAGTTCTCTTTTCTTGGCAACCTCATCAATACTTTGTTATTTGTGAACTTTTTGCCATTCTTACAGTTTGTGATTTTGACATTCATTTCCCTGACGATTACGACTGAATGAGTTTATTGAAAGGTGTGGTAAATAAAAGGTGACACCTGGTCGGTTACTCACAAGCCCAGAGGCTTGTGTTTGTAGATACAGGTGGGCAAGACCTGAAAGGGATGTATTCGCCTTGGCTCTACACAGAGACTAGAAAGTCAAGATAAAAGACTCAATACACCTGTATGGCTATTATTAATAAATACCTTGATTATAAATCTTTCAGAACACACTGTAAACAAATGGTTAAATTTCTATCTTAAACTCTTTCACCAGCCAGGTATTGGAACTATTAGTTACAAAATAATTTTTTAAAAGATAAAAATGAAACACTTGAACATTAGCATGTTCTATTACTAGATAAGATATTTCTAGTTTCCTGTTTCACTTGCATTGGAACAAAGAGTTTAAAGTGTATAGAAAACATTCACACATCAAAGTCCAGCCACTGCAATATAATCAGCTCCTTTTTATACAAAGAATGATAAAGCTGTTGCTAGATTGGCTGTTCTTAATGTCTAATGTAAAGTACATTTTAGTTCAGCACTCTCTAAGCAGCAGAGGAAAAAAAAAAGGGATTTTATCATAATCTGTACTGGCTATATCAATTAGTTTTTTGTAAACCTGGATCCAGAATTTAGCATCTATTGCCTCATCCTAAAAAAAGGAAATGATAACAAGTGAAAAGAAATGTAAATTTGATTTATTGTATCAAAGATAATTATTCTTTTACATGTATAATGCATTCAAATTCTGCATGAAGAGGAAACTAATTTTAGCTAAATTCTTTTTTAAAAAAAGGCATAAGCATAACTCCTTAAATTAGTAAAAATCCCACAATAACAGCTTACCTCTTTAATCAAGACTTGACAGACTTATTTGGATGTTAATACCAAATGGGTTCTTAGTCAGTATTTGAATACTCTTTCCATTTTTATGTGATTTTACTCTTTTGTTCTGCTTACAGTTTTCTGTGAATTAAAAGAAAAAATGTTAATCCTCCTACGCTGTTGGTAAGAATGTAAATTCTTACCACTATGAAAACCGTATGGAGGTGTCTTAAAAACCTAAGAATAGAGTTACCATATGATCCAGCCATCCCATTCCCGGGCATATATTCTGAAAGAAACTCCGATTGGAAAAGGGACAGGCGCCTCCAAACATTCATAGCAGCACTGCTGACTGCAACAAGACATGGAAGCAGCCTAAATGCCATTGAAAGAGGAATGGACGAAGAGGACGTGGTCTCTACACACAACGGAATATCATCCACAATGAAAGAGTGAAGCAATGCCATTTGCAGCAGCAGGAATGGACCCAGATACTGTCATGCTGAGCGAAGCAAGTCAGACAGAAAAAGGCAGTCATCATACGGTATCACATGTGCTTAGTCATTCAGTCGTGTCTGACTCTTTGTGAACCCATGGACTATAGCCCACCAGGCTCCTCTGTCCTTGGGGATTCTCCACGCAAGAATACTGGAGTGGGTAGCCTATCCCTTCTCCAAGTGGATCTTCCCAACCCGGGAATCCAACCGGGGTCTCTTGCGTTGCAGGCAGATTCTTTACCCACTGAGCTAGCAGGGAAGCCTGGTGTCACCTATATGTGGAATCTAAAATAGGATACAAATGAATATATTTACAAAATTGAAACAGACTCAAAAACACAGAAAACGATATGGCTATTATAGGGGAAGAGGGGTGAATTAGAAGCGTGGGGTTAGCAGATACACACTACTGTACGTGAGATATATATTCAGGATCCTATGCTCAATATCTTGCAATAACTTCTAATGGAAAAGAATCTGAAAAAATAAGAAACAAGAAAAGATATTCAAGAGAAACAACACTCGTTTCCTGCTAGGTGTTCATAAACATGAGTCAGTTTCTCATAATGAGGCAAACACATTTATCCTCAGAAAAACAGCAGACCTACAGCCAGAAGCAGACAGCAGCGCTTCCTGGCAGGCCCCCGAGAGTCGCGTAGCCGCTCGGTCGCGTCTGACTCTTTTGTGACCCTTTGGACTGTAGCCCATCAGGCTCCTCCAGCCATGGGATTCTCCAGGCAATACTGGAGTGGGCTGCCGTTTCCTGCTCCAGGGGAACTCCCCCACCCAGGGAGCGAACCCGCATCTCTTGTGTCTCCTGAAGCGGCAGGTGGATTCTTCACTGCTGAGCCCTAGGCAAGTCAGAAGCAGGCGTGACTTGCTGGCAAAAAGACCCAGAAATCAGTTCTCCTGAGAAACATGAAGTGAATCAGCTGCGTTTGCAGGCGTTTCAGAGGTCGAGGGTCTGGGTCTCTCCAGACCCCTGCTCCCCTGCTCTAGACCCAGCCAGGACTGACAGGACAGCTGCAGGAGGAAGATGCCCTCTTGATTAGAAACCAAGCAAATTCATTCAAGGACAAATTGCTTTATGGAAAACTAGAAATTAAAGCCTTAATTGCATACAGCAAACGAAACCAACAACAAAATGAAAAGGCAACCTACCAGATGGTGAAAGTATTTGCAAATGAGGCATCAGGAGGTATCATGAATTGTGTGTAAGGAGTTCATATCCAACGTTTATGAAGAACTCATGCAACTTAAAACAAAGAACAATCCAATTTAAAAAATGGTCAGAAGATCTGAATAGATATTTTTCCAAAGAAGACGTATAGATAGTCAGCGGGGACCTAAAAAGACAGATGCTCAACATCATTCATCAGGAAAATGCAAGTCAAACCCTTAGTGATATATCACCTCATACCTGTTAAAATGCCTTTTATCAAAAAGGACAAGAGAGTCTGTGTTTTGGCAAGGATGTGGAGAAAAGGAAATCCTTGTGCACTGTCGGTGGGAGTGCAAATTGGTGCAGACACTGTGGAGAACAGTATGGAGACTCGTCCAAAACCTGAAACCACCATGAAATCCAGCAATTCCACTTCTGGGTGCTGAGATGCGAAGGGAAGGCAGCTTACAGATTCTGGCTGATGTTTTCCAATATGGGGAAATGCAGGATAAACACGATTGCTCTTCTTGAAAACGAACTTGATGGAGAAGGTGACCAGGAGGCGCACAACTTTCTCTTAATCCAGGACTCTGGAGGTAACTCGATTCACCCGACGGTTGGGTGAACTTGATCTGTTTGGGCAAGCGGCTCCCGTGGAGAGCTGGGCATCCTGAGTGGTGTGAGAACAACTTCCCACCGGCTAACTGAGCAGAGGGCATCCTCCCCACCCCCAGCTCCTTTCTTGAAGTTGAGGCTCCAGTGGGCTTGCAGACCCTTAGGATGGGGCTCAGTGCCAGGCAGCTTTGTGTGCAGAGAAGCCTCCGTGCTCAACTACAGGTTTGACATCATCTGTTAGCTGGTTTCCTTGTCTTCAAAAGGCTTGTCTGCCTTTCTCTTTCAACTGGATGTTATGGTTTTATTTGCAATATGATTCTGAATTAGACAGCCATTCTTTGTTTTCTCTGATGCTTTGCTGCCCTTAGCATTTTCACAGCGGTTCAGATTTGACTTGCTTAAATCGGCTTTCATTATGTGACCGAGAGAAGTTATTGACAGAGCACATTGTCTCAATATTTCCTGTAATTTTCTTTCTTCTTGTTGCAGACAAGGAGCCAGGATCTGTGATTCTTTCATGAATTCCTTCTCCTCCCAAGCTTTTGGCCAGGATGGAAGCAAAAGCCGTCTGTTTCCGCATCTAGTGTAAAATGCTCAACCCACTGGGGAGATGACCCTGACTTTCCTGGAGAGTCCTGGGCAGGAGGGAGCCCTGAGAGACAGGAGATGGGGTGATGGTCCTAGAGCACCTGGGAGGGGCTGAGATCCATGGGTCCTGAGAGGCGGGCCCCGCTGAGGGGCTGTGCTGCCTCTGTGCCTCCTGGGCTGGCACACGGGAGCCCCTTCAGGTACTAGGACTAATGTTTCTGTGTTCCTAAGGTAGTGGGGATGGTGGTCCCTAAGGCCCTGGGATTATCCGCCTGGCTCATGGGGACCAGGAGCGTGTGTGTTGCATAGATCTGGGCGGGCTGGTGAGCAGAAAGTCTTACCCAAGGCCTTGAAGCTGCTCAGAGCCTAAAAACAACTGAAGCTCAGATATTCTATTTTCTGCTTGGAATGCAATTTTTTCATTTACAGTTGATCCTTGAACAAGGTTGGGGTCAGGGGTGCTAAGCTTCCTGACTGAGGAAAATATAAATATAACTTATGGTCAGATCCGCCCATTCAAGTCTCCTCCAAGCCCACTGATCCATCGGGGATTCAACCAATCCCCAGACTCAGTAGTTCTGAAGTACTGACAGTGGAAAAAAAATTGTATGTAGAAGTATACTGTCGAAGTTCAAACCTGTATTGCTCAAGGGTCAACTGTGTATGTAAATGCGCACGTGTGTGCACACACACACACACACACACACACACACACACACACGGAGCACAGGTGATTTTCATCACTGATCTTGATTTTAGTATATTTTAACTCTTAAAATGGTAACTGCAACCACATAACAAATGATATCTGATCTTTCTGAGAGGGGATCAGTCTTAAAATAGCATGCATCTTCTAAATTTACTTATTTGCACAGGAATACATGTGCACTTACTAATAAGCTCACTCTATACTTGGTCACTATGGCTCCTTGGCCATATTTCTTGGCCACCCACCAGTCTCCTTCTAATTGATTAGCTGCCCAGTGCTTATTATTGTGTAACATGATTCTTCTTCAATTTGTAGTTTCGCATCTTTATTGATAGGCATATAGTGGAATCTAGAAGTGCATGGAATTCCTGGCTCAAGAGATATATACTTTACAAAAATTTTTGGTTGCTTTTACCAAATCAACCTCCACAATGTTAGCACAATTTGGTTCTCAAATTCCCAGTCATGTCTGACTCTTTGTGACCCCATGGGCCGTAGCCCACCAGGCTTCTCTGTCTGTGGGATTCTCCAGGCAAGAGTACTGGAGTGGGTTACCATTTCCTTCTTCAGGGGATCTTCCCCAACCAGGGATAAAAACCACTCACAGAAAAATATTTAAAGCACACAGGTGATGTAAATTCACTCCACGTTGACACAGGAGGGACAGCCTGTGGTTACAGATGCATTTGAGGGAATGTATTTGGGGTGTGCTTTTTCCAAAGCAAGCTGCTGGCTCATATTTCTGTATACTTGATTTTGACAATTTTAATACTTGAGAGCTTTAGTACTTGCTTGGTGCTTAAGCATGCATTTTAAAAAAATGTCTGAAAGTATTATCCAGCGTTTTATAAAGTGAATGTCTGGCTTTCCTGATTGGCCGTATTGTCATTTCTGGCAGCTTTGTCTCTGCTTTGTCTCTGATCTTACTTTCCATACACAAGTAGTAGGCTGTTATGGAGTCAAACTTGTCAATATTTCATTTGATATAAAGGTTACAACTAGTGGCATTTCTACTGACCAATGTGATACTTTTAATAGAATTCAATAGAATTGTTTTGAAATTGTGGTGCTAGAGAAGACTCATGAGAGTCCCTTGGACAGCAAGGAGATCAAACCAGTCAATCCAAAAGGAAATCAACCCTGAATATTCACTGAAAGGACTGATGCTGAAGATGAAGCTTCAATATTTTGGCCACCTGTTGTGAGGAGCCAACTCATTGGAAAGGACCCCAGTGCTGGAAGAGATTGAAGGCACGCTGAGATGAGGGTGATAGAAGATGGTTGAATGGCATCACCAACTCAATGGACATGGGTTTGAGAAAACTCTGGGAGATAGCTGAGGACAGGGAAGCCTGGCTGCAGTTCATTGAAGCTGCAAACATTCAGACATGACTTAGCAACTGAACAACAAAACAGATTTAGACAGGAAGCAGGGAAACCTTGTCTTTGTGACTTTAGGTTCTTTGTCATTGTTGTATTTACCTAAAATTATAGAATAATGTGCTTTTTTGACCTCAGAAAAACCTAAACATCTATATAAGCGAATGTGTAACTTTCTAGTTGAAAGGGAACACAGAAGCTGTAAAAGTAATTTTATTACAATGGAATCCATTTATGTTTGGCTCTCATTTCTTCTTGGCTCCAGGGCAAAACAGTTTACATCTCTAGAATTTTTTTCACCATTAAAGCAAATGGCCACCAATTAGACAAATTCAAAAACTCAACTCCTCATCTAGTTAAACTTGTTTAAAAAATCTCAGAAGTATTGTTGCCCTTCATTTTAGAAGATGCACACAAATGTAGTATCAACACATCCTAAAAAAATAAAGCTAAATTGATCTAGAATTTTCTATGTCCTCAGAAAACACCAGGAAATATCCAGGAAAGCAGGATATTTATATAACAAATTTAAAATCCAGAGATTAGTAAAGCAATTGGGTTACTGCTTATCACCATGCCAAGCAATTAACTCTATCATATTTTTAAAGTCAGATCTGCCATTGATCTGTTGAACTGACCTATTGGTGGTAGTCAGCATTTTAAATCAGAGCCCTTCATTAGATGACTGAAGCTTTATGAACACCTTAAAATTGGAAATTAGGTTTTCACATTGCTAAATCAATTAACTGGTCGAGTGAAGAAGAGTCATAGGAAAAAATATGGTGATGTCATAAAAATCAAATAAGAATGTGATGTAGTAGTGTGTACATGTTAATCCCAAAGTCCTAATTTATCCCACTGTGCCCCCACTGCTCTGCATCACTTTCCCCTTTGGTAATCATAACTTTGTTTTCTTAGTCTGAGAGTCTATTTCGATTGTGTAGATAAATTCCTTTGTATCTTTTTTTTTTTTAGATTTCACATATTATATGGCTTTGTCTTCTCCGTTTGACTTTCTTCACTTAGTATGATACTCTCTGCGTCCTTCCATGTGCACTATTTATAAAATATATTAGCAATCAACAAGGACCACTGCATAGCACAGGGGACGCGACTCAATATTCTGCAATAACCTAGAAAGGAAAACAATTTGAAAAGCATAGGTCCATGCATACGTGTAACAGGACAACTCTGCTGTTCGTGTCCGACTCTTTGCGACCCCATGGACTGCAGCACGCCAGGCCTTCCTGTCCACCACCAACTCCAGGAGCTCACTCAGATTCATGTCCATCAAGCTAGTGATGCCATCCAGCCATCTCACCCTCTGTCATCCCCTTCTCCTCCTGCCCCCAATCCCTCCCAGCATCAAAGTCTTTTCAAATGAGTCAGTTCTTTGCATCAGGTGGCCAGAGTATTGGAGTTTCAGCTTCATCAGTCCTTCCAATGAACACCCAGGACTGATCTCCTTTAGGATGGACTGGTTGGATCTCCTTGCTGTCCAAGGGACTCTCAAAGTCTTCTCCAAAACCATAATTCAAAAGCATCAGTTCTTTGGCGCTCAGCTTTCTTTATAGCCCAACTCTTACACTGATACATGACCACTGGAAAAACCATAGCTTTGACTAGACATACCTTTGTTGGCACATAAAGTCTCTGCTTTTTAATAGGCTGTTTAGGTTGGTCATATCTTTTTTTCCAAGAAGCAAGTGTCTGTTAAATTCATGGCTGCAGTCACCATCTGCAGTGATTTTGGAGCCCAAAATATAAAGTCTGACACTGTTCCCCCATCTATTTGCCATGAAGTGATGGGACTGGATGCCATGATCTTAGTTTTCTGACCGTTGAGCTTTAACCCAACTTTTTCACTCTCCTCTTTCACCTTCGTCAAGAGGCTCCTTAGTTCTTTGCTTTCTGCCATAAGGGTGGTATCATCTGCATATCTGAAGTTATTGATATTTCTCCCACCAATCATGATTCCAGCTTGTGCTTCTTCCAGCCCAGCATTTCTCATGATGTACTCTGCATAGAAGTTAAATAAGCAAGGTGACAATATACACTTGACGTACTCCTTTTCCTATTTGGAACCAGTCTGCTGGTCCATGTCCAGTTCTAACTGTTGCTTCCTGACCTGCATACAGATTTCTCAAGAG
>SJYG01000105.1:2825412-2838240 GCA_006410535.1 Litocranius walleri | reverse complement strand
CTCTTCTTAATATCTTCTGCTTCTGTTAGGTCCATACCACTTCTGTCTTTTATTGTGCCCATCTTTGCATGAAATATTCCCTTGGAATCTCTAATTTTATTGAAGAGATCTCTAGTCATTCCCATTCTATTATTTTCCTTTATTTCTTTGCATTGATCGCTGAAGAAGGCTTTCTTCTCTCTCCTTGCTATTCTTTGGAACTTTGCATTCAAATGAGTATATCTTTCCTTTTCTCCTTTGCTTTTTGCTTCTCTTCTTTTCTCATCTATTGTAAGGCCTCCTCAGACAGGCATTTTGCTTTTATGTATTTCTTTTTCTTGGGATGATATTAATCCCTGTCTCCTGTACAATGTCATGAACCTCCATCCATAGCTCATCAGGAACTCTGTCTATCAGATCTAGTCCCTTGAATCTATTTCTCACTTTCACTGTATAATCGTAAGGGATTTGACTTAGGTCATACCTGAATGGTCTAATGGTTTTCTCTATTTTCTTCAATTTCAGTCTGAATTTGGCAATAAGGAGTTCATGATCTGGGCCACAGTCAGCTCCCAGTCTTGTTTTTGCTGACTGTATAGAGCTTCTCCATCTTTGGCTGCAAAGAATATAATCAACCTGATTTCAGTGTTGACCATCTGGTGATGTCCATCTGTAGAGTCTTCTCTTATGTTGTTGGATGAGGGTGTTTCCTATGACCAGTGTGTTCTCTTGGCAAAAGGCTGTTAGCCTTTGCCCTGCTTCATTCTCCAGACCACCTGACCTGCATCTTGAGAAACCTGTATGCAGGTCAGGAAGCAAGAGTTAGTACTGGACATGGAACATAGACGGTTATAAATAGGAAAAGGAGTACCTCAAGGCTGTATATTGTCACCCTGCTTATTTAACTTATATGCAGAGTACATCATGAGAAACGCTGGGCTGGAGGAAGTGCAAACTGGAATCAAGATTGTGGGGAGAAATATCAATAACCTCAGAGAAGCATGTGACACCAATTTTATGACAGAAAGCAAAGAACTAAAGAGCCTCTTGATGAAAGTGAAAGTGGAGAGTGAAAAAGTTGGCTTAAAACTCAACATTCATATCTTTAAGATCATGGCATCCGGTCCCATCACTTCATGGCAAATAGATGGGGAAACAGTGGAAACAATGACAGACTTTATATTCTTGGGCTCCAAAATCACTGCAGATGGTGACTGCGGCTATGAAATTAAAAGACTCTTGCTCCTTGGAAGAAAAGTTATGACCAAACTAGACAATATATTAAAAAGCAGAGACATTACTTTGCCAACAAAGGTCTGTCTAGTCAAAACTATGTTTTTTCCAGTAGTCATGTATGGATGTGAGAGTTGGACTATAAAGAAAGCTGAGTGCTGAAGAACTGATGCTTTTGAACTGTGGTGTTGGAGAAAACTCTTGAGAGTCACTTAGACTGCAAAGAAATCCAACAGTCCATCCGAAAGGAAATCAGTCCTGAATATTCTTTGGAAGGTCTGATTCTGAAGCTGAAACTCCAATACTTTGGCCACCTGATGTGAAGAGCCGACTCATTGGAAAAGACCCTGATGCTGGGAATAATTGAGGGCAAGAGGAGAAGGGAACAGCAACGGATGAGATATTTGTATGGACCTGAATTTGAGTAAACTCCAGGAGCTGGCAATGGACAGGGAGGCCTGGCATGCTGCAGTCCATGGGGTCGCAAAGAGTCAGACGCAGCTGAGCAACTGAACTGAACTGAACTGCTTTATTCTGTACTCCAGGGCCAAATTTGCCTATTACTCCAGGTGTTTCTGACTTCCTACTTTGGCATTCCTGTCCCCTATAATGAAAAAGACATCTTTTGGGGGATATTAGTTCTAGAAGGTCTTGTAGGTCATAGAACCGTTCAACTTCAGCTTCTTCAGCATTACTAGTCAGGGCATAGACTTGTATTACCATGATATTGAATGGTTTGCCTTGGAAACAAACAGAGATCATTCTGTTGTTTTTGAGATTGCATCCAAGTACTGCATTTTAGACTCTTTTGCTGACTATCATGGCTACTCCATTTATTCTAAGGGATTCCTGCCCACAGTAGTAGATATTATGGTCATCTGAGTTAAATTAATCCATTCCAGTTCATTTTAGTTCACTGATTCCTAGAATGTCAACATTCACTCTTGCCATCTCCTATTTGACCACTTTCAATTTGCCTTGATTCATGGACCTGACATTCCAGGTTCCTATGCAATATTGCTCTTTACAGCATCAGACCTTGCTTCTATCACCAGTCACATCTACAACTGGCTGTTGTTTTTGCTTTGGCTCTGTCTTTTTATTCTGTCTGGATTTATTTCTCCACTGATCTCAGTCCTCTACCCCTTGGTTCATGGCCTGGAATTGAGTTTACTTCAGAAATAAGTTCCATGAGATGAAAGGACTCAGTGTTAATCAAATGAATGACACGGCAGCAGTGGAATTACTTTCCCATGTAGAAATCCCTCAGTAGTGAAACTACGTATCTGGCAATATCTAGCCCGGAATTTTTTGCTAATAAATTTATTAATAAAAATGCTGCTTTAAATAAAGGGTGCACAATTTAATATAACTTGGATTTAACAGGAGAAAAAGAGTGAAACTAAAAAACACTTTTGAATGTCAGATAAATCTTTCTTTACCACAGAGATATGGATTTATAATATGTGCTATTAAGGATATGCAATCAATATGACAAAAATATTAAAAAACTTGGAGTCCTTCTCCTCTTGGCTTTTTAAAACTATGCTTTAATATCAGACACTATTCATCAATTTCCTTGTAGAAATTAAAATGTTTCTTTCTATAGAAAACTCCATGAAGCTATACTTACTTTTATAACTTTATTGCTTTATTAAGGTTTGTAACTGTATTTTTTTAAATTCAAAACCACAGTTCTCAAAGGTATTATCTTATTCCTATATTTAAGTAATTGTTATGCTCACCCATTTTCTTTCTCCAAAGCTTCTCTAACTTTGAATCATGCCACTGTATCTATTTTCATCCATCTATCCATTAATCTATCATTTATCCATTTTTTGTCTATTATCCAAAGAGGTAGTTTTCATCTTTAGCTCATTAGTTTGTTTCTCCAGAACTGTCTCTAATTACTACAAAAACTATATGTGTCATGAATGGTTACTTTTCTTCCTTGTATTATCTGCTTTTATTGTTTCATTAGCTGTATGTTATAAATTCTAAACTAGAGTGTCAAAACTCCGCACCCTTTCTCCAGCATCACCTGCCCTTGCAGACCTCTTGAGTTCTTGAGTCTCCTATTGTTCTTTCTCATGTCTACTGCCTGTCTCTTATTGTTCTATGTTCGTTCAGCATTCCTCTAAAAGGGATTACTATTGCTTCAATACTTAGTTACTGATTCCACTTTGAACATTGATCCCTTATTTTCAAAGAATACATTCTAAAGTAAAGATTAGTAGGGATCAACTTTCTGAGTCCTTAAAAAAATATTTCTTAAATTTTGTTTTACTGAAATTCTTTCTGCAATAATATTCTAAGTCAAAAAATTCTTCTTATGTATAATTGTGAAGGTGTTAGTCCTTGAACTTGAAATTTTGTGGTTAAAACTGTGAAAACCCAATTCTTTTCTGATTCTCATTCCTTTGTGAAAAGTGAAAGTGAAAGTTGCTCAATCTTGTCTGACTCTCTGTGACCCCGTGGACTAAACAGTCCATGGAATTCTCCAGGCCAGAATATGGAGTGGGTAGCCTATCCCTTCTTCTGTGGATCTTCCCAACCCAGAAATCAAACTGGGGTCTCCTGCATTGCAGGTGGATTCTTTACCAATTGAGCTATCAGGGAAGCCCTTTGGGGTGACTTTTAGTCTGGACATTTTAGAAACTTCTCTTTAAACTCCCTTCTAAGATGAACTTGATTGATTATGACCTAATTTTAAGATCATGGCATCTGGTCCCATCACTTCATGGCAAATAGATGGGGAAACAGTGTCAGACTTTATTTTGGGGGGCTCCAAAAGCACTGCAGATAGTGACTGCAGCCATGAAATTAAAAGACGCTTACTCCTTGGAAGAAAAGTTATGACCAACCTAAATAGCAGGTTGAAAAGCAGAGACATTACTTTGCCAACAAAGGTCCGTCTAGTCAAGGCTATGGTTTTTCCAGTGGTCATGTATGGATGTGAGAGTTGGACTGTGAAGAAAGCTGAGCGCCAAAGAATTGATGCTTTTGAACTGTGGTGTTGGAGAAGACTCTTGAGAGTTCCTTGGACTACAAGGAGATCCAACCAGTCCATTCTGAAGGAGATCAACCTTGGGATTTCTTTGGAAGGAATGATGCTAAAGCTGAAACTCCAGTACTTTGGCCACTTCATAAGAAGAGTTGACTTATTGGAAAAGACCCCGATGCTGGAGAGATTGGGGGCAGGAGGAGAAGGGGACAACCGAGGATGAGAGGATGAGAGGGCTGGATGGCATCACCGACTCGATGGATGTGAGTCTGAGTGAACTCCAGGAGTTGGTGATGGACAGGGAGGCCTGGCGTGCTGTGATTCATGGGGTCGAAAACAGTTGGACACGACTGAGTGACTGAACTGAACTGAATTTTATGTTTGTGCATGGGTGTGCTCATACATGTATAAATACATATACGTGTGTGTGTGGTTTTGGTTTACTTGCTGGTGTTTTGTCTGTTCTGACAAAGTCTGGGGGTAAATATTATGTTTATGGTAATTAAGCCTTTGCATTTCTGATACTTCAGGTATAAATATTTAATGCATCCTTATTAGGCAGATGAATAAGGTTATATTTTGGCGCTCCTGGGCCGCATATCGCCCACAGACATGTTTTGTTTGGCACACACAATTCTGCAAACATTTGAATGACTCCCATATAAAAATGCAGAGATTCAGTTTTATTGAAAAACTTTTTTTTTAATTAATTTATTTATTTTTTAAATTACAATACTGTATTTGTTTTGCCATACGTTGACATGTATTAGCCACTGGTGAGCACAATCTCCCAATGCCGAAGCCCCCTCCCACCTCCCACCCCACACCACTTCCTGGAGGCGGTAATCGTCCTCATCAACACTCCTGGTCTAGCCTCTAGCTTCCCTCTGGGGCGGGTCCTGTGGGCTCCGCGTGGCGACCGTCTTCGGAACTGTTGACTGTCACTGACGTCATCTTTCTATCGCCTGTATAGGGAGGAGAGTGTAATCCCCGGAGCGATGATGAGAACATTTGCATCTTCACTTTAAATTTATTCTTCTATTTTTTTCTGCTCTTACATGTCTTGTTATTCTTCTTTGTGGATATTATTTGCCCTGTGCATGTGTGTGGTAGGATGGGAGCTAGAAAAGGTGCCAGATTCCCGCCAGAATTTGCAGCGCGGCGGTCAGGGGGCTTCTCTGAGAGCGAGGCCGGTCTCAGGTGTTGAAGCTGGCTCATCCCGCTTTAGAGGAGACGAAACACGGGACTTGCGGCGGTCCGGTAGCTAAGAGGCTGCGCCCGCAATGCGGGGGCCCAGGTTCCATCCCTGCTCAGGGGACCAGACCGCGCGTGCGGCAGCTAAGGGCGTCCCAGGCGGCGCTAGCGGTGAGGAAGCTGCTTGCCGAAGCAGGGCATGAAGACACGCAGCAGGTCCCCGGGTCTGGAAGACCCCCTGGAGGAGGCCTGGCAGCCCACCCCAGTATTCTCGCCTGGAGAATCCCATGGACAGAGGGGCCTGACCGGCTACAGTCCACGGGCTCTCGAAGAGTCGGACGTGACCGAGGTGACTTAGTACGCATGCATGCTGAGTCTAGAAAGATCCTGCACGCCACAGTGAAGGCCCCGTATGCCACAACTAAGACCTAACACAGCCAAATAAGTATATTAAAAAATAAAAATATCAAAAAACAAAGGAGAAGAAATTGGACTCAAGGTGGCAATAAACAGGGTAAAATTCACAGAGAGATGAAAGGCTGGATCCTGGGCTTATTTTACATTCAGCCAAGTGTCTCATCTTACTTTTGCAATTTTGGATAGCAATTTTGACTCTTTTCACTATTTTAATATGTCTCTAATCTATTTCAGAAAACCGAACTCCCCAAACCACTCCCAGGACATTTTGAGTCATTCTGACAAGCTCTACAAGGAGATCCAACCAGTCCATTCTGAAGGAGATCAACCTTGGGATTTCTTTGGAAGGAATGATGCTAAAGCTGAAACTCCAGTACTTTGGCCACTTCATAAGAAGAGTTGACTTATTGGAAAAGACCCCGATGCTGGAGAGATTGGGGGCAGGAGGAGAAGGGGACAACCGAGGATGAGAGGATGAGAGGGCTGGATGGCATCACCGACTCGATGGATGTGAGTCTGAGTGAACTCCAGGAGTTGGTGATGGACAGGGAGGCCTGGCGTGCTGTGATTCATGGGGTCGAAAACAGTTGGACACGACTGAGTGACTGAACTGAACTGAATTTTATGTTTGTGCATGGGTGTGCTCATACATGTATAAATACATATACGTGTGTGTGTGGTTTTGGTTTACTTGCTGGTGTTTTGTCTGTTCTGACAAAGTCTGGGGGTAAATATTATGTTTATGGTAATTAAGCCTTTGCATTTCTGATACTTCAGGTATAAATATTTAATGCATCCTTATTAGGCAGATGAATAAGGTTATATTTTGGCGCTCCTGGGCCGCATATCGCCCACAGACATGTTTTGTTTGGCACACACAATTCTGCAAACATTTGAATGACTCCCATATAAAAATGCAGAGATTCAGTTTTATTGAAAAACTTTTTTTTTAATTAATTTATTTATTTTTTAAATTACAATACTGTATTTGTTTTGCCATACGTTGACATGTATTAGCCACTGGTGAGCACAATCTCCCAATGCCGAAGCCCCCTCCCACCTCCCACCCCACACCACTTCCTGGAGGCGGTAATCGTCCTCATCAACACTCCTGGTCTAGCCTCTAGCTTCCCTCTGGGGCGGGTCCTGTGGGCTCCGCGTGGCGACCGTCTTCGGAACTGTTGACTGTCACTGACGTCATCTTTCTATCGCCTGTATAGGGAGGAGAGTGTAATCCCCGGAGCGATGATGAGAACATTTGCATCTTCACTTTAAATTTATTCTTCTATTTTTTTCTGCTCTTACATGTCTTGTTATTCTTCTTTGTGGATATTATTTGCCCTGTGCATGTGTGTGGTAGGATGGGAGCTAGAAAAGGTGCCAGATTCCCGCCAGAATTTGCAGCGCGGCGGTCAGGGGGCTTCTCTGAGAGCGAGGCCGGTCTCAGGTGTTGAAGCTGGCTCATCCCGCTTTAGAGGAGACGAAACACGGGACTTGCGGCGGTCCGGTAGCTAAGAGGCTGCGCCCGCAATGCGGGGGCCCAGGTTCCATCCCTGCTCAGGGGACCAGACCGCGCGTGCGGCAGCTAAGGGCGTCCCAGGCGGCGCTAGCGGTGAGGAAGCTGCTTGCCGAAGCAGGGCATGAAGACACGCAGCAGGTCCCCGGGTCTGGAAGACCCCCTGGAGGAGGCCTGGCAGCCCACCCCAGTATTCTCGCCTGGAGAATCCCATGGACAGAGGGGCCTGACCGGCTACAGTCCACGGGCTCTCGAAGAGTCGGACGTGACCGAGGTGACTTAGTACGCATGCATGCTGAGTCTAGAAAGATCCTGCACGCCACAGTGAAGGCCCCGTATGCCACAACTAAGACCTAACACAGCCAAATAAGTATATTAAAAAATAAAAATATCAAAAAACAAAGGAGAAGAAATTGGACTCAAGGTGGCAATAAACAGGGTAAAATTCACAGAGAGATGAAAGGCTGGATCCTGGGCTTATTTTACATTCAGCCAAGTGTCTCATCTTACTTTTGCAATTTTGGATAGCAATTTTGACTCTTTTCACTATTTTAATATGTCTCTAATCTATTTCAGAAAACCGAACTCCCCAAACCACTCCCAGGACATTTTGAGTCATTCTGACAAGCTTTTTGTTTCACTGGCACACAAGTGAAAACATGGGACTCAGCTCACAGTGACCTACTCTAATTTCTCAGCTCACTGACTATTCTAATTATCCAAAACTTAGCACCATCTATTCAATACCCTTCACTGAGTTGGATGTAACATGGTGTGAATTTGTGTGTGTTACATAGAGTGTGCACATCTAATAAGTAAGTTCTGCTAAATAGACTATCAGGGAATCTTGTCAGCCAGCCCTCTTTCAAAAGAATGTGTATGCCAGTGTCTGAAAAAGAAGTTACTTTTTTCTAATAAGCCTCACAGTAATTTCAGTAGTCTATATAAAACTATTCTTACATGAACACCAAACAGAACAAATTGCTTTTCACTCAGATATACTCTTAAAGAATTATACATTAAAAGTATAAGTTTTTAAGGTAAATGTTACATTTATATTCATTTTCAATGATTATAATAAGCCAACATAGGAGTTTTATGATGTATGGGTTTAAATTATATTTTAAAAACGTATATAAGGATTTCCCCCCATTAATTTAAATAAAGCCATTATTCTACATAAACACATTTGAATTGAATCGCCTTTCTAAAAGCCAAAGTATTCAGTTGTAAAATATCTATTTAATGCATGATAGAATTCATTATTAATATCCAAGTTTAAAAGAGGAAGAAAACAACCACTGCAAGCTAATATCTTCTGGAATGTGGAGAGATGGTAATGAGTTAAAATGATGGGGAAATTTTGATTTAATTTTGGTTGTTCAATTTTACTTTCATTATTTTGATTGCTCAATAAAAACTCTACAGTAATCTGCTCATTAGAGTTGTTTCCTCTGAAAGCAAAGTTTTGTGAGAGAAACTGGGCTTCATGAGTGACAGATTCTTTGGTCACCCCACCAGGGAAGGATCGTTACAGGGAAACTAACAGCGTAAACACCCAGTTCCGGGTCTGGCGCTCGTTTTTTGCAGGCCTGGGGAGTTGATGTCTGGCATGTAAGAGGCTAACATGTCCCAGCATGCTGAGGTCACTGAACCACGCACACTTACATAAAGTGTGAGTTTATGTTACATCTACCGGGTGTATGGGGGCTGCCCAAGTGGCTCAGGGGTGAAGAAGCCTCTTGCCAATGCAGGAGACCCAGGAAATGCAGGTTTGATCCCTGGGTCGGGAAGCTCTTCTAGAGAAGGAAGAGAGCAGCCCACACTAGTATTCTTGCCTGGGAAATCCCATGGACAGAGGAGCGTGGAGGCTACAGTCCAGGGGTCGCAAAGAGTCAGACCTGACTGACCACACAGGCACGCACAGGAATATGTGTTCCAGGCTGCTGTGCAGTCGCTCAGTCGTATCCAACTCTTCGTGACCCATGGACTGCAGCAGGCCAGGCTTCCCTGTCCTTCACCATCTCCCGGAGCTTGCTCAAACTCATGTCCATTGAGTCAGTGATGCCATCCAGCCATCTCATCCTCTGTCTCCCCCTTCTCCTCTTGTCTTCAATCTTTCCCAGCATCAGGGTCTTTTCTAATGAATTGGCTCTTCACATCAGATGGCTGAAGTATTGGAGCTTCAGCTTCAACATTTGTCCATCCAGTGAATATTCAGGGTTGAGTTCTTTTAGGATGGACGGGTTTGATCTCCTTGCAGTCCAAGGGTCCTATAGAGTACAAGTGTTCTCTTCCAGTCTGTAGCTTGTTTTCACTCTATTTGTGTTGTGTGTTGGCAGCAGTCTGACTCTCTAATTTCAATTAGGCCGACTTTATCAGTCTCTAGTATTTGGTTTTGTATGCATATGTGCTTCACTTAATAGACGCTGCAACAACAATGGCATATATCCTCCATTTTCTTCTAGTTTTAAAGTTTACTTTGTATTGAAAATCTTAATCTAAATGAAAACATGTGTGTATGTATGTGTGCGCACATGTGGTCAAGATAAAGATCTAGATTTATCGTTGGTATTTGTACAGTTAATGATCTTAGTAGGTATTCTGAGGGCTTTATCGTATTTCTGGGCTTCCCTGGTAGCTCAGTGATAAAGAACCCATCTGCCAGTGCAGGAGGCTCAGGTTCGATCCCTGGGTCAGGAAGATCCCCTGGAGAAGGAAATGCAATCCTCTCCAGTATTCTTGCCTAAAGACTCCCTTGGACAGAGAAGCCAGACCAGTTATAGTCCATGGGGTCACAAAGGGTCGGACACAGCTGAGCGACTCAACAACAGCAACAGCTAGGTACATGGGATACTCGGCTTCCCCAGGATCAGCTGTGCCCGTGCCTTTGCGGGATGTCCTGGAAACCAGATCACAACAGAAGTTAGTCAGCGCTCTCAGTGGTTCTGGTTGGGATGCTGATATACTGCATTTCCTACTCTCCCCTTACACTGTTTCACTAACCAGATATTTGTATTCATCCGCAGTAAAAACCTAAATGCTTTTTAAATATCTTAAATACCGTTTGACGTACTTTATACTATTATTTATTTTTATATTTAATTCTCAATATTTTTAGCACTAACGCTTGTATAGCTTACACATGTGTTGGTTTATATCTCATTATTGTACTGGAAGATCTTTAAGTTAAATGAAAAATGGAAATGCTAAGGAAGGTACACTTTTCACCTTTTCATGTGAAAAATTCATGAAAAAAATGGTTTCATTAGCTATGTATTGATTTATATAAGTTAAGGATTTAAAATACAAAGTATGTTCTGAATATGTAATATTTTATTCAGTTTTTATCTGCACTTTTTATCTTAAGCACAAGAGATGGTTTATTTTTTATAAACTTGCACATAATTTTCAGGGTATACAAGTGAATCAGAAATATGATAATAAATATTTCAGTAACATTTGGGGACATCAATATACCTTAAACTGAATCCGTCAGTCAATTCATGCATTCATATAACAAATGTTCATTGAGCTCTGTTTTGTTTTAGCTACTACAGGAAATACAGAGATAAGTGGATATGGTTCCTGTTCACAGAAGCCTACAGACCAGCAGATAGAGAGATATGGGAGAAAAATACTTTATAGTAAAGCATTTGCCTATGTTGGAGAAGGGACTGGCAATCCACTTTAGTATTCTTGCCTGGAGAATCCCATGGACAGAGAAGTCTGGTGGGCTACAGTCCATAAGGTCACGCAGAGTCGGACACAACTGAAGCGACTTAGCACTGCACTTGCCTACATACAGGTAAATGCAAAAATCTGCACAGTTGTAAATATGAAACTTTGGGATCCTCTTGAGACCACTTAGAAAGACTTGCTAGAGAAAGCAGCACCTGAGCAGAGATTTGCAACCGATAATTTGCCCAGGACCTCCAAGCCTAAGGGACCACCGTCTACTAAGACAAAAACGTGAGCAAATACAGGAGATTCTGGGATCTCAAAGCAGTTTACTGTGGCTGGAAGTAGAAATGAACAAGGAGAGCAGCAACTTCGGAAAGGGATTTCCATCCCTGAAAATATTTTAGGATCCTGTAAGGAAAGAGGGAGTGGTATTCTTTCCTTAGGCTTCACGTCCAGATCATCAAAGGTTCACAAGAAACGCTAAGAAATATCAGTTCAGTTCAGTTCAATTGCTCAGTCGTGTCTGACTCTTTGTGACCCCATGAATTGCAGCATGCCAGACCTCCCAGTCCATCAGCAACTCCTGGAGTTTACCCAAACTCATGTCCATCGAGTCGGTGATGCCATCCAGCCCCATCTCATCCTCTGTAATCCCCTTTCCCTCCTGCCTTTAATCCCTCCCAGCATCAGGGTCTTTTCCAAGGAGTCAGCTCTTCGCATTAGGTGGGCCAAAGTATTGGAGCTTCAGCTTCAACATCAGTCCTTCCAATGAACACCCAGGACTGATCTTTAGGATGGACTGGTTGGATCTGGTTGCAGTCCAAGGGACTCTCAAGAGTCCTCTGCAACACCACAGTCAAAAGCATCAGTTCTTCGGCCCTCAGCTTTCTTGACAGTTCAACTCTCACATCCATACATGACCACTGGAAAAACCATAGCCTTGACTAGTGAAGTGAAGTGAAGTGAAATGAAGTCACTCAGTCGTGTCCGACTCTTTGTGACCCCATGGACTGTAGCCTAACAAGCTCCTCTGCCCATGGGATTTTCCAGGCAACAGTACTGGAGTGGATTGCCATTTCCTTCTCCAGAGGATCTTCCCGAACCAGGGATCGAACCTGGGTTTCCTGCATTGTAGACAGACGCTTAACTGTCTGAGCCATGGACCTTTGTTGGCAAAGTAATGTCTTTGCTTTTTAATATGCTGTCTAGGTTGGTCCGGAGAAGGCAATGGCACCCCACTCCAGTACTCTTGCCTGGAAAATCCTATGGGCGGAGGAGCCTGGTGGGCTGCAGTCCATGGGGTCGCTAAGAGTCGAACACGACTGAGCGACTTCACTTTCACTTTTCACTTTCATGCACTGGAGAAAGAAATGGCAACTCACTCCAGTGTGCTTGCCTGGAGAATCCCAGGGACGGGGGAGCCTGGTGGGCTGCCGTCTATGGGGTCACACAGAGTCGGACGTGACTGAAGTGACTTAGCAGCAGCAGTAGCAGCTAGGTTGGTCATAACTTTCCTTGCAAGGAGTAAGTGTCTTTTAATTTCATGGCTGCAGTCACCATCTGCAGTGATTTTGGAACTCAAAAAATAAAATCTGTCACTGTTTCCACAGTTTCCCCATCTATTTTCCATGAAGTGATGGGACTAAATGCCATGATCTTCGTTTTCTGAATGTTGAGCTTTAAGCCAGTTTTTTCACTCTCCTCTTTCACTTTCATCAAGAGGCTTTTTAGCTCCTTTTCACTTTCTGCCATAAGGGTGGTGTCATCTGCATATCCGAGGTTATTGATATTTCTCCCGGCA
>SJYG01000105.1:2747618-2823929 GCA_006410535.1 Litocranius walleri | reverse complement strand
TGCAAAGCAGAAATAGAGACACAGAGGCAGGGAAAAAATGTATGGATTCCAAGGTGGCATGGCGGGGCTGGGGGAGGGGCGTGGGATGAACTGGGAGGTTGGGATTGACACACACACTGTTGTTGTTTAGTTGCTCAGTCGTGTCTGACTCTTTTCGATCCCGTGGACTGTAGCCCGCCCAGCTCCTCTGTCCATGGGATTCTCCAGGCAAGAATACTGGAGTGGGTTGCCATTTCCTTCTCCAGGGGATCTTCCTGACCCAGGGATCAAATCTGAGTCTCTTCTGTCTCCTTCATGGGCAGGAGGGTTCTTTACCACTAGGGCCACCTGGGAGCAAGTGGTGAATACAGTGTTTACAAGGTATTAAATAATAGGAGATTTATGGAGCAGGAATGCAAATCTCCATCCTAAGCATCACGTCTTCATCTGCATGGCTCCCAGAAGAGCCGCACGCAAGGAAAAGGGATGCTTAATGCTGTCCAGGCGATTGAACACGAGGCAGACAGAGAGCTGCCACCCTGGAGCGCGGTTTCTGAACCAGTGTCTGGGACCTTCATGCGCACACAGACCACCAAGGGATAATGGTGACCTGCAGTTTCTGATTCAGTCAGACTGGGGCCACCGGAGTCTCATTTGGATAACAAGGCTATCAACACCAAGGTCTCGGCTGCTCATCGGCGGTACCTGGAGCGGTTGAAATAGTCCCCACGCACGGCATCACTGCCAGAGAGCCTGGTTCGGTTGCCCTGGTCTGGCGTGCAGCCTGGGTATCGGGCTGGCGATACAAGCAGGGTGCCTCCTGCCTGTAAACTAGGACCCCCACCCTTCTCACGGTGACGCAGGACCTACAGCAAGCCCCAGGGCGGGCCGCCTGAGGACGAGCGTGGCAGCTAAGGACTTGTCCCGGAAATCAGACATTATGGGACCTTCCTGAGTTGGGCCTTGCAGTAGTGGATCAGAACACAGTTGTTCTTTTGCAGAGGATGTCGGTCGTATAGTGGGAAAACTGGGTAGGGCTATTTTGTGGAGCTCCTGATCCCGGGAGTAGGGCGAGGCTCGGGTGAACATGTCAAGTAAACAGCAGCAGCGCATCAAGGGGGTCGGGGGGTGTCCTTTTGGCTCCGCGTCATCAGCACCGTCGTGTGGTACCTGCCAGGGCCAAGTGTTTAGGATCCACAGGGAAATGGAGAACACAGGTTCTCGGGTCTGAATGCCCGAGACACAGCTTTCCAGATCGATCTGGAGGGAGCCAGTGACTGGTCTGTGCCACCGTCAGATCCAAGGGACATAAACTCTGGACCTTGCATGTGCGCATGCTCAGCCACTCAGCCGCGTCCGACTCTTTGCAACCCCGTGGACTGTAGCCCGCCAGGCTCCTCTGTCCATGGGGATTCTCCAGGCAAGAGTACTGGAGGGAGTTGCCATTCCCTGCTCCGGGGGATCTTCTCAACCCAGGGATCAAACCCAGGTCTCTTGTGTCTCCTGCACTGGCAGACGGGTTCTTTACCACTAGGCCCAGCTGGGAAGCCCCTCAACCTTGCAGTTGCTTCATAAGTCAGAAAAAAAGTTAGGTCCACACGTGTGCACAGCAGTGACAGCGCTGATGCAGAGGCCAAAGTGAGACAGGTGGCCTTGGAGAAACACTAAATCATGGGATTCATTTCTAAGATGTCATGGCTGTGGGCCAGGAGGCCTCAGTCCACAGCTGGGGACACCGAACAGCCTGGAACAATTTTCTCTGTCAGCAATAATAGTGAAGATTTGGTAAACCGTGACTAGTTGACAAAGAGTGTCCTAAGAATTGAGTGTGTGTTATCGAAATTAGCCACAACCAGCTCACCGTGTCACAGGTGACATCGCCTTTTGGCTCGTGTGGAAACAAGGCGCACAGCTGTTCCACAGATTCCCAAGGTCACACAAGGTCATCTGAGCGCCTGTACCAAGACAGCTGTCCCCAGAGGCTGAGCACTGTGACTGCAGACTCCTACGCACAGCCCTGCTTCCCTGCAGAAGCCTCGTCATCTCTAAACAGAGAAGGCTGATTATATCATCAGATCACTAGTGAAGGTAGTTCTTTCCACACGTCTGCATAACTGGCAAGTGATTGCAACCCCTGAACTTTGCATTTTATTCCCTTTACCTGGGATGTAGGGGGCAAACACCAGAGCCTCCGTGGGCTCATTCTTTAGCAACAGCTGCGGCTCCATATGTTAAGTGAATTTTGGTTTGATTGCTCTCCTGTGAACTGAGAGTGTTAAAAACAGTATAATTGGAAGCTGGAGTTAATTACTAACACTTGAAAATTTTCAGAAAAGAAGGCTAGGGGAAAATGTGTCCTTTAAAAAAAAAAAACGACCTTGGTCTATGGTTAGTTGGCCTTAACTTACAGGATCTCTGATTTACCAAGAATAATTTCTGGGTGATAGTTTAACTTTGCTTTACAAACAGAACTGTTGTAAATGTTTCCCAAGAGTTATGATGCCCTGGGTTAATGCCATCTTCTCACGTACAAGTCACAGTAGACCAGTGAAATATTCAGATTCTCACAGACTATCTAATATTATACGTTTTTCATGATAAAATTACAACTCAAAAGAAAACTTAGCTTTGTATATTTCCACCTTCCTTCTTCCCATTAAGTTAATGACAGGAGAATTGGAAAGTGAGCTCCCTTGCAGTTTATAGATGAAAAAGTTGAGGCCAAGGGGTGAGGTTGGCTCAAGGTCAAATCAAATGTCAACTGCAGATAGAGAATTATAATAAGAATGACGCAGGGTGTTCAACTCTAGGACCAATTTAGCAAATTGGCAATCAGTTTACTGCCCTGGGGGCTGACAGACTCTGAGTGTAGCCATCAAGCAGGCTAGTGAGGTAATTGGTTGGTAATGTCTGCAGGGGGAGTAGGGATGAAAGATTTGCTGACCTTGACAAGAAGAGGGGCTCGTGGACTTTCAGCATCCCAATGGTATTCCATCAGTTCAGCTCAGTCACTCAGTCGTGTCCCACTCTTTGTGACCCCATGGACTGCAGAATGCCAGGCCTCCCTGTCCATCACCAACTCTAGGAGTTCACTCAAATTCACGTCCATCGAGTTGGTGATGCCATCCAACCATCTCATCCTCTGTCATCCCCTTCTCCTCCCACCTTCAATTTTTTCCAGCATCAGGGTCCTTTCAAATGAGTCAGTTCTTCACATCAGGTAGCCAAAGTTTTTGGAGTTTCAGCTTTAGCATCAGTCCTTCCAAGGAATATTCAGAACTGATCTCCTTTAGGATGGACTGGTTGGATGTCCTTGCAGTCCAAGGGATTCTCAAGCATCTTCTGCAATACCACAGTTTAAGAGCATCAGTTCTTTGGTGCTCAGCTTTCTTTATAGTCCAATTCTCACATCCGTACATGACTCCTGGAAAAATCATAGCTTTGACTTGATGGACCTTTGTTGGCAAAGTAATGTCTCTGCTTTTTAATGTACTGTCTAGGTTGGTCATAGCTTTTCTTCCAAGGAGCAAGTGTCTTTTTATTTCATGGCTGCAGTCACCATCTGCAGTGATTTTGGAGCCCAAGAAAATATTCTTGCACTGTTTCCACTGTTTCCCCATCTATTTGCCATGAAGTGACGGGACTGGATGCCACAATCTTAGTTTTCTGAATGAAATGACTTCAAAATAACTGGAAGAATAAACTCCATAAGTGAAATGCATGAAACTGCAGCACTGAATATGAAGATGATATGTGATTCTAAAATAAAATGACTTGAATGTTTTTGACACGGTTCCACAAATAGCTGCTCTATAGAAGTCCATTGAGTTCAGCATAAAACATAAATAGACAACATCCAGAAAAAAAACTTGTAACAGAAAAGTAAATATTTTATGGCAAAAATAAATTGCAGACGTAAATAAATTTGACATTTATGGGCAGTGAATGATTTTTTGTGTTATCCATGCTTATAGAGAGAGATGGCAGCGTTCAAGAGATTATACGGCATCGGACGGGTCAGTGCATCATTTAGTATGAATGTCAGTGCATTTCATGGCTCGCCTTCATTGTGCTGATTTTGACACGATTTTTCTGAATCGTGATTTTTTATCTTTAGTTTAACGCACTTTGTTTCCAGTTGAAGTCACTGACTCTGTGCAAACATAAGCTGCAACTCAGCTACTAAGATCTAACTCAGTCTCTACCGGGGGCGGGGGCGGTTTTGCTGCCCACCCGTCAAGGACAGTTAGCAACGTCGGGGGACATTTCTGAACATCAGGACTGGTTGGGGAGGAAGGGGGTGCCACTGGCTAGAAGCCAGTGTGCTGTTAAGCATCTTATAATGCACAGGACCGTCCTGCCTACAAAGACTTATCCAGCCTGAAATGTCAATACCGCCATGGTTGAGAAACCCCGATCTAGCTGGATTATGAATCTGAATGAAATTATGCAAAATCTTACAATTTCTTAAAATATAAGCCAGCTGTTTAATCGCTTGACAGGCTCCAACCTCAGGTACCAGTCCAAATACACCTCACAAATTAGCCAGTAAAGCTTTCAAGGGAGATACTTTTCAAGGAGGATGTGATGTTGGGGAAATAAAATTGTATGCATTTTCCATCCAATTTTCTGACTCATGTTCTCCAGGCACTGTAGTTCTCAGGAAGTGAAGTTGTCCTCCCATTAAAGTGATTGCTGTGGAAACAGTTCACCGGGGGCCATAAAGGCACAGTTTTGTTTTCAGCCTTAGCAACTCCACCCGGGAGGGTTCACGCCCCAGACCCCCAGGGGGTTTTAAAGGAAATCATGTGTTTTATAAACTACTCCTGTGCTGACCTCTTTTTCCCAAGCCAACCAGGCAGAGTAGCCAAACTTGAAGAGCAGGGAAAATGTATAACCCCTGGGGATGGTCTTGGAAGGGGAGATTCTCAGAGTCATGTGGGGGTGGACCTCCTAGAAAGCAGCCTCCACGGCACTCACCTATTTAACTGAAGATTGAGGTCAAACTGGTCCCAGGACAACTTTAGAGCGTCTGATTGTGACATCTTTACAGACGTTCTCACATTCACACTTTCTCCCTGAATGCTGGTACTGTGAATATGTACAGTGCATACTAAAATTGCAACAGGGTGGAGCTCACTGACAACTAATCGTAACCCGCCAATTCCCATAAAAGCATAAGTTAAAAATCTGAAACGGAACTTGAAGCACATACGTTATCACATGTAACTTCTTTAAAGGTTGAATTGTTTGTTGAATGAAATTGGAAGACGCACAGGACTCGATTTTAACTCTCATTGTGAAGCTGCTATGATCAGAACAGTGCTGGACAGAGCCTCTGAGTGGGTCTCAGTGGGAAACATGCTGAGCAGACAGAGCGCGTGTGCTTGGTAAACGCTCAAGGCACAAGCAAGACACCACACTTAATTGCCAGATCTGTTCTCTGAAGACATTTGGGGGAAGAACACGGAAAAGGCGGATGGTTTTAGTCCCAGCAAAAGGACCACCTATTTGTCATATCCAAGGGCGATGGCTCTTTTCCCATCATCGCAGAGGAAAGTCTATCTGTAAATAAGGCCACCAGCAAACACAGAGTTTCTATTCAGTTTTTCTTCTTCAATATGAGAACCAGTTATTTTAAGAATCCTTATAGTATAAAGGGGGGGAAAGGGCAAAATGGCTCAGAAAGATGAGACAAGGAACAGAAAATAATAACAACAAGAAAGAAAACTTTAATTGTGAGGTGCACACAAATTCGAGAAATGAAAAACGAAAAAGAAAAGTGAGAGGAAAAGATAAGTGACCCAGACTATCATTACGAGAGGTACAACTTGTAGCAATTTGCAGAAGGGAGGAAATAAATCATCAAAGAGTGACACGTGACCCTTTCCAAAGTCGAAGGGGCAGAAGAATTCAATGGGAAGACACCAGGGGAAGATGGACAGATCTTTGCAGAAGAGGCTGTCAGGGCTTATTATGCTGTCCATGGCACTCCTCCTCTCCCAGGACAATGCACCACTGGCTGAGGTATGCTCTCCCTGCCCACCTCCCCCCAGCCATCCACCGCTGAACCAACCGTACGACAGAGCAAGAAGTGCAAAGTTACTAGGGCGCGCTGAGATCTGGGGGGCTTTTTTCCAGCAGCTCATACACTCTGACTGAAACTGAAATTGATAACTTGATTAAGGCTAATGTTGCTGTAGCATTGGGTTAGCCAAAACATTCACTGGGGTTTTTGAACAAATATTTTGGCCACCCCAATAAAAAGCTAAAGAAATAAAAATATGTGGCACCGAGATTGCAATGAAATGGTGGTCAAGAAACAGCCTTGCAGAGTGGATTGTAGGAAATATACGTTATAAAATAGAAAAATATTCAGTAAAAGTATAGTCTACGATATAAAAGCTTGGAAGACAGAAGATCAAAATGTATGTTGTTTGCAGTGGACTGCATTTAGCCAATGTTATAAGACAGAAATGAACTCAAGAGAGTCAGAGAACAACTATGTACTGGTGGCTCAGAGGGTAAAGCGCCTGCCTGGAATGCGGGAGACCCAGGTTTGATCCCTGGGCTGCGAAGATCCCCTGGAGAAGGAAATGGCAGCCCACTCCAGTACTCTTGCCTGGAGAATCCCACGGAGGGAGGAATTAGGTAGGCTACAGTCCATGGGGTCTCAAAGAGTCGAACACGACTGAGCGACTTCACTTTCACTTTCCACACACACACAGAAATTGTCAGAAGAGGGAAATTCCATAAAACCTGGATCCTTCAGTTCAGTTCAGTTCAGTTGTCGCTCAGTCATGTCCTACTCTGCGACCCCATGAATCGCAGCACGCCAGGCTTCCCTGTCCATCACCAGCTCCCGGAGTTCACTCAGACTCATGTCCATCAAGTCAGTGATACCATCCAGACATCTCATCCTCATCCTTCTCCTCCTGCCCCCAATCCCTCCTAGCATCAGAGTCTTTTCCAATGAGTCAACTCTTCACATGAGGTGGCCAAAGTACTGGAGTTTCAGCTTCAGCATCATTCCCTCCAAAGAAATCCCAGGGCTGATCTCCAGAATGGACTAGTTGGATCTCCTTGCAGTCCAAGGGACTCTCAAGAGTCTTCTCCAACACCACAGTTCAAAAGCATCAGTTCTTCGGCACTCAGCTTTCTTCATAGTCCAACTCTCACATCCATACATGACCACAGGAAAAACCATAGCCTAGACTAGATGGACCTTAATCAGCAAAGTAATGTCTCTGCTTTTCAATATGCTATCTAGGTTGATCATAACTTTTCTTCCAAGGAGTAAGCGATTTTAATTTCATGGCTGTAGTCACCATCTGCAGTGATTTTGGAGCCCCCCAAAATAAAATCTGAAAATGTTTCTACTGTTTCCCCATCTATTTGCCATGAAGTGATGGGACCAGATGACATGATCTTCATTTTCTGAATGTTGAGCTTTAAGCCAACTTTTTCACTCTCCTCTGTCACTTTCATCAAGAGGCTTTTTAGCTCCTATTCACTTTCTGCCATAAGGGTGGTGTCATCTGCATATCTGAGGTTATTGGTATTTCTCCCAGCAATCTTGATTCCAGCTTGTGTTTCTTCCAGCTCAGCATTTCTCATGATGTACTCTGCATATAAGTTAAATAGGCAAGGTGACAATATACAGCCTTGACGTACTCCTTTTCCTATTTGGAAACAGTCTGTTGTTCCATGTCCAGTTCTAACTGTTGCTTCCTGACCTGCATACAGGTTTCTCAAGAGGCAGGTCAGGTTGCCTGGTATTCCCATCTCTCTCAGAATTTTCCAGTTTATTGTGATCCACACAGTCAAAGGCTTTGGCATAGTCAATAAAGCAGAAATAGATGTTTTTCTGGAACTCTCTTGCTTTTTCGATGATCCAGCGGATGTTGGCAATTTGATCTCTGGTTGCTCTGCCTTTTCTAAAACCAGCTTGAACATCTGAAAGTTCATGGTTCACATATTGCTGAAGCCTGGCTTGGAGAATTTTGAGTATTACTTTAGTAGTTTGTGTGATGAGTGCAATTGTCCAGTAGTTTGAGCATTCTTTGGCATTGCCTTTCTTTGGGATTGGGATGAAAGGTGACCTTTTCCAGTCCTGTGGCCACTGCTGAGTTTTCCAAATTTGCTGGCATATTGAGTGCAGCACTTTCACAACACCATCTTTCAAGATTTGAAATAAGTCTACTGGAATTCCATCACCTCCTCTAGCTTTGTTTGTAGTGATGCTTTCTAAGGCCCACTGACTTCACATTCCAGGATGTCTGGCTCTAGGTGAGTGATCACACCATTGTGATTATCTTGGTCGTGAAGATCTTTTTTGTACAGTTCTTCTGTGTATTCTTGCCACCTCTTCTTAATATCTTCTGCTTCTGTTAGGTCCATACCAGAACCAAACATTAATGACATGAAGTCCAAATAGCAACACCACCACAGGAAAGGACCACTCGCAGGAGAACGGATAATAAACACACCCGGTCTTTTCAGCTAATGGACTGTTAGAGACAGATGTGCGCTCAGTGGCTCAGCTGTGGCCAGCTCTTGTGACTGTAGCCCGCCAGGCTCCTCTGTCCAGGAGATTTTTCTAGTCAGGAATACTGGAGCAGGTTGCCGTTTCCTCCTCCAGGGGATCTTCCTGACCCAGGGATCAAACCTGCATCTTTTGAGTCTCCTGCATTGGCAGGTGGATTCTTAGCACGGAGCCACTGGAGAAGCCCCACACTACACTTGATCTTCGCCAGAAGGCATAAAGGTAACTCAGTGGTGCTACTAGCTGGATGTGGAGGGGAGGCAGAGTCAGATACCAGCAATGTTCCAGATCAGCGCTGACCAGGGTAAACAGACTGAGCTACATGTGATTGGAAAGATCGGTAGCCACATTTTCAAAAAGTGAAAAGAAGCTGAGAACTACTTGTGTTTTATTTTATACAAATGGAAAATGGTATAAAAATTCCTGGTTCACTTCATATTTTTGTATCAAGCCTTTGCAATCAGTCTTTTTTACATTTGGAGCCCTCAATTCAAACACTAATTTTTCAACAGAAATTCTTGATTTGTACTTGAAAGTGAAAGTGAAGTCGCTCAGTCATGTCCGACTCTTTGTGACCCCGTGGACTGTAGCCGACTAGGCTCCTCCATCCGTGGGATTTTCCGAGCAAGAGTACTGGAGGGGGGTGCCATTTCCTTCTCCAGAGGATCTTCCCGACCCAGGGATCGAACCCGGGTCTCCCGCACTGCAGGCAGACGCTTTACCGTCTGAGCTACCAGGGAAGGCCTGTACTTAGCTTCTGTAAATTTTACAGAGAGAAAAGTAGATTCTCACACCCACGCTGTCCCAAATATACTTAAACATTGTCCAACTGTTGAATCAGTAACCGGTTTTCATAAGTACATCATGGAATAGGGAAGGGCAACTTGCTGCAGTATTCTTGCCTGGAAAATTCCATGGCCGTGGACAGAGGAGCCTGGCAGGCTACAGTCCATGGGGCCACAGAGAGCAGGGCACAACCGAGCAACTGAGCAAGTCCTTGCAATCCCAAGGACTGTAGCCCACCAGGGACACCACCTCTCCCATGAAATTCTCCAAAGAAGAAGCTGGGGCTTCCCTGGTGGCTCAGATGGTAAAGAATCTGCCTGCAATGCAGGAGACCCAGGTTCAACCCCTGAGTTGGGAAGATGCCCTGGAGAAGGGCATGGCAACCCACTCCAGTCTTCTTGCCTGGAGAACCCCATGGACAGAGGAGCCTGGCGGGCTACAGTCCATGGGGACGCTGAGAGTCCAGATGTGACTGAACGTATCTGCACATGACAGCTCGTGACCCTGCGTTGTCTGTCTTGTGGGACCTGCACACACCATCAGTCTCAGGCTCTCAGCATCTGCTACCATGATTACCCTGCTGGTCACTCTCCCCAGAAGCAATATTCAAAGGTTACTGACAGGCCCTCCCCCACCAGGTTTGTACCCTAAAACTGACCACTCTCTGTGATCGCAGTCATGCTGTATGCACGCTTCTCGTGAATGGGGTTGCTATAATTGATGAACCCTGACAGAGGGCAAATCAAAGTCCACTTCGAAATTGCTTTTCCTCATGGTTCAGATTGACTGTGAAATAGTCTTGTTAAAACCCCTGTCTTGTAAAATGGGGCTGCTAAGTGTTAATTGTTCCATTGATGAATAGGTAGCTGCTGACTGATCCCACAAAGATAAATTGGTCTCTTTCAAGTACATTTTTTAAAACCTTGTGCAATTGCTTGGACTCTCAAGGATTGAATGAATAGACAATTTTTCCCCAGGAAAGAAAATTTTAAATTTTCTAATGCCATAAAAACAGCCTGCAGGTCATCCAAGAATAATCTACTTATCTTAGTAAAAGCACAATGGTAATAAGTTTATCCTCACGTGATTCTAAATTCTAGACTTAAGTCATAACTATCTTCATTCCTTAAATTTGTGATTATCTTTTAAAAACATCTTTTGTGTGTGGTGATGTTAACTAGACTTATTTTTATCATCATTTATCATCATATAAATATAGAATCATTATGTTTTACACCTGAAACTAATAAATGCTTTATGTCAAAATTATAGCTCAATTAAAAAATGTTAAAATAACAATCAAAACTTGAGGTGCACATACAAATTGAATAAACAGCTATTTCTATCGTGGATTGGAAACATTTCATTATTCAGATGATTTGTATTTTGTACTGGCTCTTGGGGGAAAAAATGGCAATGTGTTTGTCTGCAAAATGTCAGGCTGGAGGGGAGGGGAGGGTGAGATGTATGGAAAGAGTAACATGGAAACTTACATTACCAAATGTAAATAGAGAGCCAACGGGAAGTCGCTGTGTGGCTCAGGAAACTCAGACAGGAGCTCTGTATCAACCTAGAGGGGTGGGATGGGGCGGGAGATGGTAGGGAGGGTCAAGAGGAAGGGGATATATGTGTACCTTTGATTACCCTGCTGGTCACTCTCCCCAGAAGCAATATTCAAAGGTTACTGACAGGCCCTCCCCCACCAGGTTTGTACCCTAAAACTGACCACTCTCTGTGATCGCAGTCATGCTGTATGCACGCTTCTCGTGAATGGGGTTGCTATAATTGATGAACCCTGACAGAGGGCAAATCAAAGTCCACTTCGAAATTGCTTTTCCTCATGGTTCAGATTGACTGTGAAATAGTCTTGTTAAAACCCCTGTCTTGTAAAATGGGGCTGCTAAGTGTTAATTGTTCCATTGATGAATAGGTAGCTGCTGACTGATCCCACAAAGATAAATTGGTCTCTTTCAAGTACATTTTTTAAAACCTTGTGCAATTGCTTGGACTCTCAAGGATTGAATGAATAGACAATTTTTCCCCAGGAAAGAAAATTTTAAATTTTCTAATGCCATAAAAACAGCCTGCAGGTCATCCAAGAATAATCTACTTATCTTAGTAAAAGCACAATGGTAATAAGTTTATCCTCACGTGATTCTAAATTCTAGACTTAAGTCATAACTATCTTCATTCCTTAAATTTGTGATTATCTTTTAAAAACATCTTTTGTGTGTGGTGATGTTAACTAGACTTATTTTTATCATCATTTATCATCATATAAATATAGAATCATTATGTTTTACACCTGAAACTAATAAATGCTTTATGTCAAAATTATAGCTCAATTAAAAAATGTTAAAATAACAATCAAAACTTGAGGTGCACATACAAATTGAATAAACAGCTATTTCTATCGTGGATTGGAAACATTTCATTATTCAGATGATTTGTATTTTGTACTGGCTCTTGGGGGAAAAAATGGCAATGTGTTTGTCTGCAAAATGTCAGGCTGGAGGGGAGGGGAGGGTGAGATGTATGGAAAGAGTAACATGGAAACTTACATTACCAAATGTAAATAGAGAGCCAACGGGAAGTCGCTGTGTGGCTCAGGAAACTCAGACAGGAGCTCTGTATCAACCTAGAGGGGTGGGATGGGGCGGGAGATGGTAGGGAGGGTCAAGAGGAAGGGGATATATGTGTACCTGTGGCTGACTCATGTTGAGGTTTGAAAGAAAACAACACAATTTTGTAAAGCAATTATCCTTCAATTGAAAAAAAAAAAAACAAAAAACAGAGGGAAGACAAAACTTCATTTTACCTGAAAAAAAAAAAAACAAAAGTGTCAGGCTGCAAGCTCTTTGAATGCCACCTGTTTAGGTCTCAAGTTTCTAGTTGGCCCATTTTCCCTTTAGAGCTGTGCCATCCACGAGAGGGGGAGCTGGAGCCTTGGGTAGTGGTGGTGAGCCCCGACTGTGGCCATCTGGGCCCAGGAGCCCGTCATCCCTGACGGCGGGGGCGTCGCAGGAGGAGAAAGAAGCCCCGGGGCGCGAGGGGTGCCCTCACTTGCCCCAACCCTGGGGTCCTCAGGACTGCACAGGACTCGCCTGGGCTGCTTCCAGGAAGTATCCGTGCGTGAACACCTGGGTCCCATGCTCTGACTGGCTCCGTCAGCAGAGAGACCGGGCTCCCGGGGTGTTAAGGTTCCCCTCCCCCAGGTGACTGGGGCCCTGGCTTATCTCCACGCCCCACTGCTCAAAGATCGGAGTTCTGTGCCCTCACACTCACTCTCTCTAAGGCAAACCACATCACCTTCTTTTGGTGGGAAACCTAGTTGTGCAGGTTTGGGGCTGTGCAGCTGATCGGCACGAAGCAGAAACTGGGCCAATCTTCCATGGATTGGAGACGGGAATGGCAACCCACTCCAGTATGCTTTCTGAGAGAATCCTGTGGACAAAGGAGCCTGGTGGGCTGCTGTCCATGGGATTGCAGAGAGTTGGACGAGACTGAAGTGACTTAGCAGCAGCAGTTCTATAGGTCAAGGACGAGCTTCATTTTTCCCTGTAGCACGCACTCATCTTCGTGATTCCCGGTCTTAGTTTTTTTTCACTTTTGTCATCACTAACACTAATTCTATCAAAGTTAGGGCCCACGCACAAGGTGCAAAGGAAGGACCACCCGGTGAAAATCCTTGCCATCATGTTAGTCTACATCACGCCTCTGCCTTGGCTGAATACATTAACATTTCAGCAAAATAGCATTAGCAAGAACTAATTCAGAGCAAACATATGAGCACACTGCAAACAGCGCTATTATTCTGAATGTGTTGCTGCTGTTGAAAGGCCTCTAAGTATATACTTCAAAGTTATAGAAACAGGTGCTAATCCTGTGCGGCAGGGGGTGTCATTGTCATTTAGAGGCAAAAAATAGTAGTGCTTTCAGGCACTGTGATTCTGAAATCAGAGACTCTTCATTTCTAGGGCTGTCCCTCTGGTATGTAGGTGACATTTCTGACCTACCGCTGGGAGGATATGCCCTTTGAGGTGTGAGTGGTTTTGCGGGCTGTGTGCATGCTAAGTGGCTTCAGTTGTGTCTGCCGCTTTGTGACCCTCTGGACTGTAGTCCGCCAGGCTCCTCTGTCCATGGGATTCCCCAGGCAAGAATACCGGAGTGGCTTGCTGCGCCCTCCTCCAGAGAATCTTCCCGACCCAGGGATCGAGCCCGAGTCTCTCATGTCTCCTGCATTGGCAAGCAGGTTCTTTACCGCTAGAGTCACCTGGGAAACCTGAATTTGTGGGCTACTCCATGTAAATTTCCTTCGCTTCTTTTGTCCTTAGTTTGCACTTCTTGTAATTAAACTTTTAAATTGTAAGTTATATATTGTCAACCTACAGGAACCAATGGGTTATTCGGGCAAGTGCGTTGCCCTGTATGAGAATATATCCCCAAACCTGTAAAACGTGGAAACTGACACACATCACAAAGATCGTCCCAAGGATTAAATGAGAGGACGGATGCCACTTGGGCCACAACAGATGCTCAACAAATAGTATTATTGAAAGCATTTAAGAGAACCTGGACCAGTTCAGTAAGGCTGAGTTAAGACGTGTTGACACATGGATTTCACTTTCTTGTAAAAAAAGAAATCTCTCAGTCTACTTCAGCTTTTTGCCCTGTCTCGGAGAGTCTGTATATGCTGCCAGGAGCTCATGCAGCCGTGCTGCGCGCCCTTGGCTTTCTACTGTCAAAGCTTCTGGCAGCCCTCTATTCAGACACATCCTTCATACACTTCATTACCTTGTGGTGTCATTCGGCGAGGGTTTTTAAAAGTGTTCTGTGCTGCTTGAAAGGTCTGATTCTGTGGCTTTCATTTCTGTTTTTCTTAAGGAACAGGAAAACCTTTGCCATGATAGCAATTAACAGCTAGTACTCCAGACGGCATCCATCAAAAGTTCATCCCAGAGCAGCTGCAGATTTTGGAATCTGACACCCAGCTGTCCCAGATGCTATTTTTAGCATTACGCTCTCTAAATACAGGAGGTGGTGTCAAAATACGTTCAAAGGATAATATTATTATGGAGATTCTCACAATGGAATTGAGTTTCCCCTCTTCCGTTTTCTAAAATACGTGTCCTCTCCAAGTAAGTAAACCCCATCACAGTTGACAAGTCTATCCTCATGGGAGGGTCAGCCAGGACTTATCAAGATATACTTTTGAAAATTGAAATTGTGCATATGCCTTCAGAAGTCTTCTCATTTCTATTATACTTGAGTCCTAAAACAATAGTTCAAAATTAGGGTCATTATTATGGGCCTAAAATTTTTTAATGATGAAAACATTATCTACATTTTAAATGATGATAAAATTATATCAATTTTAAATGATTATAAGATTATAAAATTATAAAAGGAGAAGAGGGCAGCAGAGGATGAGATGGTTGGATAGCATCACTGATTCAGTGGACATGAACTTGGGCAAACTCTAGGAGATGGTGAGGGACAGGGAAGCCTCTGTGCTGCAGTCCATTGGGTTGCAAAGAGCTGGACAAGACTGAGCGACTGAACAGCAACGATAAAGGGATTATCTCTAAACAAGAAAGCACTCGCTGAATGCTTCCTTCTTGCTTTGCTGTTGTGTGGTCACTGTCAAGTCCAGTGCTTACTAGGTGTCTAAAGTCACTGTGAATTGTGCAAAGAAGATCCTTTCTTTGTAAAAATAAAACAAGACGCTTTACTGCCTAGTTGGCAAACTCGTTGTACATGAATAAAATGAAATGCTGAATTGTGGGGAAAATATTTTATACATGAATATATTTGTATTTGTGACATAATATTTGCATCTGCAGAATTACTAACAACTGAACAGTTCTGAAGACTCAGATCCACAGTTATGTAATGGTCAGAGCGAAGGTCAACTGTCAACCGAGCCAGTGACCCCCTGTGAGGCCTAAACAGAAGACGCTCCCAAAGGAGGTCTGGAATTCCTCTGACATTCCAGCCACCAGCACAGGCCTGCCCGGAACATCCCAGGCCTGCCCTCAACTCCAATCTCTGCCTCTTTGTCTGTTCTGAGGCTTTAAAAACAATCGTACTGATTCTCTAGTTGCTATCATCAGGTTTCATAGCTTTAAACACTGCCTATGTATTGATATGTCCCAAACAGTTATTGACAGCTCAGAATTTTCCCAAATTCCAGAAACCATTTGTCCCCGCATCTGCTGATCCCCCATTGAGAATTCTGCTGCTGCTGCTAAGTTGCATCAGTCGTGTCCGACTCTGTGCAACCCCATAGACGGCAGCCCACCAGGCTCCCCCTTCCCTGAGATTCTCCAGGCAAGAACACTGGAGTGGGTTGCCATTTCCTTCTCCAATGCATGAAAGTGAAAAGTGAAAGTGAAGTCGCTCAGTCGTGTCGACTCTTAGCAACCCCATGGACTGCAGCCCACCAGGCTCCTCCATCCATGGGATTCTCCAGGGAAGAGTACTAGAGTGGGGTGTCATCGCCTTCTCCGAGAATTCTACTAGTTTTAAAAACTTACATCTAGGGACTTCCCTGGTGGTCCAGTGGCTAAGACTCCACGCTCCCAAGGCAGGGGTCCCAGGTTCAACCCTTGGTCAGGGAACTGAATCCCACATGCCACTACTAAAAAGCCTACATGCCGCAACTAAGACCCAGGGCAGCCAAATAAATAAAATACAAATATTAAAAAAAATTCACATCTACAGAGCAGAAGCAGACTCACAGAAAAGACAGAACAAGCTAGTGGGTACCACTGAGGGAAGAAGGGGAGGGATGAGATGGGGCATGGGATTAAGAGGTTAAAACCTACTAGATATAAAATGATAACCAACAAGGACTGACTGTACCGCACAGTGAACTCTGCTCAATATTCTGTAACAAGCTAAATGGGAAAAAAATTTCAGAAAGGATGGATACCTGTATATGCATAACTGAATCACTTTTCTGTACACCTGAGGCTAACACAATGTTGTTAATCAACTATGTGTGTGTGCCAAGTCGCTTCAGTCATGTTCAACTCTGCGACCCCATGGACTGTAGCTGGCCAGGCTCCTCTGTCCATGGGACTCTCCAGGCAAGAACACTGGAGGGGGTGGCCACGTCCCCCTCCAGGGGTCATCCTGACCCAGAGGTCAGACTCACATCTCGTTTGTCTCGTGCCTTGACAGGTGGCTTCTTTACTCACCTGGGAAGACTTAATCAACCCTACTCCTCCAATATAAGATAAAGATTGAAAAGGAAGAAGAGATGAGCCAGGAGTGTGCACTGCACAGCACAGCGAAATACAGCCACTGTTTCATGAAAACACTGAGGAGTGTAGTCTGTAAAAATGTTGAATTACTATGTTGTACACCTGAAACGAATATAAAATTATAAATCAATTATGCTTCAGTTACTAAATAAAGAAAGAAAGCCAAAAGAAAAAACAGCTGTATCTAAAAACAAGTTTCTTCGTTCCCACCCATGTGAAGACGTCCCCGTCTCGGGCCGTGGGGACTCTGCGCTATGAACCTTCCCTCTGGAGGCTGCTCCTTCCAGGAGCAGGTCATGTTGTCTTTTCTCACTGTCCTCCTGACTGATCCCCCGGTCAAGGGCATCATGAACCCTGGGTTTAATTACGGAATCTAACTTGCCCCTGATTCTGCCACGGCTCCTTTCAGTACATTCTCCACGCGTGCCAGTATAAGCCAATGAAAGCAGAGGCCACACGTGGTCACTCCCCCAACAAGACGCGACGAGTCCCACTTCGGAGCAGACGTAGAGCTCTCAGCGCCCTGTATGATGTCCCAACCTGTCTCCTGCCAATCTGGCCCCCATTCTCGGCTTCCCGGGCCCCTGGTTTCCCAGCGCACCGGGCACCTGCACCCAGGACTCCGATGCGCTGCTCCTTTCTGCTCCTCTCCTGTCAGCCGTGACCGGCCCCCTGCCTTCATTCAAGGTTCCTTCAGAAGTCACCCTCTCCATGAGGCGTTCTGTGTCTGCACTCCCCAACGCGCCCCTGTCTCTTCCTGCTCCTTCCCCTGGACTCTGACACTCCATAGCCACCCCTTGCCCCCTCAAGCCAGCTCTGAGAGTTTTCTCCCAAGTTCTAATTATTGGTGCCTACACTGTCTGTTTCCTGTATTGAGTTTGCTGATATTGTCTGCCACCTGCCCTGAAATATACCTCCGTGCGCAGAGGTTTTTCTCTTGTTCCCCACACATTTCCCAAAACTAAAACAGAGAGCGACCTAGAAACGGCCGTCAGCTAAAATCTGTTTCCCAGTTATCGACAGGGCTTTAAGGATGACTCCTCAAGGGCTGTGGTCTAGATAGCAAGCAGAGGATTATGGTTTTATACACGCAACACCAAATCCGCCCATCAAGAGAGTGAACGTGTTAGTCACTCAGTTGTGTCCAACTCCTTGCAACCCTGTGGACTGTAGCCCTGTCAGGCTCCTCTGTCCATGGGACTCTCCAGGCAAGAATACTGGAGTGGGTTGCTATTTCCTTCTCCAGGGGATCTTCCTGACCCAGGGATTGAACACGGGTCTCCTGCATTGCAGGCAGATTCTTTACTGTCTGAGCCACCAGGGCATTGAGAGAGTACATTCAGTTAAACAAATGAACAAAGAAACAGGTCGATTCATTTGATTCTACCCTGGTGGCTCAGAGGTTAAAGCGTCTGCCTCCAATGCGGGAGACCCGGGTTCGATCCCTGGGTCGAGAAGATCCCCTGGAGAAGGAAATGGCAATCCACTCCAGTATTCTTGCCCAGAGAAGCCCATGGACGGAGAAGCCTAGTAGGTTACAGACCACGGGGTCGCAAAGAGTCGGACACAATCAGTTAAGGCTGTTCTTACCGCAATAAAAACAAAAGCTCACCCATGCAGAGTATTTCATGGATCCATCTCCTGCAACTTTAGAATCACCTTTTCGTCAATGAGCGTTTCTTAAAAATTACTTTGTTCACCAAAGAAGCCAGAACACCGCCTTCCATGAGATGGAGACAGAACATAGATACACATGGAGACAGCTCTTTCTGAAATAAATCTGAAATAAAGAGGAGGATGGTGCTCCTCACGGCCTGAGACTTAGGCTCTAACTGCTCCTCAAATGGCCGAGGAAAGTGTCTGGGGACGTTCGCATGAGCAATGCACTCTGTTGCTCAGGAGATGAGTAAAATCTAATAAAGAGTGTTGATTGCCCACCCTGGGGCTCCTCCCAGCCTGCCAGGATGAGGATTCCCTTCTGACGATTGCTTCCTGCAGCAGAAGAACAAAAATTTAATAGGGACATGTGGCAGTCAAACAGCACTGCAGGAGTCACCCCCTAGCTGCTGATCACTCACTAGATTAAAGCTGAACAAGTGCAGAAGTTCCATTCTGCAGAATTGGAGAATAGCATTCCCAAAGAGTGACTGAGCCTGCCTTGAAAAGAGTGTCCATGTCTTGAACACTGCGCATCTGACATCTGTCTCATGGGCACTCAAAAGTGATCGTTGGTGGAAAGAGACACGTGAAGCTCATAGAATAAACTATTGCATTGCAGCTTCCCACTTCATGTTTTCAGTAAAGCCAAAGAGCCCCCCCAAGTTAAATCCATTAGAACGAAGCAATCGAGCAGAGCTCACCAGTGTCTCTGTCAGCCCCGCTTAACCACTTTCCATCCGGGAGCTATACTGTTAGCTACCTTGTCAGTATCACATCGACGAAGAGAAAGGCTGCATTCATCTTCCTGTCTTTCTTTCTGTTCGGGCCTCGACTCAGTGACGCTTCAACTGTGAAGACCTAATCACAGGGCATTTTTACTCCCCTACTTCCTGAATGTCAAACAAAGTTAAGAATATGTCAGATCCTTCCACCAATGTGTCTTCTTTGACATGAGGTCGTTTTGATTAAGTGTGTATATCACCTAGGATGTAAGTGCCTTGCTCAGTGGAGAGAGCGTTTGCAGTTACCACGGAGAGGCTCAGGGCATCCAGTGACTCTCAGAGGGTTATCTAAGAAAAAGGTGAACTTGACAAAGACTGAATTCTGTTTTCAACCAATTGCCAAAGCACAATGATATTCTTTCTTCTGTGGCGGTCACAGAATTTCAGAGTCTTTGAAATGTAGCCAAATAAATGCACCTTGGGATCTTTAAATAAAGAATCACATTCCCAAAGGGCCAGAGGGGGAACGGCGATGGCAGATTTCTACATTAGTTTCTGGGAGAGCCAAGCCAAAACTCTCCAGAGGGAGAAAGGCACAGTTTCCCTCGCAGACAAATGCAACGCTCTCAAGTCACTTTCAGGAAAACAGAACCTGAATACCGCGTCCTCTGGGCCTCTTCTCGTTCAGCAGCCTCTGGACAGTGAAGGAAGCCAGTGTCCCTGTCTTCATACTGAAGGTCACCCTTTATTCTCACTCCACCCTTTGCTTCTCTGGCTGAGATAATCCGTGGTGCCTATTGGATTCATATCAAACCAAACGGATTTAAGAATTACTATTAACACTATGACCTCAAGAGACTAAAACGACAGTATGAAACCCTCGCAATAATAGAAGGGCACTCACTACCTAAGTGACAATTCTCCTCCCCGTTGTGTACCTCCCCTCCCTAGACCCCTACAGTTCATTCATTAATTTGAATTATTAACCTGTAAATAATGCTCTTGTGGTAAGGATGGCATTTAACCAAAAAATGTAGTAGTGGAATTTTATTATTTATAGTAAGCAAGGAAGAATAATAAAGATGTGAGGTCTTCTTGCAACATTCTCAAATCTCAGCAAACTGATATCTGCTTCTTTAAAAAGTGCCGTGGCCTATGGACTTTAGTTAAAAAGAATGTATTCAATTGGCTCATCAACTGTAACAAATGAATCACACTTAGGGGGCAGGGTGAGAGGGTACATCAGAAATCTCTGTACTTTCTCTTAAAGTCTATTTTTTAATAAAGTTCTCAAGCAATTGAACTTGTTTGAAAAAACAGTGCTGTGAAAATATAAGCCAGTATGCACTGACAAAGTTAAGCACTGTAAAGAAGAGGAGAAGTGTTTGAACGGGAAGGAATAGGGTGAGCACACATACAGGTTACAAGTAACACTTCAGAAATGAAAACATCTAAGAACTGGAAAGGAAATGGAGAAGAAAGAAAACGAACCATTATATGAACCATTTGGATAGCTTCTAATATTGCTAAACACTGGTTAAGAGTCCACCTGATGATGCAGGGAACGTGGGTTCCATCTGTGGTCGGGAAGACCTACAAGATTTGGAGCAACTGAGCCCGGGAGTTGCAGCTACTGAGCTCAGGTGCCCCAAGCACCGAAGCGCACACACACACCCCGGGGGCCCTGCTCCCCACGAGAGAAGCCAGCGCAGTGAGAAGCGTGCGCGCCGCGGTGCAGAGGAGCCCCTGCTCGCCTCCGCCAGACAAAGCTCCTGTGCACCAATGCAGACCCAGCCCCACCCTAAATCAATCAATAACCCCAAAACAAAGGGACACCTTCATGCCACGTGGAGATCTTTATTTTCACCCCGGCTCTCATCTTTGTTCACGTCCTGGGTCTTTACAAAGACTTTCTGCAGTATGCAGTTCGAGGGGACTTCAACCTCACGTAGACTCTGCTTTTGAAGGGATTTGCGCCTCAGCCATCCTAGGGGGACAGCTGCAGGCGCGCTGCGTGCCAGCTGGGCTTCACCTGCCCCTTGACACCCGACAGCTGTTGCGAGGAGGAGCCGCAGCCCGGCCAGCTGGGCCCTGCGTGTGGGCACAGGGCGCGTTCCCATGCGCCTCCTCCCGCTTGGGAGCACTCCTCCCCGGGGTGGGCTTGGAACCGCAAGATCTGAAGTTCCCTCCAAATGAGCCCTTTAGCTGTCGTCCAGGTCAGCCTAGAGCCTGGGAGGTCACGTGTTGGAAGCCGGTTCCAGGAACTGACGCAGCAAGGGCTACTTTGTGAGAGACTGCCTGCGTGCAGGCGAAGTTGCTTCAGTGCGGTCTGACCCTTCTCAGTTCCCTGTATTAAAGCCGTTCAGGTGGAAACATTGAGAGTGACTTGTTTCTCTGACAGCATCCTCCTTGGTGCTCAGACCCTGTCTTAGTTTTCTAGGACTAGCATCACAAAGCCCCATGGACTGCAGGCTTGAAGAGCAGACCTCTACTGTCTCACAGCCTGGATCCTGAAAGTCTGGGATGGAGGTATCCAAATTTGGTTTCTTCCAGGGCCGTGAGGGATGCTCTTTTTCATTCCTGTCTCCCTGGTGTTAAATGGCCATCTTCTTCCTGTGTCTCTTGGCTCTCCACTCTCCTGTGAGTCTATCCACTTCCAGACTTTCCCTTTTTGTAAGGAAACCAACTGCATTGGATTAGGACCAACCCTACTAACCCCATTTTAACCTAATTATCTCACTAAAGACTGTATCTCCAATAAGGTCACATTCAGAGGTACTTGGGGATTAGAACTTCAACATATAAACTTGAGGGAAACACATAATTAAACCCACAAAAGATTCAAAATATCAAAGACTTATACAAGACAGATGGAGAAGGAAATGGCAACCCACTCCAGGATTGTTGCCTGGAGAATCCCATGGACAGAGGAGTCTGGTGGGCTACAGTCCATGGGGTTGCAGAGTCAGAAGCTGATTATTTCTTGTATAATCTAAGGATATTATGTAAACAACTGGTTTACTGCCCAACAGCATTTTAGGTTGGGAAGCTCTTGGCATGGATATTTTCCTTAAATTCACCTCATGGACCAAAACTATTGCTGTAGCACCAGCCATAAAGACTATATTCCAGCCAGCAGGCAGTACTAGACAAAAGAGAGAGTGACAAAGAGCATAAGCAAGCTATCTGTTAAGAAAGTTTTCCTAAAACTGCCCACAACATTTTTGCTTACATTCTTTTGCCCAGCATTAACTCAAATGGCCCCATCCATCTCTTGTGTGAAATGCTGATTAACATGTTCTGAGAAATGATTAACCTGGTGAAAACTCTGTTGCTCTGAAAAAAAAGGGGGAGGAAAGATGAATGTTAGAGGTCAACTGGCAAAATTCTCCACAGTGAAGCTATACAGAATTATAGGCTGTGGTTTCAACTATTTGGTTGAAAAAAATAGTGAAAAGACTTAACACAGGTCAATGGAAATACTGTCTGCTGTGTGGATTATGCCAAAACCCCAGCATTATTTCTTTCTTTCTTTTTTTTTTTTTTTGCCATTGGCTTCTTTAATTGGTTAAAAGCACAAAACGTAACAGGCAGAAAGTCTCTCTTAAACAAATTAAAAAGCTATGTTTTTTTTCCCCCCAATTCTCTCCAAGTCAGGTATATACACAGCCACAAAAATGGTGTGTGAAGGGAAACTGTCATACACAAGAAGTTGTATCCTGAATTAAGGGAAACAGCTGTTGAAACAGGAATTAACATAAAAAGGTCAGCAACAGGTTAACAATTTTAAAAACTGAGTCTTCAAATGCTGCATGGCACAAAGCTATACTACATAAAGTACTGCTAGGCATGAAGGAGGACGTCTGTACGGCTTTTAGCAAAAATGCTTTTCCAGAAAAGCAAATCAAAACAATGCAATCAGCAGACCAAAGAGGCTATAGCTAGATATCAGAGCTACAACTTCTCATATCTGAGCTAGAAGTTTCTATTTATCCAGAATGGACTAAAATTTCAAGACAAAACAGGGACATTTTTAACATTTATTACTTTATCCATATTAAGTTCCCTGTTTCTTTCTCCCTCACCCCTTAATTCGGCAAGATCCACCCAAAAAATGGCTGCTTTTAGAAGCAGCTATTTTATTTTTCTTTCTGTGGCAAGACTGTCGTGGAGTCTAGATATCTCAGGCTCATATGCGTCCATGACCAGAGTCTCGCTGTGATCAAAAAACTTAGCAATGGGCTTGGTGAACTCAGCTTCCCGTTGCTGCTTCGTTCTTCCACTGATGAAGGTCAGTTTCAGAGTGTATTTATCATCGAACCTTTTGAGACTGGATGACAGTTGCCAGATATCATCAAGATCCATGCCTGTAGGATCTTTCCTGTGTGCCACGAGAAAAATGCTCTTCTCCTTATACGAAGTATAAATGGTCAGGATCCCCATCATCACAAAATAGGATATAACACACAAGGCCAGAACAGGTTTGGACTCTGGGAAGGGATGCATATAATCCCAAATCAAAGCCACAATGGCAAAGAAACAGGAGATGGTACAGATGATGAGGCGACCATCAATTAGACCAAAATTCTCCACATACTTGCACTTTTCCAGAAGTACCTTTTTGGCAGAATCATCCAAAGAATTTTTCACAGCTGATCCATCCCATTTGTCAATTTTTACAGGCTTATCGTCAATTCCACTTGTCCAGTAAACCACTACGGCTACTGCCTGTCCCACAGCCGGAGCCACCGCCAGCCCCACTACTGCCTCCGCCACCACCGGTTTGCCCGCCCTGAGAAGCCGCTGCCGCCATCCTGCTTGCCTCTGCGTTTTTTTTCCCCAGCATTATTTCTAAAAGCTGGATTTCTTCTTTATCAAACATCTTTGGATACAGTGTATGTCTTGTCAAAGGAAAACTCAGATGCAGACTCACTTTAGAAAGGAAAGTGTTTCTTCACAAAGACTTCTGGGAAAATCAGGCATCTGATTTTCAGAAGGTGTCAGTCAGAAGGACTGGCTCAACAAACATAAAATGCAACAAATATTTTTAGCAATGGCAAATGACCGAGATTAGTACATTTGTATTAGTCTGCTCATGGTGGAAAAATAGCTGTTCTCAAGCATTTATCGTATTCACAAAGCTATGTTCAAACAACAACACATGAAAAAAAATCAGGGACAAATTTTTGTGAAGTCCAAATATATACAAAATAGACAAGATTTATCATTTGGGGCTATTGTTGTTTGGGTGCTAAGTCAACGTCTGACTCTTTTGTGACCCCCTTTCCTGGGTCTTGTGTCCATGGGATGTCCCAGGCAAGAAGACTGAGTGAGTTGCCATTTCCTTCCCCAGGGGATCTTCCCAACCCAGGGATTGAACTTGTGTCTCCTGAGTCTCCTGCACTGGCAGGTGACTTCTTTACCTGAGCCACCAGGGAGGCCCCATCATTTCAGGTACCAGAACCCATAGGGTGATCTGTTAGTCTGGTTTACCCCAAGGCATACATTATCTTTCACGACCATCCTTAGACATCGTAGCAGCAGAGTGTTCACTTCTGATTCTGCACCATCAACCAAAAACATAGTCCCTCCCTGCCTGCCTCCATTTCCATCTCCCCCTTCTGTCCTTGGCAACAAGCACAAGGTATCAACCTGGACCTTTCCTGTAGAGATTTGGAGGCTCAGATCTCCCTTCTTTGGCCTGCAGGTAAAATATTCGGATTACATTATTATAGGCCCTCCTGGTCTCGACTTCCCAAATGGCTAGCACTCAGATGCCACCTGCAACTTGCCATTTCTGGTCACCTGGCACTGTGGCGGTTCTCTACTGCTTCTGTGGGGAGGGTGCGGGGTGGCTAGAGGGATGTGGGGCCTGGCAAAGCACTATCCAAACACAGAACTGGTAAAACTGGAGGCCAGACTCCATGGCCATTAAACGGTGCACCTCCCATTTCCAAACAGCAGTCTACCAGTTATGTGAGCATATGCGTTATGAGTGCACAGGTTCTGCAGTTGCTCAGAAGCAAAGCTCTCTGTTATTAGCCGCTGAGGAAATGGAGGAGGTGCTGTTACTGCGCCCCATCTGGCGGTCAGCCCTGCAGGCATGACGCTGCCGCCTTTTGTCTTCAGAGTCAAGGACCAGGATTGGGTGGGACTGAAGCCGAATTTTCTCCTGCCTCCAACTCTCTCCTAAGCCACCCAGAAAAGTACATTAATTTTTTAAGGGTGAGATGATCAGCCAGTGAAATTTAAGACTGATACCCCATGAAGAATTTCTTTGAAGATTTACATTAAATGAGAGGTCATTATAGTTCACTATCAGCCTGAATAAATCATCACTTCCCTGTCACTGTACCTCTTCCCTTTTCTCAGAAGAAGGTATTTTTAATATGATTTTCTAATGCAGGAATTGAGAGTTCTGGTCAGGAACCTTTTACTATTAGTAGCATCTCTGCAAACACTCTATTGTTTGTTGAGGGGCTGCTAAAGACTTATAGTTTTCACACAAGCAACAAAATGCTAGGGGTGTCCTGCAACTTGGAAACTGTTACTCAATCCTGATCTTTTTCCTACAGACTCCAAGCAAATGATTGCTTTATCCATTAGGACAATCTCACTAATGAAAAAGACCCTTTAGGACCACTCCACTTAATTGGTACAGCAACACAAAACCCTGTGTGAAAAAGCCGAGTATGATTAGACTGAAAGCAATTTAGCCAAAGCACTTTGGCTCACTGTGATGGGACCTATGGAACCGAAGATGTTCAACTTAAAAGCCCAGTTGAAAGTGAATATCCTTCCAATAATGAATTTGTCTTTTAACTACAGTGCTTCTCAAAATAATTTCTTAAAATATCTAAGAATTTTGGAGTGAAAGATTTTTACTTTATTCCCGCCTGACAACTGAAAAAGTACAACCTAAAAGTGGAGAATCATGTTTTATTCGTCGGACAAATCTGAGGACATAACCCTAGGACACAGCATCTCAGATAACTCTGAGAAACTGTTCTAAAGAGGCAAGGCGAGGGGAAGTGGGGGCAGCAAGTACTGAGGACGTACAGGAGATTTTTTTTCTGCAACAAAAGACAAGGAAGTCAGAATATCAAAAGATTACTGTTAATATTAAATATTTATAAAAAAAAAAGATTTCAAAAGGAATTTAGGGCCTTGCTATGTAGGGGAAGATGCAGGCGTCTGGGCTCGCTGGTCATTCGTTCGCTATGCGCCTTAGCTGTTTGGACCAGTGAACTGTTACTTCCCATCCAGATCCCCTGAGGGACCAACTCTGGGGTGACTGCAGGCTGACCACTACAAGGGCAGCAGCTTTCCCTCCATCCTGAGTGCCCTTAAGGCTCACCGTCCAGGCACCTGCGATGCGGTGGCTCGATGACCACAGCAGCCTTTGTTTACTGACATGACAGGCAACGCTTCAGTTCACATCCCCAGTTTCTGTTCTTTTATCACTGCAGTGCATGTTTTGCAACAGCAGAAAGGTCCAGCGCCCCACAGACCCTCATGAAGCCTTTCTAGTGACTTTCTCTGGGTCACCAAGATTGTGCTGTGTTCTTTAGAGGAGAAATGCTTTTATTTTTCGACTTCAGTTGAGTTCAGTGGCTCGGTCATGTCTGACTGTTTTCGACCCCGTGAACCACAGCATGCCAGGCCTCCCTGTCCATCACCAACTGCCAGAGTCCACCCAAACCCATGTCCATCGAGTTGGTGATGCCATCCAACCATCACATCCTCTGTCATGCACTTCTCCTCCTGCCCCCAATCCCTCCCAGCATCGGGTCTCTTCCAGTGAGTCAACTCTTCACATGAGGTGGCCAAAGTATTGGAGTTTCAGCTTCAACATCAGTCCTTCCAATGAACACACAGGACGGATCTACTTTAGGATGGACTGGTTGGATCTCCTTGCAGTCCAAGGGACTCTTAAGAGTCTTCTCCAATACCACAGCTCACAAGCATCAATTCTTCAGCACTCAGCTTTCTTCACAGTCCAACTCTCACATCCATACATGACCACTGGAAAAACCATAGCCTTGACTAGATGGACCTTTGTTGGCAAAGCAATGTCTCTGTTTTTGAATATGCTGTCTAGGTTGATCATAACTTTTCTTTCAAGGAGTAAGCGTTTTTTAATTTCATGGCTGCAGTCATCATCTGCAGTGATTGTGGAGCCCCAAAAATAAAGTCAGCCACAGCTTCCCCATCTATTTGCCATGAAGTGATGGGACCAGATGCCATGATCTTCATTTTCTGAATGTTGAGCTTTAAGCCAACTTTTTCACTCTCCTCTTTCATTTTCATCAAGAGGCTCTTTAGTTCTTCTTCACTTTCTGCCATAAGGTGATATCATCTGCATATCTAAGGTTATTGACATTTCTCCCGGCAATCTTGATTCCAGCTTGTGTTTCTTCCAGTCCAGCATTTCTCATGATGTATTCTGCATAGAAGTTAAATAAGCAGGGTGACAATATACAGCCTTGACATACTCCTTTTCCTATTTGGAACCAGTCTGTTGTTCCATGTCCAGTTCTAACTATTGCTTCCTGGCCTGCATACAGGTTTCTCAAGAGGCAGGTCAGGTGATCTGGTATTCCCATCTCTCTCAGAATTTTAAACAGTTTATTGTGATCCACACAGTCAAAGGCTTTGGCATAATCAATAAAGCAGAAATAGATGTTTTTTTGTAACTCTCTTGCTTTTACCATGATCCAGAGGATGTTGGCAATTTGATCTCTGGTTCCTCTGCCTTTTCTAAAACCAGCTTGAACATCGGAAGTTCATGGTTCATGTATTGCAGAGGCCTGGCTTGGAGAATTTTGAGCGATGAGTGCAATTGTGTGGTAGTTTGAGCATTCTTTGGCATTGCCTTTCTTTGGGATTGGGATGAAAGGTGACCTTTTCCAGTCCTGTGGCCACTGCTGAGTTTTCCAAATTTGCTGGCATATTGAGTACAACACTTTCACAGCATCACCTTTCAGGATTTGAAATAGTTCAACTGGAATTCCATCATCTCCACTAGCTTTGTTCATAATGATGCTTCCTAAGGCCCACTGACTTCACATTCCAGGATGTCTGGCTCTAGGTGAGTGATCACACCATTGTGATTATCTTGGTTGTGAAGATCTTTTTTGTACAGTTCTTCTGTGTATTCTTGCCACTTCTTCTTAACATCTTCTGCTTGTGTTAGGTCCAGACCATTTCTGTCCTTTGTCGAGCCCATCTTTGCATGAAATGTTCCCTTGGTATCTCCAATTATCTTGAAGAGACCTCTAGTCTTTCCCATTCTGTTGTTTTCCTCTATTTCTTTGCATTGATCGCTGAGGAAGGCTTTCTTATCTCCTTGCTATTCTTTGGAAGTCTGCATTCAAATGGGTATATCTTTCCTCTTCTCCTTTGCTTTTCGCTTCCCTTCTTTTCACAGCTGTTTGTAAGGCCTCCTCAGACAGCCATTTTGCTTTTCTTTTTCTTGGGCATGGTCTTGATTCCTGTCCCCTGTACAATGTCGCGAACCTCAGTCCATAGTTCATCAGTCACTCTGTCTATCAGATCTAGCCCCTTAAATCTATTTCTCACTTCCACTATATAATTGTTAGGGATTTGATTTAGATCATACCTGAATGGTCTAGTCGTTTTCTCCACTTTCTTCAATTTCAGTCTGAATTTGGCAATAAGGAGTTCATGATCTGAGCCACAGTCAGCTCCTGGTCTTGTTTTTGTTGACTGTATAGAGCTTCTCCATCTTTGGCTGCAAAGAATATAATCAACCTGATTTCTGTGTTGGCCATCTGGTGATGTCCATGTGTAGAGGCTTCTCTTGTGTTGTTGGAAGAGGGTGTTTTCTATGACCAATGTGTTCTCTTGGCAAAACTCTATTAGCCTTTGCCCTGCTTCATTCCATATTCTAAGGCTAAATTTGCCTGTTACTCAAGGTGTTTCTTGAGTTTCTTTTTCAACTTCAGTCTATTAAAGATAGAACTAAATCAATTAGAAAAATTATAAAAATAGAAATTGAAGTGATTGATAAATGTCTGAAAATCTGATAAAAATATTCAAAGACGGAAAGGGGTGCAAAGCTTCAGTGAGGCACCAAAAATATCCCTTTTCAAAGAACATGCATGCATGCTAAGTCCTTTCAGTCATGTCTGACTCTTTGTGACCCCGTGGACTGTCGCCCACCAGGCTCCTCTGTCCATGGGGTTCTCCAGGCAGGGTTACTGGAGTGGGTTGCCTCCAGGGGATCTTCTCGACCCAGGGATCAAACCCAGGTCCCTTGCGTCTCCTGCATTGGCAGGCAGGCTCTTATTTCCAACGCCACCTAGAAAGCCCTATTCAGAGGACACTGGGTTTCAATCCTTAACATTATAATTTGACTAAATTATCCCGGGGACCAGTTTACACTTGGCTAGCAATACTGAACCAGCCACCTATGGGTACAGGGGAATGGACTGGGAGACCTCAGGCTCAGGCAGAGGCAATGAGATTGATCAGAGATGTCGGCAGATCAGGACGGGGCACCTACATGACAGTACCCTCACCTGCTAGGAAACGCATTGTATGTCTATGAGCAAAGAGAAGATGTTTGAGGCCCACATCTCAACATCATTATCGTCCTGGAATAAACACTGCAAAGAAATCACGGAGACTTTCCCAAGCATCACCATTTAGTGAAAAAATATAGTTTGAAACAAAATCTTCCAACTTGGAAATCCTCTCCATAAAGTCAGTAGAGAAAGAACACAGTTTTATTGTTGAAGAGACACTAAACCAGAATGAGACGCACGGAGCAGGAGGTCTGCTACGAGATTGCGGGAACAGAAAGCGATCGCACCCTCCTTTGCCGCCAAGCAGATGCAACCCATTAGCTACATGTTCTCAGGATGAACAGTAGAGTAGTCCTCACGTAACAGGACTTGACAGCAACATCTGTCGCATGTAACTCACCCTGCATCTACCTGGTAATTGGGGTGACCATCCATGTCTGTCAATTGACTTTATACAAAGGAAAAACGAATGCCCGTCTCTCTTACAGCAGGGAAACTTCTTGGAAGTTATATCTCAAGGAGATGGCTCCCAGGTCCTTGAGAAAGACTTTCCTGAGCTGAGAAACCCAAGTTTAGCTTTCAGAAAGATTTACATACACTTCGAAGAGATGGGGAAAGAACCTGCCAGCTTTCTAAAGAAGATGGTCTAAGAAAAGGAGGGGAGACAGCTCTTCCGTGATCCCTAACGGGCAGCAGGAGGCCTCTTCTTTCTTGTTTTCTTTGCCCCACACCTTCCATCTTCCATGGTGGCTCAGAGAGTAAAGAATCTGCCTGCAGTGCAGAAGACCAGGGTTCAGTCCCTGGGCTGGGAAGGTTCCCTGGAGAAGGAAATGGCAGCCCACTCCAGTCTTCTTGCCTGGAGAATCCCATGGACAGAGGAGCCTGGCGGGCTATGGTCCGTGGGATCACAAAGAGTCAGACATGACTGAGCAACTAACAGGTTCACTTTCTTTTCTATCTTTGCTTTTCCTGCAGCAGCACCACCGCCTCTGCCATCCTGTATCTTCAGTGCTAGCCAGCCAGGTCCCGAGGAGCATTTTCCTCTGGGAGGCTGCTGTCCAAGTGGCCCCAAACTCCCAGTCCATCCCCCTCCCCCACCACTCGGGAACCACATGTCTGTTCTGTCCTCCATGACTGTGAGTTGTTTCTGCTTTGTTGATGAGCTCATTTGTGGCCTAGTTTAGAGTCTACACACAAGTGGTTATCATATGATGCTTGGCCTTCTCTTTCTGACTTACTTCAGTTAGTTTGATAATCTCCAAGTCCAACCAAGTTGCTCCAAATCGCACTGTTTCATTCTTTTGTCTGGCTGAGTAATATTCCATTGTAGAGAAAACAGCACACTGTCTTTATCCACTCATCTGCTGATGGGCATTGACATTGTTTTCATGTCTAGGCTATTATGAATATCTTCCTGTAATAATTGATTCCTGCAGTTAAGAAACATAAACTGATGTCTTTTGTGAACAAAGCGGTGAGCTAAGTGACGAGGGTGGAAAAGCAGGTAAGATAGAGCCAGCCTTAGCCCTGACCAGCATCAGCCTGGTGCCAAAGGCAACCCCTGGACTAGTGCTCATGGCCGCACCTGCCGCAGGTGGGACCTGAGCCGCTGAGCGAGCGTGTAAGTTTTAAAAACTTATCTCTGGTTCTCACATCCATTCTGTACAGATTCCTATCCCTGTTTTACAGATCAAAAAACAGAGACTCAGAAAAATGAAGGAGTTAGTCAGGAACATGTATCGAAAATTAACACAGTTGGAATTCAAGTCCGTTCATTGGACGCCAGGACTCCATGCTCCTGCCACAACATTGCATTGCTTTGCCAGGTAATTTTAGGTAGCTTCTAGGTAATCTAGCAAGCCCAGTCACTAAGATGCACCCAACTCCTTGTTATGCCCTGGACTGTAGTCCGCCAAGCTCCTCTGCCCGTAGGATTTTGCAGGCAAGAATCCTGGAGTGTGTTGACACGTCCTTCTCCAGGATATCTTCCAGAGACAGGGATTGAACCCGCATCTCCTGCCTTGCCGGCAGATTCTCTACCACTGAGCCCCCTGTGAAGGTAGGTAATTTAGTAAGATACATCAAATAGGTAAAAATGAAGTTCTGTGTTGTATCAGCAAAAGGCTTAAGCAACTCCCAAATGGAGAGAGTTACAAAGCCTTTGTGGTAAAGAAAGTAAATTCCTAGACAAACACACACTGGTATTCAATTTTTAATTAATCAAAGCAAAATAGAAGTGATTCCACCCCAACTGCCACGTTAGAGACACGCACACTGCTCCAAGCTATTAATTCGAAGCTTGTACGTTCAGAGAAACGCGTGTGGGTGAATATTTGCAGAAGACGGTCCTCAGTGAAAGAGCAAAATATGTATGGTCTTTGAAATACCAAATATGCCCTCTATTGTCGCACTGCTTTGGTCTGGTGCATTAATTTAAAAGCAAACTGATGGACTGGAACTCCAAGATAAAGATGAATGACACAGTCATTAAGACTATGATATTTCTAGATATGGATAATAAAATCACAAAAATTGTCTTATTTTAAAGTATGCTATTAATATGATTCACAATACAGATAAACCCCTTTACTCCTAGTGACGCATGGCTGACCCAGTTCAAACTAAGGTAAGTGAACGTCAATGAGGCTGCCTCTAGGCTCAGGGCCTGCAAAACCTAATTTTTTATTCAATTCACAAGCTAATTAGAAATGAGAAGAAAGCAGGACGAAGCTGCACACCCGGCCACGAATGCAAGCAGTTTGGTTCAGCAACCACGTGAAGGTTATGGTCATTTCCGCTTGAATGGAGCGGCACGGCAGGAACCTCAGTGGGACTGGAGGTGTTCCGTTTAAAGATAATGTTTGTCACCGAGGCTGCGAGCTGGTGTGGGTGGCTCCCAGAAGGAAGAGAAGGGGAGTCTGAGGGGCCGGGCGGTGTGGGCCATCCCACCGTGTCCGCATCGCATGATGGACAGTGTGGAAAGAAAAGTTTATTAAACCACTTAGGAAGAGCGATCTGACTGCAGCCTCAATAAACTGCTTGAAACTAAGACCACCAAGTCCTTTAGCAAAGAAGGTGACTGGAACCTTGGGTGTTCACACGGGCTGGACGGGAGAGGAGTGGGGAAAAGCAAGGGAATCCGAAAGGTCTCCCTCACCCGCGCGGCTGCAGGGAGATGGGGGGAGAGGCGGGGTTAGAGCGGCGCCAGGGGCCCACCCGCGCGTGGGGCGCCGCCAGACGGGCTGCGAGGGCGGCGCGGACGGTGAGGGGCCTCGCCTGGGACCCGCCGCCGTGCCCGGGAAGTTCAGCTCCTCCGTCACGAAGGAAACAGGGCCCCTACGGCGTCACGCCCCTTTCCCTTCCCTAGACCGGCCTGCGCGTCCGCGGCGCCTGGATTATCCCTCCGGTGCCGCGGTGCCTAGCCCGAGCCCCCGCGCTCCCGCCGGGCCCCAGGCCTCTCGCGCCGCGCTGCTCCAGGACCCCTCTCCTGTAGCGCCCGCCAGCTCCCGGATCCGGGCCTGGCGCCCCGCGCGGCCCGGGACGCCCGTCCGGCTCCTGCGCTCACGCCCTTCCCTCCATCCGACGGCTGGGAAACTCCTCTCCTGCGTCATCAAATGCCTTGGATTGAAACGCTCTGTACTGCGTTCCCCAAGCCCTTTCCATGAGTCCGCTCCCTGTAAAGTGACTTCTCACTACGTGCACAGCATCCCCTGCTCCAGGCGCGGGTCTCCCCCGACCGTCTCCTCCAGGCCCCCGCCCTTTGGGGAGGGTCGGCAGCCCTCCTGGGACCCCTCCCGGTTTCTCCTCCCAGCTGGCGCTGATGCTGAGAAAGTGGATGGTTCCAGCTCCACGGCCTGTGAGCGTGAAAAGGCTGATGACACAAGTTCAGTTCAGTCACTCAGTTGTGTCCCACTCTTTGCGACCCCATGCACTGCAGCACGCCAGCCCTCCCTGTCCATCACCAGCTCCTGGAGCTTACTCAAACTCATGTCCATTGAGTTGGTGGTGCCATCCAACCATCTCATCCTCTGTCATCCCCCTCTCCTCCCGCCTTCAGTCTTTCCCAGCATCAGGGTCTTTTCCAATGACTCAGTTCTTCAAATCGGGTGGCCAAAGTATTGGGGTTTCAGCTTCAACATCAGTCCTTCCGATGAATATTCAGGACTGATCTCCTTTAGGATTGACTGGGTGGATCTCCTTGCAGTCCAAGGGACTCCCAAGAGTCTTCTCCAACACCACAGTTCAAAAACATCAATTCTTTGGCGCTCAGCTTTCTTTATAGTCCAACTCTCACATCCATACATGACTACTGGAAAAAACATACTTTTGATTAGACAGACCTTTGTTGGCAAAGTAATGTCTCTGAAACAGGACACTTAGACTAAAATGAAGTAGCATTCCACATCGGGGTGGCTGTACTGCGCAGAAAACATTTCCTTGTGTTGAAAAAGAGAAAAGTACTCAAGCCCCTCTGGAGCCTCCCGAGGCTCTCTGGAGATGCGCAGGACCGAAAGACAAGCCGCTCCTTACAGAAGGCCTGTCAGATGCTGAAGGTATCGCTCAGCAACCCCCCAGTGCCCTCCCCTCATTTCCCAAGTCTCTCCCTTTAATAAAAATTGCCTGTTACACAGAGTGAAGTCAGAAAGAGAGAAACAAACGTTGTAAGTTGACACACAGATACGAAATCGAGAAAAATGGCCATAATGACCCTATCTCAGGGCAGGGGTAGAGACCCAGACACAGGGAACGGGCGTGTGACCCCATGGGGCAGGAGAGGGGGGGGACAGACGGACACAGCAGCCCTGACCGTGGACACCTCCAGCGAGCGGGCAGCCGCCTCGGGCCAGGGAGGCCAGCCCCCTGCTCAGCAAGGGCCCAGGCAGAAGGGAGCGGGGGAGCTCAGGAGGGAGGGAGGCGACTGTGACTGATCCCCACTGCTGCCGGGCAGACACCAACACCGCACTGTAGAGCAATTATTCTCCAATTAGGAAATTTAACAAATAAGCCATAACTTTGAAATAAAGAAAAAGTTGGTAGAGGTGTCAATACACACACAGGGGTGGTCACCCACCTTTTCTCCCGGGCGTCTGTTCGGATGAAACGAATATTCCAGCCCTCAGCCTGGGACATCTCCAGGCCAAAGTGATTAAAAGTAAGGAAAACTGGCCCCGTGGCCTGACTCCTGACGCTTCGTTTTCAGTTCTGCTGAGGACAAAATGAAATCCCCTGGGTTAAGTTATTGTGGGTTTTCCCTGCTCTTTCAAGAAACCATGCTATTGTTCTCTGACTATGAAAAAAAAAAAAAAAAAAACAACCCTGCTGTTGGTCTGAATGTAACTGTTTGGAAGCAGGGTTTGATTTTACGGTATTTAAAAGTCTATTCTCAAACATTGACTCAGGCTAGCTCACTGCATTTCCAAGCAGGCGCCGGTATCTAGGGTAACATGAACGGAAAATGGACCAACAGGAGGGTCTCAGCAGAGCACAGAGGGAGGGCCTGTGGTGCACAGTTGATACCCAGGAACACGAAAGTGAAGACTCGGTTGGCTCTGTAGACCTGGCGCCTCCAGGGGCCCCAGTCCAGAAGCAGAGGCTCTGGCTTCTGAGATCTTGTGTGAGAAACGGTCCTAGTTCCTCATCTACAAGACAGAGTTAATACTAACACCTCCAACCACAAGGCGGTTGCACTAATTAGATGTAAGGGGACAAAATGAAAAAAATCACAGACTGGAAGGAGATCTTTACAATAGACACATCGGATAAAGGAGCTATATGAAAACTAGACAAAGAACTCTTATAGCTCAGCAATAAGGAAAACATGTTGAAAAACGGGCAAAAGAAAAAAATGATCTGAATACACACTCAGCAAAGAAGATCTACAGATGGCAAATAAGTCTGGAGGGAACTTCGAGTTAAAACCACAAGGAGGGAGGGCTTCCCGGGTGGTCCAGTGGTTAGAACCGCCCCCGCTCCTTCCACTGCAGGGGTCACGGGTTCCATCACTGCTCAGGAAATCAAGATTCCACGTACCTTGAGGCAAAACCAAAACAAAAACAAAGAAACAAACAAAAAACAAGATTCTGCATGCGATGGCAAAAAAAAAAAAAAAAGATAATGTGTATAAATCAGCTTTGTGCAGTTACATATATATATATAAATCATTATATAACATTAATATAATGATTTTTAAAATTAAACAGATGTAATCACTTTATGGGAAATAGATGGGGAAACAGTGGAAACAGTGTCAGACTTTATTTTGGGGGGGCTCCAAAATCAATGCAGATGGTGATTGCAGCCATGAAATTAAAAGACGTTTACTCCTTGGAAGAAAAGTTATGACCAACTTAGATAGCATATTCAAAAGCAGAGACATTACTTTGCCAACAAAGGTCCATCTAGTCAAGGCTATGGTTTTTCCTGTGGTCATGTATGGATGTGAGAGTTGGACTGTGAAGAAGGCTGAGCACTGAAGAATTGATGCTTTTGAACTGTGGTGTTGGAGAAGACTCTTGAGAGTCCCTTGGACTGCAAGGAGATCCAACCAGTCCATTTTGAAGGAGATCAGCCCTGGGATTTCTTTGGAAGGTACTAAGGTCCGTCTAGTCAAGGCTATGGTTTTTCCTGTGGTCATGTATGGATGTGAGAGTTGGACTGTGAAGAAGGCTGAGCACTGAAGAATTGATGCTTTTGAACTGTGGTGTTGGAGAAGACTCTTGAGAGTCCCTTGGACTGCAAGGAGATCCAACCAGTCCATTTTGAAGGAGATCAGCCCTGGGATTTCTTTGGAAGGAATGATGCTAAAGCTGAAACTTCAGTACTTTGGCCACTTCGTATGAGAGTTGACTCATTGGAAAAGACTCTGATGCTGGGAGGGATTGGGGGCAGGAGGAGAAGGGGACGACAGAGGAGGAGATGGCTGGATGGCATCACGGACTCGATGGACGTGAGTCTGAGTGAACTCTAGGAGTTGGTGATGGACAGGGAGGCCTGGCGTGCTGCGATTCATGGGGTCGCAAAGAGTTGGACACGACTGAGCAACTGAACCGAACCGAACCATTTCCTGGCTAAAAAGTCAGAGATAGGAAGAGGTTTCTACGAAACCTGGACCACTTTAGGGAGGAGACTGTCTTCCAACCTTTCTTCCTCCAGTCCCTCCCTGCCATCTTTCTGCCCCCAACTTCAGTGGACTAGAACTATAGGGTAGTCAAAAATTTTCTGGGTTTACAGTTAGTACAACCACACAGGAATCAATTTACATCCCAGGGGAACAAATTTGAAAGCTTTAGGAATACGTTGCAAGCTTTAGTTAGGAGTTGAACATGGTTTAAGAAATCATTAAAAGGGTTTGGTTGGCCTTTTAATGCTTGTCCAGGTCTTGATTTTATCATTCTTAGTATTTCTCTACTAAGGTCGTGGCATCCATGCTGTGACTTCATGGCAAAAAAAACAAACAAACAAACCAAAAACAAAGAGACGTAAGAGTGAAAGCAGTGACATATTTGATAGACTTTATTTTCTTGGGCTCTAACATCCTTGTGAATGGTGACTCCAGCCATGAAATTAAAAGATGTTTTCTCCTTCGAAATAAAGCTATCACAAACCTAGACGGCATGTTAAAAGTAGAGACATCACTTTGCCAGAAAAGGTCTGTATAGTCAAAGCTATGGTTTAGTCAGCAGTCATGTATGGATGTGAGAGCTGGACAGTAAAGAAGGTTGAGCACCAAAGAACTGAACTGTGGTGTTGGAGAAGACTCTTTTGAGTCCCTTCAACTGGAAGGAGATCCAACCAGATATTCCCAAAGGAAATCAAGCCTGGATATTCACTGGAAGGACTGATGCTGAAGCTCTAATACTTTGGCCACCTGATGCAAAGAGCTGACTCCCTGGAAAAGACTCTGATGCTGGGAAAGACTGAAGGCAGGACGAGAAGGGGATGACAGAGGATGAGATGGTTGGATGGCATCATCGACTCAACAGACATGAGTTTGAGCAAGCTCCAAGAGATGGTGAAGGACAGGAAAGCCTGGTGTGCTGCACTCCATGGGGTCCCAGAGTCAGACACGACTGAGCTCAGTTCAGTTCAGTCACTCAGGCGTGTCTGTCTTTGCGATCCCGTGAACTGCAGCACGCCAGGCCTCGCTGTCCATCACGGGCTCCCAGAGCTCCCTCCGATGGAGCTACTGAACAATTAGTTGTTCTAGCGTTCCCTCTGGTGGCTGTGCGGGGGTATCACATCTCTACGAAGCAAAGGTAAGGCTGTGTTTCCAAAGTAATGAGAAACAAGAATTTCAAATTAATTCCTTGAGAGTTTGGCAATTACTGCCTGGCCAGGTGACTACGTTTCTCTGATCTGATGTGAAGAGAAGGATGCTTCACTTCGGTGTTCCTCCCCCAAAATCATAACTCCATCCGAAGCACGAGACAAGTATCAGACAAATCCAAACGGAAGGCCATCCTGCAGAACACCTGCCTAGAACTCCTCAGAACAGTAGGACCAGGAAAACAAGGGCAGTCCGAGACACCAGCACAGCCCAGAGGAGGCGAAACAGACGTGGCAACTGCATGCAGTGAGGTGCCCTGGCTGGTGCCCTGGAAGGAAAAGAACAGCCCTGGAAAGATCCATAAAACTGCAATAAAGTGTTCAGTTCAGTTCAGTCGCTCAGTCACGTCTGACTCTCTGCGACCCCATGGACTGCAGCACGCCAGGCTCCTCTGTCCATGGGATTCTCTAGGCAAGAATACTGGAGTGGGCTGCCGTTTCCTTCTCCAGGCCATCTTCTTGACCCAAGGATCGAACCCGGGTTTCCTGCATTATAGGCAGATTCTCACTGTCTGAGCCACAAAGGAAGCCTTAAGAAAGACAAGCTGCCCTCTCTGGGGTGCGTTTCACTTCGTTAAAAATGGAAAAGGTTTCTTTCTTCCTCCGTCCCTCCCTCCACTCCTTCCTCTCCCTCTTTGTCCTTTTTTTTCAGTGTTACAGGTCTGTTTTATCTAGAAGATAGCAGGAGAATGGGGGAGAGAGAGAGAGAGAACGCGCGCGCACGCAAGACAGAAAGAGAGAGACAGACAGACCGCGAGAGCGCTTAGGCTCTTTTCTATGTTTTCTTCCACCTGGGCCCGCCCTGTGCAAATTGGGCTTTGCCAGGAGTGCTGCTTGTTCCACCTGCAGTCTTCACTCTGGTCCTCGGACCTTCGTTTGACCGTCCTTGTTTTTTTTAGCCACCGCCATTTTGGACTCTGTTTCCCTTTTCTACCTACCTAGCATGCCCCCCTCAAGAGATGGGAGGCCCAGTTCTTTGGGAATAGGGGCGTTGAGGTCTTTCTGGCTACTTCCTGCTGAACTGGGGCGGCGAGGGGTATTGGGCCTCCCCCTCTTGCTAGCCTCAAGCCTCAGAGTCCTTATAGCGGTGTCCATCTAAGGGTGTGATATTTTTCATGGTCGGCTGGAGTTTTGTATCTTGTTGAATTGGCACTGCATGTTGTAGCTTGTTGACGTGGGCAGAGACAAAACAGGTTAGACGACTGCCAGTACATGGAATAATCATAAGCATGACAAGGACTAGTAGGGGCATTAGCCAGTTTTAAATTCACATCACCAGGATGGCTCAAGTCCCTCCTTGTTCAGGGATCAGATCTATCTCCTGTCTGTTTTGGAGTACAATCTCTGTCAAGCTGTGTTTTTCCCTCTTGTACAGAAATGTCTAGTTTCTTGACCTTTCCTTACTTGGCCGTTTCCACATTTCTGTCAGGTGACCTTGGGAGACACATGGGCTCTTCCACCTGCTGTGCAAAAGCCTCAGTCAATGGGGCAATGGGGAAGGTCAGGAGGAAGCCAGAGACGGCCTCAGACAGAGGTTTTTGAAGACAGTGACATCCTTCTCCTGGTGGCCTGGGCATGGCGGAGCAGGGCCGTCCCTGTTCTTGGGGTCGTGCACGGCCCCAGGCCAGCCCGTGGAACCCTCTCCGCCCCACAGGAGAGAGCCCAGAAAGGAGAAGGTGACCCCATAGAAGCGGGAGAACTTGGACCCCCTCTAACCCTGATGGACCTGTGAAAGTGAGTCAGATTCGCACACATTTACAAATTGATTTAGAAAAGTGATTGAGCCCGTGTATATCTGGAGTAAGCTCTATGCATTATCCCAGCGCAGGCCAGGGAGACAACACTCGGCCAAAGAGAGCCCCAGGGTCTGCAGCAAAGCAGAGGGCACCTGCCTGGCTGAAGTCTGCCAAAAAAAGAGAAACAACAACACTAGCCTCGGCAATTGTGGTCTCGGATAGCCTGACTCTATGTGATTTTCTGGAAATTGTTCATGATTCAGGAACTGTTTTGGAAGCACTACCTGAAGCAGGGCACAAAATCTGTGTCATAACAATGCGTTCCCATAACGTTGACATACATACTCTGGGCGTCCCTGGTGGCTCAGACGGTAACGAACCTGCCTGCAATGCAGGAGACCCTGGTTAAGTCCTGGGTCAGGAAGATCCGCTGGAGAAAGCAGTGGTTACCCACTCCAGAGTTCTTGCCTGGAGTATTCCACGGACAGGGGACCCTGGCGAGCTCCAGTCCATGGGGTCGCAAAGAGTTGAACAGGACTGAATGGCTAACACTCTGGGGCTTCCCTGGTGGTTCAGGAGGTAAAGACTCTGCCTGCAGCGACATGTATACAGTACTGCCTGTGAGACAGAGCTGTGGGGACCTGCTGCAGAGCACAGGGAGCTCAGCTTGTTGATGACCTAGACGGGTGGAAAGAAGCTCGAGGGAGGTGCTACGTGCACGTATGTAGCTGATTCCCATTTCTGTACAGCAGAAACTGTACTCTGGTTGCTGGAGTATAAGCAGTTATGCTCCAACTTAAGAAATAAAAACACCAAAACACAATTGCAGTCCTACGTGCAGATCAGCAGGAAGAGGTACCAGGGCTCCTCAAAGTGTTTCCAAAGATTATTCACAGTTCAGAGAATATTCACAGAAACATAACTCATGACAGCCCCAAATGGGAAATAGCCCAAAGGTCTCTCAATAGTAAAACAGACAAATATGTTGTGATATAATTGCAAAAGGAAATTCTACTCAGCCAAGAAGGAGAATGATCTGTCTCTATAGGAAACAGCATGGAAAGGTTTCACAAAGCGGTGAACAGATGTTCAAAAGCTTCCACACTGTACGGTGCTATCTCTATAAAGTCTGAATGGCAAAACTCTACGTCAAGGACAGAAATCCGAACGGTGATCTCTGAAGGTCGGAGAGGAGGTGACAGACTTTGGGGTGCTGGTGAGATTGGGGTCCTGAGACTGGGGAGGTGATGTCAGGAGGGGCTCCACTTTGTGCAAACATCTCACCAGGCTGTGCCCTTATGATTCTTAGTATTATCTCACGTGTATTATAATCCCTCTCCGAGGCTGCAGAAGAAAACAGCTGTATCTCTGAAAGAAGTGTAAGTGTCTTGTTTCATGTCTTGAGTCTAGAAGTTTATATCAGAAAACAACTTGAAAATGAGAAAGCAACATGGCAGCCAAATCAAACACGTCTGGGCTCTCTGCTGATCTCCTGGGGCAGGAGCGTGTTTGGAGTAATGTCTCCTTTCCTGGTTCAGGATTCAAAGGGCAACAGGATTCCTGAAGTTCTTCTCTCTACAGGTTGTGCCCTTAACAAAGCACCCTGGGAGGACCTTCTCTGCAGAACCTGAAGGATGGAGGGATTCCTCCAGGTGTCAGTGAGGGCTGCACCATGCCTTCCTCAGGATGTTCTGCTCAGCCATTCAGGGCCCGCACTTGCCTTGGGCTCCAAAATCATTGTGGACAGTGAATGCAGCCATAAATGCTGCATTCATGAATGCAAACATTGAAAGATGCTTGCTCCTTGGAAGAAAAGCTATGACAAACCTAGATAGTGTATTTAAAAGCAGAGACATCACTTTGCCAACAAAGGTCTGTCTAGTCAAAACTATGGTTTTCCCAGTAGTCATGTATGGATGTGAGTGTTGGACCGTAAAGAAGGCTGAGCGCTGAGGAACTGATGCTTTTGAACTGTGGTGTTGGAGAAGACTCTTGAGAGTCCCTTGGACTGCAAGGAGATCCACCCAGTCCATCCTAAAGAAAATCAGTCCTGAATATTCATTGGAAGGTCTGATGCTGAAGCTGAAGCTCCAATACTTTGGTCACCTGATACAAAGAGCCAACTCATTGGAAAAGATCTTTTCCTGATTCTGGGAAAGACTGAAGGCAGGAGGAGAAGGGGATGACAGAAGATGAGATGGTTAGATAGCATCACCAACTCAATGGACATGATTTTGAGCAAACTCCGGGAGATAGGGAAGGACAGGGAAGCCTGGTGTGCTGCCGTCCACGGGGTTGCAAAGAGTTGAACACGACTGAGCAACTAAACAACAACTGGGTGGTTATTTAGCATCACAAGTCTTGATTTTGGATTTAATACAGAAGAGTATCTGGCCTAGGCCCATATACTTTAGTCTTAGAAATTTTCTTGGTAGGAAATCCCAAGATAACATCTTTTTCTGCTAAAATTAATTGCAGGAAAAAGAGAGAAGGGTGAACCTGGGCAGGAGCACTGACTGTTGCAGTGAGTTTCCCACACAGACTTCTGTATCTACCTAACCTTTTTCTAAATTTCTTTTTTACTGAAGTCTAGTTGATTTACACATGTTGGGTTAATTTCCACTGTACAGCAAAGTGTCTCAGTTATACATCTATATATTCTTTCTCATACCCTTTTCCGTGATGGTTTACCACAGGATACTGAATGCAGGTCCCTGTGCTATTCAGAAGGACCCTGTGGTTCATCCATCCTGTATATCCTAGTTTGTGTCTTCTAATCCCAGTTGCCGCCCCATCACTCTCCCATCACCCTCCTCCTTGGCAACCAAAAGCCTATTCTCTGTGTCCCTGATTCTGCTTATGTTTCGTAGATCGGCTCATTCGTGTCATATTTAAGATTCCACATAGGAGTAATGTCATACGGTATTTGTCTTCTTTTTCTGATTTAATTCTACTTCCTGATGGCTACATAAGTTTTAATTCAGCAAATGTCTGATTTTCCTCACAATTTCACTTACAAGGAAGACAAGTCACACTTCAATGGACTTAAAATGTGACTTTCCACTTCAAAAGTGGAAAGTAAAGTAAAATTTAAAACTATTTTATGTGGCTGAATTCCACATCTGATGACAAAATATGCTAAGTCATTTAAAAAGCAAAATGCTGCAAGCTGTAGATTGCAAGAGCTTACAGCCCAAGCCTATCATTATAGTATTATCTTTATTTAACTTGTGCGTGCTTCAGTTAAGTCGCTTTGGTTGTGTCCGACTCTGCAACCCTATGAGCTGTAGCCTACCAGGCTCCTCTGTCCGTGGGATTCTCCAGGCAAGAACACTGGAGTGGGCTGCCCTGCCCTCCTCCAGGGGGTCTTCCCACCCAGGGGTCAAATCTGCGTTTCTTGCATGCCCTGCATCAGCAAGAGCGTCCTTTACCATTAGCACCACCTGGGAAACCCTTATTTAACCCAAGTCCTAAGAAATATTTAATGTATAACTTCATATATATAGTATTGAAGTAAACAAATTCTTTTTGAAATAAAAAGACATATTTATGACTTCAGATACTTTACATCACACACTAACACACATACACACACTACTTTATAATATTTTATCATTTACACACATAATTTTTTTATCATTTTAGTCTTTTTTAATTGAAGTATAATTGATTTACAATATTGTGTTAATTTCTATACAGCAGAGTGACTCAATTGTACACATATATACATTTTTTTCCATACTCTTTTCCATTATGGTTTATCACAGGATATTGAATATCATTCACTTTGTGCACCTAATTTTTATGACAACATTCAGTGTTACAGAGAGAAACTAGAAGATGGATGGTGTAAGACAAACAATTTAAACATGAGGCAAAGGCACTGGCGTGTTTTATTTGGTGATCAAGCTAGCAGCAACAGTAACAATATCTCTAATTTCCTTCCAGTATCCAAACTTCTACCCCACCTATCACTTCGTTTTTCATTATGATACTGTAAAACAAATAAATTGCAAAACATGTTTTATTTTAACCCCAAAGCTGAAACTATAGGAATCAGAATGTTGAACAATGTTTAATTTTAGACACAAAATACAAACAAGTTTGTTTTGGAAAAATACCTTTAAAAATATTTTAACGTACATTGGGGAACACTCGTGTAGATGAGGGTCTGTTTTTCCATCTGTTTAAACAGTGAAGTAAACGGTGTAAACTGATGACATTTTTAAAAGTGAAACAAATGATGTTATAAAAGATAAGTAGTATGACATTCTCAGAAATGATTCTTTATAAAATGAAAATCAGGACAATGTCTTTTGGCATGTGATAATGGGGTCGAAAAAGCCAGACACAACTTAGTGAGTGAACAATAGCAACAACCACCACCACAAAAATCTTTAGAATAAGCACATGACATTTACCCTACTCAGGATGCCAGGAACTTTAATTAATCCTGAACTTCTGAAAAGCTATTAACAGGAGTATTTTTTAAAGGCTGGGATATGTGAACTACAATAGCAGCAGTTTAAAACAGAAGAACAGGAAATAAAGGGAAACGATATTACATTATTACAAATGTGTTTATTAACTTCTAGAGCAGATTTTACTTTTATGTAAAAATAATGATGGTTACTTTTTTCATTGAACGTTTATATGCATGAGTTGAAATTATATTAAAAGTTTCCGAAGTAGCTGAAATTAGCTGCAAAAAATACTCTGCAGTGTAGACACGTGAGAGAATGGTTTCCCTTCTGTGAAATATGTCACAGAGTATTCCAGCGGGTAAGACATAGTATTTATTAGAGCTAAAACTGCAAACTTGAAATAATCCTAAAAGACTTAAATAGTACCAGTATCCTATTTTGAGTCCAATTATCTAATACAATATTTAAATTTAAACTTTTAGTTACCTTTTCATGTATAGAATGCAAGATTTCTCTACCTTTTTTTCCTTCCATTTCCTCAATATTAATAGAAGAAAGCGAAAGGGTATTTAAGATAAAAATAGAGGATAAATCTTGAGATTTCCCCCTAAATGTCACAGGCTCTGTTGCACAGTCAACAGTGGCATATCATTCTGGAAGAAACGATTACCACCCCTTTGAATCTTGTGCTTCTTCCAAGGCGGGAAGCACTAAGTTGTCCACCGTGGCATTATAGTGTAAGTCTTTCTAATTCTATTTTCCGTAAATAGGCTCTAGTTCTCATAATTCACATGACACCCTTTGGCTGTGGTTATCTGTTAAATTTCCTGTTTTGGTCGAGTTGCAGCAAACCAAACAAATAGCTCCCAGAAAAGGCTATGGTGACTGTTTTGTTTTCCCCTTTTGGTATTTCCAGTTAAGTGCTTTCTCTTTGGAGGCGCAGAGAAGGGAAGCCAAGAGCCACACGCGAGGCGCGAGCAGGTCACAGGAGCTTCAGGGCTCCGAAAAACGTGCCGTCTCCGTCTCGCGCTATCTTAGCATCTTCCCGGGGTATTGCCAGTTGGAGTTCATCTCCTTCCTCCAGCTTCGCGATGCCTGCAAAGGAATGATTGGCGACAACTTGAAGCCGTTGTGCAGGTAAAGAAGAGTGGAGGGCAGAACGTTAAAGAAGACGACTTGGTTTCGGAAAAAAAAATCTCACATAGGCATTCATTTTCCCCATTACACTACTGGGTTTCTAGACCAGTTATCCTATCTGCCTAACAATTTAAAAAGAAAATAGTGAAAGAAATGCGCATAAGGAGTTATAGAACAGACAAACGAATGTGTGGGGTTGGCCAACGTGTTCACTTGGGTTTTTCTGCAAGATGTTATGGAGAAACCCAAGGGAAATTGATGCCAGCCCAGTATCACCTACTGTTGATAAAACAGAGAATCCAAAAAACCGAAAGTCTAACTATAAGAAAAAAGTTTAGTAAATGATAGCACATCCCTAGATGGAATATTATAAAGTTAAAAGTAGCTTTGCTTCACTTGACACGGGAAACTTTAGAAAAGAATGTTAAACAAAAATACGAAAATATGCACACACACACTGCATAGCCCTAAATATACTTTCAAATGGGCATATAATGTGTGAATTATTAGAAAGCAAAAAGCAAAACACTACTTATTAAGAAAACACATCTGCTAACAGTCTTTCTGTAGAGTCCAGACTATGGAACTAGGAGTCATTTGGAGTGCTTTTTATAGTCCTTTATATTTTGTGTTTCCTTAAATGACCATAACCTGTCTTTATAATCAAAAGTAAGAAGCTAAGTAGCTTCTCAGAACTGATTAAGCTGCATGTGCCTAATTTATAATAAGATAGCCTGTGATTCAGGAATACAAAATGCAGCTCAGGAGCCACACTCAGTGTATCAGGTCATTCCTGACCCCATTTTAAAAGAAAAATATGAAGAAAAAAATAAAGAGGGGGGCAGAGAAGAAAACCAAGGAACAAACAAACAACATATTGACACAACTGAATTGTCAATACCTTCAACTGATAATTTTAAAATCAGTTGCATTGTTTCATGAGCAAGCCATGAAAATATATTTACAGAAATACATCTACCTTAACCTCAATTCCACTGTCAAGTCCAAAACCCCTGGGTTTCCTCCAACTATAGCCAGTGAGTGTTTATTCACTGGACATTTCAGGTATACCAGACACCTTCACAGACATGTTAGGGCAGTGATCAGAATGCCCAAGGAGTCTGTCTTCCAGGATCTTGTTTTTTGATAACAGACCAAGACAGACAGTAACAGTAACAGAAGCACTTAGATATTATTAAGGGTGACGTGCACTCTTTCAGGATTCCCATGGCATTTGATGATTACATTAAGTAGTAAAAAAAAAAAGACTGAATGATTAGTCATTATCTCAGATACTCAAGATAATCTAATAATTTGACAAAGACTATAGTTCACAGATCATTTGGTAAGAGTAATTCTCAAAGTCGGTGTGAACTAACTACTTTTCAAAGTAGGTCCTACTTAAAAGTTCAGCACTGAGTTACTGGCTCTTTCAGTTCTTCCAGGTGGCAGCAATTGCTGATTTGCTAATGACATAATGAATAGGAATCAGTTTCGTGTACAAGAGAGGTTCCTTGGTGTGCTACTGGGCTCTTCAAATGGACCACTTTAATTTTTTTCAGATTATTATGGAAACACTTTATACACCAATGTGTAGCTTTTAATGATTGTAAAACAGATTTTCATTAGAACAGATAAAAACTGAAAACCTGAAGTTTCCTAGAGAGCACTTTTTGTAAATGATGCTAAGCTATCAGCACTGAGATATATCTTTGAGGTCAAGTTATTTATTCTTAAAAAATAAGGCTAGGAAGTAACCTTGAGGAGCTGATGATCAGAAAAATTTATAAAGGAGTGTGTTGTAAAGCTCTAATTGCTAATTAATGTAAGTAAACAACAGGCTGAAGTGACCTCACAATTTATAGGTATTTTGCAACAAGAGATACTGGTTACCACAGGCTGCAGGATAACAGTTCTCTGTGAAAATTAGGGAATTCAAATCTAAGCAGACTTCCTCAGCACCCTGTCAAAGCTCTCTATGGCTGTGGTCCAGGATGGCAAGCATCGGCATTATTATCCTTTGTCTTGATTCCTGGTGCATTTGCCAGTAAGTGCCTTTGGAATATACAGCTTCAGAGCACACAGCCAACCCCCACTCTGCATTCCACACTGTCATTCATGCTGTCTAGAAAGGAAGACATTCCTTGGGGTCGTGAGTGGAGCTGTCAAAACCACCAGAGAGAAATAAATGTGTTTAAGCCAATTTTTTTTTCAAGTACTGGCCTTGATTAGTTTGAAATTACCCCCAAATACAATGAAGGCTTTGATGGCAATTCATTTGGCTGAGATGGTTGGATGGCATCACTGACTCAATGGACATGAGTTTGAGCAAACTCTGGGAGATTAGCGAAGGACAGGGGAACCTGGCACGCTGCAGTCCACGGGTTCCAAAGAGTTAGACACAACTTAGCAGCTGGACAACAATAACTGAAGCAGTCACAGCCCAGACAGGCCGGAAATGAAGGCAGCCTGCGCGTCCCCTTTCCTCTCCAGTCCTCTGGCCCTGAGTCGAAAGGCAGGTTCACTCCTACCCTTTCGAATCCCAACCGCATCCATCTGGTGTCCACTGACCCCAGAAGAGAAATGGTGCCCCTGGATCTGACATTCAAAACTGGCCAAAGGGCATTTCTTCCACAGGAGGGAGGCAAAGAAGAGGTGAGATTCTGTGACTCCCACTCAGGGCACACTGGCTGAGTTCAACCAAGTCCTGGAGTTGATCAGCTGTGCAGCCCCAGACCATATGTGCTCGTCCCTGTGTCTCAGTCCCCACCTCCCTTTCTTAAGGAGGATTAAGGCAGGGAGCATGGATGGATGTGCCTGGCACAGGTCATCATCCTCTTATGATGCAACACTCTCACCACAGCTCCAAGAAAACACAGCTTATCCTAGAGTGGATCACTGTGAAGCTACTGCCTTTCTAAACGTATACAAACACAATAAACTTACTAATAACTGGTTAGCTAATAATTAAAATCTAAAGTAATGACTGCATTTGTCTCAATCAAAACAGACTAACATCATTTGAGACCATAAAAACCACACAGTATGTCTTTCTGTCTGTGTATATAGAACTATTATTTACCAGCTGAGTAACAGGAATTATTGGGTAGTGTTTCAGGCATGTTTTGAATACATCGAAACAAAGTCACCAGACTCAGTTCGTCCCCAAAGACATGGACTTTTTTCCTCTGTATTAGGTGTCCCATGGCAAAGGTGTTATCGGTGTATAAAACCTGAGGAATAAACCAAAGAACTTTGTCAGAAGTCAGCACGAAACGGGGGTGTTGGACAGCGGCGGTGGGTTCAGGGTCAAACCTACCTGACCGTAGATAAAGAAGTAGCCTGTCTCTTTGACCAAAATTTTATTCTCTTTTTCTTCTAGGGCTCTTCCTCTTTTAAAGCTGAGAAGCCAAGGAACAAAGGTGTACGCTCCTACAATGAAGAGAACGGATTTTAAGGGAAAAGAAAAACCCTGAGAGACAGTTTTTCACCTCCATTTGAAACAGAGCAGGACGCTATGACCCTTGCCCTCTGACCATGTCCCCTGCATGCCTTTTTTCCGTGGAAAACTTTCGTCAAAGAATAAGTTTAATCAGAGAAGCGAGAAATGCTGCAACAAAGGAGAACAGTCTAAGGAGACTAGATAGTAATAGTCATTAGCCATGGTCAAGGACCCGCCGCTCCTTCTCAAGGGCTGCAGATGATATTCTGAGCCACATCCTGTGAGCTGTCTTACAGACACTGAAGCCCCGGGTGGAGGAGTTAACTGATGATGACCAGATCCTACCCAGGACACGAGCTGCCCCAGTTCCGAGAATTGACCCCGAAGAAATGGAACCAGTGCACTCGGGACTGAAGACTAACTGTGCCTGAAACGAGCAAGATGATGCTGGTCAGACCGCAAACGACCACTCTGGGGAGGACTGTCAGGGAGGACTGTGCCGTTTCTGCATGTGGCTCCCCCACCCTGACTCTATGAAAGCTCTCATCCCCTGCGTGTCAGCAGGGGGTGGGGGGAGGTTGGCCTTTGGACAGATGTCCACCACTCTCCCCCACAAGTTGCCAGCATCTGAAATAAGGCAAACTTTCCAGCTGGCCTGGGTTTTGGCTTTTGAGTGGTGAGCAGCCGGACCCGACTCACATGCCTTTTGATAACACGCTTAGTTACTAACCTAAGTCTGAAACTTAGAGGAGAATTTCATCTTTTAAAAAATGACCATCTTCCGGCGGTTTCTCAGCATCATTTACATACTCACCCAGGCCAGCTATCAGATACAGGAACTTGAAAGCAAGCGCTTCCTGTGTCATGTCTGGGGTTTTGATTCCTTCTGTATTTCAGCAACTTTCATAATAATGTCTAGTCTGGATGGGAGAGTTTGAGGCCAAATAAAGGTCTCTGAATAACACACCGGAAGAGATTTTCAGTTTGTCTTTGAGTCTGTTGGGGAGGAGAAAAATTTTCCTCTACCCTTCTTTGGGGGTTGGGGGTAGAAAGGAGAGGGAGGCAGCAGGGAGGGGCTCCTACAGCTCACTCCTCCTCTCCTCAGTTCCCACACAGGGGGCAGCCCAATCCCCCCAAATTTCTGTTCCCAAAGATGGTCTCCGAGAAACCCCTTCCTCTGGTGCAAACCCTCCAGTGCCACCCTGGGTAACAACAGTCCACCGATGACGATCTCCCCAGTTACACAGAACAGAGGTAACCTCATCATCGCCTGTTTTCATACGACATTATTGTGGGGAAAAGATTATAATGCCGTAGCTTCAAATTCTGTTTAGAGATCATGTGCCCACAGCATTCTTTAAGGTTGAGCTCTGAAAACGTGAGGAAGAATTAATATCAGGGTTGTTATTATTAAAAATTATAAATACAAGCTGATGACTGAAGACAACTATTTTCATGTTTGGTTTTTTTTTTTGGCACTCTGAGCACAGAGGGCTTCTTGTCCACCTTCAAAACCATACACACCTTAGAGTCCAACTTCTCTGAGCTTGGGGACTGTTCGTGATTGGTTCCCTGCTGTTTCCTCAGGGCCTTAAATGATGCCTGACCCAAAACAAATGCAGCAAATATGTCTTTAAATAAATACTAATCATTGTGCTGTGCAACCAGTCAATAGCGTTCCATGTTTTGAAAGCATCTTACTGCCTGGTTGCTGAATCTCTGGGAAATGAAAACACTCTCCAGTAGAGAGGTAATATGAACTCTTGACGTGAAACACATATTTCTAAGTCTGCAAGCTTATATTCTGACTAGACATATTTACTGACTACAACATTTTTTTACAGTACTTTACATTGATCCCCTATTTCTCTACACCATACTTATACCTATTAAGTTAGCCAGTTCTTACCAAATCTCACCATTATATTGTCAGAAGAAAAAGAAAAACAAGTCCTTATTAGGCTTATATTCTTATTTTCTCTTTTATTTTTGGCACTTCATCTCATCTTGTTGGAAATATTCTTGTTAGAATCATCTACTTTTTTTTATATACTGTGTATATTTCTCCCCCAACCCTGCCCATATACACGAGAGCATGCATGTACACACACACACACACAGAGGCACAGATTACACTCCACCCAGGTGGCACGAGTGGTAAAGAATCCACTTGCCAATGCAGGAGACACAAGCGATGCAGGTTTGATCCTGGAGTTGGGAAGATCCCTTGGTGTAGGGAATGGCAACCCACTCCAGTATTCTTGCTTGTAAGGTTCCATGGACAGAGGAGCCTGGTGGGCTACCGTCCACGGGCCATAAACAGCCAGACACGGCTGAGGACACAGAGATCCGTGCTGCTGACACTGAGGCCGAAGCGATGACCATCCCACAGTGACAGCCGGAAACCCAGCGGCCGAGAGTGGAGCCAGGCACGCAACGCGCACTCTGTCAATTTGTGCTGCTGAGTGAATTTTAAACGTAAGAAAATACACTCAAAGATCAATTAAAAGGTAAAGTGATTATACACATAAGCATACGTGATATGTTCCTATGCATTAAAAATTACTTAGTGTTTTTTGCATGCTAGTTAGACCACGGGTAGGTAAATGCTAACAAGAGAACATGCAGTAAACGCCTGTTCTATAGAAAGCTTCTCTAAGCTAGTATGAATCACTTCTTACAGTAGATATTTAAGAATGTGGAAAGGAAAGATTTCAATGACCCCAGATTCTTGCACCTCCTCTTCGTACATAGAAAAGCACTACAATCATTGAATTGAGATGTCTGTTTTTTGTTTCTTTGTGATTAGCAGTAATCTTTTGTTATCCCAGAAAAAAATTACATGCATCCAGGCTTCTGCCAGTCTCTCAGAGCTGTCTGAGAGGCTGTTTCCGGGGGCTGGGCTATAGTCCTCAGTAAAACACTGAATAAACTCAACTCACAGTTCTTATATGGTGGGGTTTTATTTCAGTCCATGAAGGTAAATACTAGGAGCATTAACGCTTAATTTTGTTTTCAACAGCTAAAATACTAATATATTTTGGTATATAAAGTGTGAACTTCCCAGCTCCACTCAGCTTTAAATATTTGATGTATTTAAATGTCTTTGAAAACTTAACAAATTACTGTGTACATTAAAATGTGAATTAAAATGACAGTATTCAAATATAAAAATAATTCACATGTATTTCTGAAAATGTCTGCTTTTAAGAGAGTAGCTCTTTCCTGTTCTAATATATGTAAAAGACTTGTAGATAAATTTTAGAACAATACATTTTTATAGGAAAATCAGATCTACTTTGCTAATATTTGTTTTTTATTCTATTTTATGAATAGGAAACATCCTCCCAATTATTTATACTTCCGGTGTTACTTCCTTAAATAATTGACCATTAATGCTTCAGAGAGCAGCTGTCAATCACAGCTATCACACTTGGCTACTTCTCTTGAATATTCTATTTTATTATCTTAAAATTCTTGGAAATAGTGTTAAAGGAGAAGATACTGATAATATTTTTGAAGACAGATTAAGTGAGCCAAGTCAAGGAATAGGGATTTACTTTTTACTTGGACACTCATGTCTGGTTGAAATCCACAGGCTTTGCGGCTGAGGCAGGACTAGGACAATCCACAGAAACACGCCAGGGCGGCAGAGCCGCGCAGGCAGAGCCGCCAGAAAGGCGATGGGAGGCCCGGCAGGGCTGTGCGCGCGGAGAAGAACGACGGCGTCTGGGCTTTAGAAACACCGCTCTGGAGTTCCCAGGTGAGCAAAGTGCAAAACTGGAGGCAAGGGAATCAGCCAAGGTGAGAGATGACGGGGGTTTGTTCTAGGGAGGTGAAATGGAAATGAAGAGAAACAGATCAGCTCAAATTACATATATGAGGAATCATCAATAAAGTTCTGAGATTAATGCAGTGACTTCAAGGAAGCAGTCAGGAATGACACGCAGAATTCTAGGCTGAACGACGAGAGAGCCAGCACAGCCGCTGGAATAGGGAGCGCAGGGAGGCCAGACGCAGGGGAAAGGCCTGGGGCTCACGCGAGCCGCACCGAGATGCTCAGGAAGACAGGCATCAGCAGGCTTGGGTCTCAGCAAAGTCTACTGGACTAAAGCTCTGCACTGAGGCCATCACACATGGCTGTTTAGAGACAACACAGGAGGATTTAAGACTGTAAAGAAACAAGAACGAAGATGAGGGGGCTGTGTCAGAGGTCTGAAAAACATCCACACTGAAGGAATTTTTTAAAAAGTTTAAAAAAGCACTGCGTAAAAAAAGGCAAGGAACACAGGTGGAGAAACAAACCAAGAAAAGCACATGTTTTGGAAAGAAGGGAAGATTTCCCTGATGGCCCAGTGGTTAAGAATCGGCCTGTCTGTGCAGGGGTCATGGATTCGATCCCTGGTCCAGGAAGATCCCACATGCTGCAGGGCAAGCAGGCCCCCGTGGCACGTCGCCCGAGCCGGCACTCTGGACCCTGTGCTCTGAAACAAGAGAAGCCGCCACGGTGGAAACGCTGCACGCGGCAACGGGAGAGCAGAGCCCTCTCGCCGCAACTAGAGAAAGCCCGCACGCCGCAGTGAAGACCCAGCACAGCCGAAACCAAAGTCAACAATAAAATTTTTTCAGCAAAACGAGACTTATCCACTGTCAAATTCTGCTGTGAGATTAATCCTCATCACTGCTTCTATGAAATCATCATGTTGAAAAAGCGAAAGAGACCTGCTATCAACCTGACCGTGGGAGTCCCCGCTCTCCTTTTTCACCTCCTGTAAACCCTGTGCAAGAAATAGACTGACGTCTGTTGTCTGATGTAGACTGATGTCTATTTCCTCCAAAATAACGCCAAGGCAGGCTGGAAGCGACTGAGGTCACACCGAAGCTGAGCGTCAAGGTCAAGAGAAGAAGCCGAGGAAATGGTTAAGGGCCAGGAGGCCGCGAAGTTCACAGAGTCAGCAAAAAGTCAACTCACAGAAGGTGATGAGTCTCTCATATACACGCAGGAATCTACAGGCAATGCAATGTCAGCTGTCAGCTAAGAGGACTCGGGAAATTCGGAGGGAAAAAAGCTCCGTAGATGAACATAAAAGCTTTGGAAGGGAAACAGACTCTGCACAAAGCAAAATGAGAGGGAAATAAAGAAAGTATTAGGAATTTGAAAAAAGTTGTAAAACTATAGGAAATTAAAAAAAAAAAAACAGGTCAGGAATTAACAGCATAGGGGACTGCTCTGCTGGTCCAGTGGCTGAGACCATGTTCCCAACGCAGGGGGGCCAGGTTCAGTCCCCGGTGAGGGAACTGGATCCCGCATGCCACAGCTAGGAGCCCGCAGGCTGCAGCGAAGACAGAAGGCCGCACATGCCCCAGTTAAGACCCAGCACAGCCGAAAACTAATGACCAGAGTACACATAATTAGAGCCCCGAGAGACACAGCTAAAGCGAGAAAAATTCAAGCAGAGCAACCGCGACTGCCGTCTTCAAAGGCCCATTACGTGCCAGGGAAAGCTGGTTCAGAGGAGTGTCATGAACTTCTTATTACAGCTGTTTCGAATTACCACACACAGTGGCTCAAAACAACACACATTTATCATCTCCCATTTCAAACACCAGAAGTCTCACTGGGCAAACGTCAAACGGGTGGCAGGTCTGTGTTGTTCTGACCGCTGGCACGTCCGGCCCGTGGCTCCCCCAGCCTCTGCCGCTGGCCCGCTCTCCGGGGCTTGTGCCCGCCCTCCGGGGCTCATGCCCGCTCTCCGGGGCTCCTGCCCGCCCTCCGGGGCTCGTGGCCACCCTCCGGGGCTCGTGCCTCCTCTCTGGGGCTCGTGCCCGCTCTCCGGGGCTCGTGCCCGCCCTCCGGGGCTCGTGCCCGCTCTCCGGGGCTCGTGCCCGCTCTCCGGGGCTCCTGCCCGCCCTCCGGGGCTCCTGCCCGCCCTCCGGGACTCGTGCCCCCTCTCCGGGGCTCCTGCCCCCTCTCCGGGGCTCGTGCCCCCTCTCCGGGGCTCGTGCCCGCCCTCCGGGGCTCGTGCCCGCTCTCCGGGGCTCCTGCCCCCTCTCCGGGGCTCCTGCCCGCTCTCCGGGGCTCCTGCCCGCCCTCCGGGGCTCCTGCCCGCCCTCCGGGGCTCCTGCCCCCTCTCCGGGGCTCCTGCCCGCTCTCCGGGGCTCCTGCCCGCTCTCCGGGGCTCCTGCCCGCCCTCCGGGGCTCGTGCCCGCTCTCCGGGGCTCCTGCCCCCTCTCCGGGGCTCGTGCCCGCTCTCTGGGACTCGTGCCCGCCCTCCGGGGCTCCTGCCCCCTCTTCGGGGCTCGTGCCCGCCCTCCGGGGCTCCTGCCCCCTCTTCGGGGCTCGTGCCCGCTCTCCGGGGCTTGTGCCCGCCCTCCGGGGTTCGTGCCCGCTCTCCGGGGCTCGTGGCCCCGTCCTCACGGGCAGCTGTCTCGCCACTCTGGATTCTCTTACTGCCGCCTCCCCTCCTCTGCCCCTGAGCCCCTGGCCCCCTCGAGAAGGGCCTCTGTGATTGCCCTGGGGCCACCCGAGTCTAGAGCATGGGGTTGGTGCAGGTCTGGGAGATTAGATGGGAATGTCTGTGTGCTGTCCTCAGTCGTGTCTGACCCTTTGTGACCCCAGGGACTGTAGCCCGCCAGGCTTCTCTGTCATGAGATTTCCCAGGCAAGAAAATTGGAGTGGGTGGCCATTCCTTTCTCCAGGGCGTCTTCCTGACCCAGGGACTGAATCCGGGTCTCCGGCATTGGCAGGCGGATTCTTTACCACTAGTGCCACCTGGAAACACCCAAGTCATCTAGGATAATACACCCAAATTCCTTATTTTAATCATATTTTCAAAGTCCCTTTGCCGAATAAAGTAATAAACTTACAGGTTTCGGCGATTATGGTATGGACACATTTGAGGAAATATGTTTCTACCTACCATAATACTTGACGCTGAATATAAAACAAAATAAGTATTGCATTTTTAAGGCAAATAATTCTTTATGTAACCAGGCAACATGTGTGCTAAGTGGCTTTGCTTCAGTCATGTCCAACTCTTCGCAACCCTACAGACTGTAACCCACCAGGCTCCTCTGTCCATGGGATTCTCCATGCTAGAATACTGGAGTGGGTTGCCATGCCCTCCTTCAGGGGATCTTCCCCACCCGGGGATCCAACCACCGTTTCTTGCGTCTCCTGCATTGGCAGGCAGGTTCTTTACTACTTGAACCACCTGGGAAGCCCCAGTGAAGCAATACCTTGAGACAAATGACAAAGGAAAAGCACTACGTACCATGATTTCTAGGACGCAGTCAAGCACTACTGCACAAATCTCCACACACACTAACATTTATTTACACATTCGAGATTTACTGGAGTCACAACTCATCACATGGCAGGGTCCAGATAAGCCCCGGGACCCTCCAGGGAGGGTCAGCGTGGAGCGGCCGCCGCACCAGGAAGACCACGGCTCCGTGGAGTGCACGCTCACAGGGGAGGGGCAGCTGCATCCTTTATGGTGACAAACAGCAGTTTTGGTTTTGGCCAAATGTGTAAAACCAGACTTTTCCAAGTTGTAATTTGTCATTGGTCTTTCGAATCTTCTTCTGGCTCTATCTGAATTCTTAGGAGACAATTTGCTACCTAATGAAAGTTGCAAACATTGGACTTCGGAAAATGTCAAACAATAAGCAATAACAGAACTTCAAGTATTTTAGCATTGCGGTTGCACTTAAGATAAAGTCACAGTGAAAAATACAGATGCAAGACAGATTTCCCATGTCCATTTGCTTGTTTTCTGTTTTCCCCTCATAGAAGGTAGATTCTGTGAAAATGAGGGCTCACATATGCATCATTCACTGCTAAGCCCCAGTGCCCACACTGGAACTGGAAATTGCATGTTTTTTACCAGCATATGTAAAATATAAAGTAATAATTTCACACGGAAGGTTTATCACAAAAATGTTAGTTATTTGTACATATTATATACTTATTGATAATTAATATAAATGTCTATATGTTGTTTTATCTTCATCCTATTAAAATATTCTATGACTTAATATAACAGGGGAATGAATATTTCTGAAGATGATCTTGAGGCATTATAGAAGCCAAAATCATTTCTAAATAAAAAGCTGACTTTGATTTAGTATTAATTTTGCTTTATCACATGCTAATTATTTAAAATTTCATAGTATTAGAGTCCCAAAGGTAATTCTCTTTGTTAGGTTATTATAGGAGCCTAAATATTTATTCTCCAATTATTTTAAATGAATCTATTATCTTAAATCTGATTATGAGAAGTTTTGAGGCAGATCATTGATCTGAGGTGGAGTTCAAATACAGTTTTTGGGCATGAAATCTGCAGGTAATTGGCCTGCACTGAGTTCTCAGTGGAGCATCCCTGTGAATGCTTGATTACCTTTTCGTATAGTAGGCGTGTCACTGTCTGCAATCAGCTGCAAGCAGTCTTGAGTGACTGAAAAGCAAAAATATACCATTTTAGTTACACGAATAGAAATAGTAAAGGAACAAAGACGACCAAGAACACAAAGCTGCCAGCCCACTCTTCCAATGGCCCCTAATCAATCCTATCTATACTTTCTCACTGCCTACATGCTGTTCTTAAAATCCCTTTAGGAAATATGCCCACAGATTTCAATATAACTTGTACTTTAAATGCAATATGTATATACTTGAAACTCAAGTTTTAGAAAAACTCTCTGCTATTGAAATATAGTACTTTTTTTTAAATTTTGCCAACACGTGAAGTCGTGTCTTGACTCTTTGTGACCCCATGGACTGTAGCCCACCAGGCTCCTCCATCCATGGAATTTTCTAGGCAACAGTATTGGAGTGGGTGGCCATTTCCTTCTCCAGGGGATCTTCCCAACCCAGGGATTGAACCTGAGTCTCTCGCATTGCAGGCAGACGCTTTACCCTCTGAGCCACCAGGGAATACCATCTAAACAGTTCAGCTGAACTTCTAAAACATATGCCTGAGTAGAAAGAAAGTTTAGCTACCGTCATTTGTTCTCCAGTTCCCTCAAATATACAAGCCAAATGATCAGATTACTCTAAAATGATTCTTTTTTAAATCTAACATCAAATCATAACTGACTAGTACTGAAAATATCACTATTAACATTACTGAAAATAAAAATAATTGCTAACATTTATTGAGCTAGTATAAATCCAGGCAACTTCACAAAAATCCTAAGAATTACATACTGGAAATTACATCTTGGAAAGTGTAAACAACTTGTCCAGTCCCCAGGGACAGACAGTGATGGGGCCTGAATTTAATCATGCCTGTTTCATTCTGAGGCCAAAGTCAGGCTTTTGGTAAAATGTTTGGGACTAGAAAGAGAAGGAGAGCTACGACATCTTTTTAAGGTAAAATAGACGATTTCCCTAGGCAGCTGCATTACCAGTAAAGCATCTGGGTCACCTCCACTCACATCTGTTCACATTGCACATTGCATACAGAGTATTCCAGAGTGCACCAAAGAAAATGCAGTACTAAAGGCACGCAGTCGTGTCCAACTCTTTGCAACTCCATGGACTATACAGCCCATGGGATTCTCCAGGCCAGAATACTGGAGCGGGTAGCCTTTCCTTCTCCAGGGGATCTTCCCAACCCAGGGATCGAACCTAGGTTTCTCACATTGCAGACGATGCTTTACCGAGCTATCAGGAAAGCACAAAATAATATATAGCTATTCTATTAAATGAAGACAGTGCCTTCAAGTTAAAAGCAAAATAGGTACTCTGTCTGTAGAAAAAGAAAGCACAGCAGTATCTATGAAAAACATGGAATATGGAGCTGCTGCTGCTAAGTCACTTCAGTCGTGTCCGACTCTGTGCGACGGCAAAGATGGCAGCCCACCAGGCTCCCCCGTCCCTGGGATTCTCCAGGCAAGAACACTGGAGTGGGTTGCCATTTCCTTCTCCAGTGCATGAAAGTGAAGAGTGAAAATGAAGTTGCTCAGTCGTGTCCAACTCCTAGCGACCCCATGGACTGCAGCCTACCAGCCTCCTCCATCCATGGGATTTTCCAGGCAAGAGTACTGCTAAGTGTGCCTATTTTAAATTAAGAAAATATTAGTTTATTTTATACCACCCATCTTACTCAGAGTTGAAGTAATGCTTTAAATACATGCTTCACAATGTATACATTTTAAGAGCTTAACACAGCGGAGAGTTCCCACTGCATGATCGTTAGCGGAAACCATGGAATAACTGATGTAATAATTATGTGATATTCTGAAGCTATGCAAAGGCACAGGCCTAAAAAGAACGCTGTTAAAGGCAGTGATCACAGAAGAAAATCCGCCTGAAAATTTTCTTTGGTATTTAAAAGCAGAACTGTAATGTTAAAAACTGCAATCCTTTTTAACCACGAGACGTTTCTAACACATTTTTACATTAATCGGATGGTTTGGATAGGAGAAGAACGCTTTGGCTACCTTGTGGCTCTTTTTAATTTCTTTTTGTTGGAGTATAGTTGATTTACAGTGTTCCGTTAGCTCCAGTGGACGGCAAAGTGAGTCAGTTATACATACGCTTCCCCGGTGGCTCAGATGGTAAGGAATCTGAGAGAGTCAGTTCCTAGGCAGGTTAATAAGAAGTCGGGGTCCCTGAGGAGGAGATAAGGGTCTGAAATTCTCAAGGAGGAGGAAATGACAGACTGTTGGGTTTTTTTTTTTCCTCTACATTTCTTAGTCTTTGTCACATAAAACATTTTTTTTTTTCTCTAAGCCCGGAACTGATGATTACACAACTCAGTTTAAACTCTGTACTAGGGATTATATAACAACAGTGTATCCTGGTTGAGGACAGTTTCTGCTTCCTGAAAACCTTCTGACTAATTCTGATATTTTAGAATGTATATAATGGGAGAGGGTCTGGTAGGATCTTTCTATTGTTAAGTTCTAATCCTGTTATCTTAAAATGTAAATTGTGAGTCTGGTAAAATTTTTACAATCTTGAGACATTTTTTTGATTTATTGTAATAACTAATTTAAAAAGTATACAGCTCCCTTGCTAGCACTAGTGAGGGGGCCGCTCTCCATCCCCTTCCGATGTCTGTGTAAGAAGCTCTCCCTCTCCCTTTTTATACTTTAATACTTTTATACTTATATACTTTTGCTACACAAAAGCTCTTGAGTGATCGAGCCTGGTCCCTGGTCCCAAAGCCAAATCTTCTTTGGAGATCACAAATCCAACATCGTTCACTGTAAACTATCAAATCCACCTGCAATGCTGGAGACCTGGGTTCAGTCCTTGGGTCAGGAAGATCCCCTGGAGGAGGGCATGGCAACCCACTCCAGGATTCTTGCCTGGAAAATCCCATGGACAGAGAAGCCTGGCGGGCTTCAGTCCATGGGGTCGCACAGAGTCAGACACGACTGAGCAACTAACACGTTCACTTTCCACTCTTTTCTAGATTCTCTTCGAGCAGAGTTCCCTGTGCTATACAGTGGTCCTCATTAGTTATGTCTTCACATATGGAAGTGTTAGCGCTCAGCTGTGTCCCAACTCTTGTGACCCCATGGACTGTAGCTCGCAAGGCTCCTCTGTCCTTGAAATTCTCCAGGCAAGAATACTGGAGTTGTAGCCATTCCCTTGTCCCAGGGGATCTTTGTGGCCCAGAGACTGAACCCAGATCTCCTGCAGTGCAGGAGATTGCTTACCCTCTGAGCCACCAGAAAGAGAAAAGTGAAAATGAAGTCGCTCAGTCATGTCCGACCCTTTGTGACCCCATGGACTATAGCCCATCAGGCTCCTCCGCCCATGGAATTTTCCAGGCAACAGTACTGGAGTGGGTTGCCATTTCCTTCTCCAGGGATCTTCCTGAGCCACCAGGAAGCCCATTATTTATATACAATAGAGTGTATATGTCAACCCCAAATCCCAGTTTATCCCCCCACACCCCGCCTTGAAAACCGTTTCTGTTTTCTACGTCTGTGATTCAATTTTGGTTTTGTAAATAGGATCGTTTGTGCCATTTTTCTTTCCTTTTAAAAAGCTGGAAAACGAGAGCAGGAGTATCCGTGCAGCAGGGGGGTGACTCGTTACTGCAGTTCCTGCAGCAGACCCTCTGCAACAGCAAACATGCAAATGCACCGGAGCAGGCAGAGGGGCTGGGAGTAAGGGCAGTGTGAAAGGAAGGAACAACAGAGCATCTGAGCGTCTCAAGACTGAAGATGTCTTGACATCTCAGCGTCTAGAGTTGCCATAGTACACCTATTTTTCTAACAAACACCTCTTAAGGAATGACTACGCACATGGGACCACGGTAAGTTCTGTGAGGATGCAGGCGCCAACTGGAGCGTGCAAAACTAACTTTTCCTCCACACTGAAAAAGAAGAGGATGTTGACACAAGTCAAAGGCAAATTTCCAAATTCTCCATCTTTCCTTTGCCACGGACATGCATGCTGTTAAGCCTGAGTGAGATGATGCTCCTGAAACACTGAGTAGCGCACCTGGGACAAAATGGTTGCAAAGTCAGTCTTGGCTATTAGTAGCAGCAGCACAACCATTATTGTTCTTAATGGTATTGAACCAAATAAACTGGGAGCACAGTGGAGGGATACTATGAGAGAAGGCAGGCCAAGGGGACCAGATAGAGACCTGGGAAATGCTAGGGACACTATTCCAGGGCGGCACCGGTGGCTCTGTGGCAGAAAGCCCACCTGCTGGCGCAGGAGTCGTGGGTTTGATCCCTGAGCTGGGAAGATCCTACCTGCTCCGGAGCAACCAACCCCTGCACCACGGCTACTGAGCCTGTGCTCCAGAGCCTGGGAACTGCAACTACTGAGCCCATGCACCACAACCACTGAATCCCAAGCACCCTGGAGCACACGCTCCATAACAAGAGACGCCACCGCAACGGGAAGCCCACGCAGCGCAATGGAGAGTGGCCCCCACTCGCCGCAACTAGAGAAAAGCCCATTCAGCAATGAAGACCCAGCAAGGCCACAAGTAAATAATACCTTAACAAAAAAGAAACACTATTTCAATTAGCCCTCTCCTTGCGCTTTCCCATAAAATGCCTGCAGGAGATTTACCTCCTCCTCAGACCGAAAGGGGTTTACCTAATGAGTGATGTCTGGAAACTACCAGACTCATATGAAATACCTGGACTTTAATCTCCAGAGCCCAGGCAGAACTTGGCCACAGCCTACACATTGAAAAACAAAGGTCTAGGGGACTTCCCTGGAGAAGGCAATGGCACTCCACTCCAGTGCTCTTGCCTGGAAAATTCCATGGACGGAGGAGCTTGGTACGCTGTGGTCCATGGGGTCGGGAAGAGTCAGACACGACTGAATGACTTCATTTTCACTTTTCACTTTCATGCATTGGAGAAGGAAATGGCAACCCACTCCAGTGTTCTTGCCTGGAGAATCCCAGGGACGAGGGAGTCTGGTGGGCTGCCGTCTATGGGGTCACACAGAGTTGGACACAACTGAAGCAACTTAGCAGCAACAGCAGCAGCAGGGGACTTCCCTGGTTGTCCAGGGTTAAGACTCTGCCTTCCAGTGCAGAGGGTGGGGAACTAAGATCCTATACAGCTTGTGACCAAAAAAACGAAAACATAAAACAGAAGCAGTATTGTAACAAATCAGTAAAGACTTTTAAAATGGTCCATATATTAAAAAAATCTGTTTAAAAACCCAATGGTCTATTTTATTGCACAGTAGCAGAAATATAACTTTTAGAAGAAAATACACAATGAAGAGAAATTTTTATTTCAAAAAACCTTCAGAAAAGAAAATGGGACATTAAAATGACAGTTTAATAGCAGGGTTTGAATTATACTCACTGAAGCTAGTGCTCTTCATTAATTTTCCTTATTCTGGAGAAAGTCACGGGCTTTTCGAGGACATACATTCTTGGAGATAAGAACAGGACCTTCTATCCTGTCCTTGTTAGATGCCACTCAGGTTTCATCAACCCCATCAGTTCTCTTAACCTCTTCACCTTTTAACTCTTCCCATTCCCTTCTCCAGGGGATCTTCCCAATCCAAGCATCAAACCTAGGTCTTCTTCTTTTTAGGCAGATTCATTACTGTCTGAGCCACCAGGGAAATCCCTTTTTAGGACATATGGTATCTATTAAAAACTTATCTCCAGTTAAGTCTTTCAGGACTTTCTTTCCAATTCAACATAGAGCTGATCTTAGACTGATCTATAGATTATTGCTCACGAAAAGCAGGTCAAAAAAGGGCAGCACTGTTTTTTTTTTTTAATCTCCCAATAGCATAGATATCCAACCACAAGAGTTTTGAGGTACTGCAGTTCCTGCAGCAGACCCTCTGCAACAGCAAACATGCAAATGCACCGGAGCAGGCAGAGGGGCTGGGAGTAAGGGCAGTGTGAAAGGAAGGAACAACAGAGCATCTGAGCGTCTCAAGACTGAAGATGTCTTGACATCTCAGCGTCTAGAGTTGCCATAGTACACCTATTTTTCTAACAAACACCTCTTAAGGAATGACTACGCACATGGGACCACGGTAAGTTCTGTGAGGATGCAGGCGCCAACTGGAGCGTGCAAAACTAACTTTTCCTCCACACTGAAAAAGAAGAGGATGTTGACACAAGTCAAAGGCAAATTTCCAAATTCTCCATCTTTCCTTTGCCACGGACATGCATGCTGTTAAGCCTGAGTGAGATGATGCTCCTGAAACACTGAGTAGCGCACCTGGGACAAAATGGTTGCAAAGTCAGTCTTGGCTATTAGTAGCAGCAGCACAACCATTATTGTTCTTAATGGTATTGAACCAAATAAACTGGGAGCACAGTGGAGGGATACTATGAGAGAAGGCAGGCCAAGGGGACCAGATAGAGACCTGGGAAATGCTAGGGACACTATTCCAGGGCGGCACCGGTGGCTCTGTGGCAGAAAGCCCACCTGCTGGCGCAGGAGTCGTGGGTTTGATCCCTGAGCTGGGAAGATCCTACCTGCTCCGGAGCAACCAACCCCTGCACCACGGCTACTGAGCCTGTGCTCCAGAGCCTGGGAACTGCAACTACTGAGCCCATGCACCACAACCACTGAATCCCAAGCACCCTGGAGCACACGCTCCATAACAAGAGACGCCACCGCAACGGGAAGCCCACGCAGCGCAATGGAGAGTGGCCCCCACTCGCCGCAACTAGAGAAAAGCCCATTCAGCAATGAAGACCCAGCAAGGCCACAAGTAAATAATACCTTAACAAAAAAGAAACACTATTTCAATTAGCCCTCTCCTTGCGCTTTCCCATAAAATGCCTGCAGGAGATTTACCTCCTCCTCAGACCGAAAGGGGTTTACCTAATGAGTGATGTCTGGAAACTACCAGACTCATATGAAATACCTGGACTTTAATCTCCAGAGCCCAGGCAGAACTTGGCCACAGCCTACACATTGAAAAACAAAGGTCTAGGGGACTTCCCTGGAGAAGGCAATGGCACTCCACTCCAGTGCTCTTGCCTGGAAAATTCCATGGACGGAGGAGCTTGGTACGCTGTGGTCCATGGGGTCGGGAAGAGTCAGACACGACTGAATGACTTCATTTTCACTTTTCACTTTCATGCATTGGAGAAGGAAATGGCAACCCACTCCAGTGTTCTTGCCTGGAGAATCCCAGGGACGAGGGAGTCTGGTGGGCTGCCGTCTATGGGGTCACACAGAGTTGGACACAACTGAAGCAACTTAGCAGCAACAGCAGCAGCAGGGGACTTCCCTGGTTGTCCAGGGTTAAGACTCTGCCTTCCAGTGCAGAGGGTGGGGAACTAAGATCCTATACAGCTTGTGACCAAAAAAACGAAAACATAAAACAGAAGCAGTATTGTAACAAATCAGTAAAGACTTTTAAAATGGTCCATATATTAAAAAAATCTGTTTAAAAACCCAATGGTCTATTTTATTGCACAGTAGCAGAAATATAACTTTTAGAAGAAAATACACAATGAAGAGAAATTTTTATTTCAAAAAACCTTCAGAAAAGAAAATGGGACATTAAAATGACAGTTTAATAGCAGGGTTTGAATTATACTCACTGAAGCTAGTGCTCTTCATTAATTTTCCTTATTCTGGAGAAAGTCACGGGCTTTTCGAGGACATACATTCTTGGAGATAAGAACAGGACCTTCTATCCTGTCCTTGTTAGATGCCACTCAGGTTTCATCAACCCCATCAGTTCTCTTAACCTCTTCACCTTTTAACTCTTCCCATTCCCTTCTCCAGGGGATCTTCCCAATCCAAGCATCAAACCTAGGTCTTCTTCTTTTTAGGCAGATTCATTACTGTCTGAGCCACCAGGGAAATCCCTTTTTAGGACATATGGTATCTATTAAAAACTTATCTCCAGTTAAGTCTTTCAGGACTTTCTTTCCAATTCAACATAGAGCTGATCTTAGACTGATCTATAGATTATTGCTCACGAAAAGCAGGTCAAAAAAGGGCAGCACTGTTTTTTTTTTTTAATCTCCCAATAGCATAGATATCCAACCACAAGAGTTTTGAGGATGCATAGTCTAAAATAAGAAACATAATATTAATAACAATTGTAGTATTAATTGATGGCATTTGGTTTTCAAATGTCTTTTATACATCTTCCCTCTGCTACAATTGAGGGGAATTATATAAGAGTTTGAGAATAGTTTGTCTTTTAAACTTCTTTTTAACTAAGCAAGGCAGCAGCATACTTTAAAAACTTTCTGTCGATGGGGAGACACGTATTTCTAAATATATATGTAGGTACATGTGTATCTATGCATATATATTACATATCATAATGATCTAAGAAACACAAATGATTACTCTTAAGAACAGTTTTACAGCATAAGAAAATTCACTCATAATATTAAATCATGTGAAAAATATTTCTAAAACAAGACATTATATTGACGACAAAACTAGTTTTCAAAAGAGAATTCCTAAAATAAGAACTTTCAGGGCAGAAATCATTTAGTATTGCTCAATATTTAATATAATAAAATCCAACCAACTTTATAATTGGAATAGTGGTTGGACTGATTGAAGTTGAAAGCCACCTTTTTAAGTGTGACATTCAAATTTCATTTAATCAGGAAAAGAGCCTTGACAGTTCATGGAATTGCTAATATCTGATGACACAGTGGTAAAGAATCCACTTGTCAATGCAGGAGATGCAGGTTCAATCCCTGAGGCAGGGAGATCCCCTGCAATAGGAGATGGCAACCCACTGCAGTATTCTTAGGAATACTGGGAAATCCCACGGACAGAGGAGCCTGGTGGGCTACAGTCCATGAGGTCACAAAGAGTCGGACACAACTTAACAATTGAAGAACATACACACAGCTGTCATACTGCATTCTTTGTTGGAATCAAGCCCTTTCGAACCGGAATTAGTTTCTTATGCCTTATTTCCACAAAGCTAAACCGAATAGAAACTGCCGTAACTCACGCAGTTGGTGCCTACTGTGTGTGGCCCCATGAGAGGCAGCCACCCTGAACTCTTCCCGTGGCGCATGTTCTGTCCAGGACTGTCCGTATTCTGTCTGTATCCTACTCCCACAGTTCTCACTCATCTCACTCCAGAAACTTCTTCCAAGCTCTTCAGTCTGAATGAGATGTCCATCCTTCATTTTCTTTTCTCTTTCTTCTTTCCTGTCTTCTTACACATTACACTGTTCACGTTTTAAAAATGAGGACTCTGGAAGTGATGCCTAACGTTCAGGATACGGAAGTCAGGACAAATGTAGGAATTTGATTTTTTTTTTTTTGAGCTGCTTGCATACTAAGCCACTTCAGTCATGTCCAAGTCTTCGTGGCCGTATGGACTATAGCCCTCCAGGAGTCCACCAGGCTCCCCTGTCCATGGGATTCTCCAGACAAGAATACTGGGCTGCCGTTTCCTTCTCCAGGGAATCCCCCCAACCCACATCTCTCAGCCTCCTGCATCGATAGGAGGGAGGACTCTTAAACACTAGTGCCACACAGGAGACCCTCTGCTTGAGTTAGTTTTGAATAAATAATCAGTGGCTGTAAAATTTAATTAGGAGAAACCCCTTAAAGATGTGCACGGTGACCTAATGCTGGACATAGATTATGAAGAAATCAAAGAAGTCATGGTTTGGGATAAACATTTCTCTCAGAGTGGGAGTACAAAATCTGAAGAGTGGGAACAAGATTATAAAGTTTGATTATCACAGATAAGCAGTTTGCCTTACCAGCAAATTTTGTTACGTTACTTGTTTGTAGCTTAGGAAACAATATGAGTTGAAAGTTTTAAAAGAATTTCTGGAGAGCTAAATTGAGAAGTTTGTTGTTGACCTGGTATAAAACAGAAAAAAAAATTAGGCATTTTTAATCTTGAGAGGGGCTTGCCTAACACCTAACACATTTTGTGCTTCAGAAAGATCATACATGTGTCTGTGTGTAGAATCAGCTGCTATAAAGGGGGAACGAAAGTCAAGATTCGGCTGTTGACTGGTAATAAACATAATAACATGGGCGATTTGGTCTAGAAAGCAATTATGTAACTGGAGCAACCAAAACAAACTGTGAAGAAAAATTTAAAAGTTTCTGACTAATGGGTTTATGTGTTTGAAGGAGAATTAAAAAATAATAATAGAAGCAGCCTCTCAGTTCTGGTGAATTCAGAAAGATGGCAGCACTATAAAGGCCTTGGGGAGGGAAGAAAGTGGTGCTGACTTTTAGGAGGGCTTGGAATGAAGCTGATAGAATGCAGTGGAAATAAACATAACTGACAGAAGTAAAGAAATATGTCTGAACGGGGTCTACATGTGTATGTGCAGAAAAAGAGGCTTGGATTAGCTATACGTTGTCATGCACCACTCTTGGTCTATGCCTAAGGCAGCACAGGGCATGTCAGATGGTAGCCCTCTGCATAGCCTCTTAAGCGCTAAGAATAAAATTGCTGTTGTTTAGTCGCCAAGTCTGTAGCCTTCCAGTACTGTCCATGGGATTTCCTAGGCAAGAACACTGGAGTGAGTTGCCATTGCCTTCTCCAGGGGATCTTCCTGACTCAGGGATCGAAATCGCATCCCCTGCACTGACAGGTGGATTCTTCACCACTAAGCCACCAGGGAAGCCCCAAGAATAAAACAGCAAAAACAAAAAATGCTATCTTCATGTTTAATTTTGCAAATGGTGAAGTATTTTAACTTAAAGTTACCAGTTTTTTCATTGAGTCATCATCTCCACAGGATATGCTTTTTCTTTTGTCATGACTTCTTTGTATTATTTTAGGATATTTCTCTATTAATACTCAGGAGGCACTGGGCAACCTAACTTAACAGTGCAGAACATTAGCTTCATGACACATGGTGCCAACAGGTCTGAAGTCAAGGGAGGTAAAACCAAAAGTAGAAACACAGCTGGCCATCTGGAGAAAGGTAGCAATAAATCCAGAAGGAAATGGCAACCCACTCCAGTGTTCTTGCCTGGAGAATCCCAGGGACTGTGGAGCCTGGTGGGCTGCTGTCTATGGGGTCGCACAGAGTCGGACGCGAGTCAAGCTACTTAGCAGCAGCAGCAGCAATAAATCGCGTCATTGGCTGTTGCAGGTTCCAGTCCCTGGGGGACACTTCTGCCTGGACGCCACAGTGATCCCAAGTTCCACATGCTCTGAACCTGTTTCTTTACCCTCGCCACACACACTCACCTCCCACTCCTCGGTTGTCCTCTTATGAATCCTGAGTTGCTCAAGCAACACTAGCTTAGTCTCCAGCTCAACAGTGGGTTGCTGGTAGGAGGGACTGACTACGCCTGGGCTTCAATTCACTCATCTAAAGTGCAGACAGCAATGCCAACCTCCTGGGTTTATTAACAGGGCAAATGATAATCCTGCATCCACAGAGCTAAACCCAGAGCTTCCACATGGACCTCATCTCTCCCCTTTTCTGTATGTTCCGGAATGCCTAGCTCAGAGCTTTACACAGTAAGCGTTTCCTCTATTTTGAGAAAAGTCTGTTTTTCTAACTCCTCAGAAATGCGGATACTTTTTAAAAAGGAAATCCCACCACAACAAAAGAGCAGCTGACCAACACAGATCGTGTAATAGGACTTGACCCATAAAAAGTGCAATTAACCATTACAATGAATATCATCCATTTTTACAGAACTATTAATGAGAATGCATCCCTCAACATTATGACTTTATTTCTAAAATTCCTATGTGTGCATGCGTGCTGAGTGACGCCATGGACTGTAGCCCACCAGGCTCCTCTGTCCATGGGACTTCCCAGGCAAGAATACAGGGGTGGGTTGTCATTTCCTCCTCCAGAGAATCTTCCCAGCCCAGGAACTGAACCTGAGTCTCCTGTGTCCCCTGCACTGGATTCTTCACCACTGTGCCACACGGGAAACCTACGCATGTCTGAAGTTTTTTAATGTTGGAAGTATAAAGAGCAATTGAGCTTTCGGGAATTAGACAGAAAGACTTACCCTGGCCTCTCTTATTTGAAATAAAGACACATCCCCTTGCCCTTCCTCACCCTTAACTCTGCTGGTTCTCTTAAGCTCGCCCTAAAATGTTCGCTTTTGGAATGTATTTGCTATTTTCAAGTATTATTATTTACTCATCAATTATGTTTTTTGACTATTTTCTGTGGCTTCCCACTTCACTGCAATGTGATATCCCATGGGCAGGAAACTTCCCTCTGTTTGTTCTCTGATCAACACGCAACAAGCAGCACAATGTTAGGAACCTCTGAAGTTAGGGAAGGTTGGGAGAGACAGAGTATCACTTCTGGCTACCCTGGTTGGTCTGCTTCCTGGCTCTTCACTTTCCCAAAACTTTAAACTTGATAAGAACAGGGTTCAGAGATGTGGTTATCAGGTCACTATTTGCATTTTAAATACTTTTGTGGAAATTGACCAGAAGCCAGCTCTTGCAACACTGAAAAGAAGTCTCTCCTTATTGAAGCAGGGGACAAGAAAAATAACATACAGGGAAGGCTCTGGTCAAAGATCACCATGACAGCAGCCATCTGTTTCTGTTCTAGGAAAGAACACGCCCTTGCTGGGTAAGAGGCTGCAGGCCCATCTGGGGACAGAATGGATGGCTGAGTTACACACTGCACACTTGCAACACGCCTTTTATAGCCTTGGAAGTTACAGCTGAGACCGAAATGTCAATAAGCAAAGACTGGATGCTACAGACCCCTCTGGCATCCCATCTTTTCTTGCAAGGAAAATGGGCTATGGATTTCTAGACTCAAAAAAAAAACAACCCAGTACTGATATGTTTCTGTTTCCCCAGGTGGCACTAATGGTAAAGAAACTGCCTGCCAGTGCAGGAGGCCAAGAGATGCGGGTTCGGTCAGGAGGACCCCCTGGAGGAGGAAATGGCAACCCACACCAGCATTCTTGCTGGAGAATCCTATGGACAGAGGAGCCCGGTGGGCTACAGTCCAAGGAGGTCACAAAGAGTTGGACATGACTGAAGTGACTTAGCGTGTATATTTATGTTTAGCAATAGAAATGCTTGCCCCAGGGAAATATTTAAGTTACCATGTTAGGCATTAATTTATGTCTATTAAGGAGGCAGAGGTGGCTCAGTGGTAAGGAATTCACGTGCTAGTGTTGGAGACGCAGGCTTAATTTCTAGGTCAAGAAGACCCCCTAGAGGAGGAAATCGCAACCCACTCCAGTGTTCCTGCCTGGAAAACCCTATGGAGAGGGGAGCCTGGTGTGCTACATTTCACTGGGTTGCAAAGAGTCAGACATGACTGGGCACACACGCACTCATATTTATTATATTCAAAACTCTGATCTAAAAAAAAAATCAAATGCACTGTGGTATCCTGGATGGCTCCTGGAACATAAAAAGACATTTGGGGAAAGGCTGGAGAAATTCAAATAAAGCCAGGGCTTCTCTGGTGGCCCAGACAGTAAAGAATCTGCTTACAGTGCAGGAGACCCAGATGCAATCCCTGAATTGGCAAGACCCCCTGGAGGAGGGCAGGGCAGCCCGCTCCAGTTTTCTTGCCTGGAGAATCCCATGGACAGAGGAGCCTGGTGGGCTATATAGTTCATGAGGTTGCAAAAGAGTCAGCCATGACTGAGCAGCTAACACTTTCAAGAGTTTAGTTAAATCCCTGTTGGTCTCTATGTTGTGACAAGGCATTGCTAACTTTGGAGGGAACTGGATGGGGTCATAAGGGAATGCACTGCTCTGTTATTGTAACTTTTCTGCAATTCCAAAATAATTTCAAAAATGGAGAAATACAAAGTAGAATGATCTGAATCTTACAGGAAATATTTGCAAGATAAAATATGAGCAATTCTTTTTCTGCTCTTGTTTTTACTTTCTTTAAAATCCTCATGTTTTTACCACTATTTTTGTTATTAAAATGGAGACAAGTATAATAAATATTAATAAAAATAATTTTTGTCTTTCCATAATCTGAAACACATGGGTTTCCGATAACTTTTAAATTCCCTACTGAACCAGGGAGAAAGCAAAAGGTCATCTCATTTTATTAGTGAACTGTTAGAGCTGAGTAGAAACGCATTTGGAAGAATTTACTTTCTTGATGGACTCTCAAGCTGATTATCTTTAGGTTCTTATGAAGAGAATCACAGTTAAGTTCAGGTTCAGTACATAGATCACTGTGACTCCATCAGTGAAGAAGTATCCATGCATAATATCTTCAAAGCTGTGTCACTTTAGGTTGTTTTTTTTTTTTTTTAATTGGGACTATCTCCAAATACACTTATGGGTTGAAAAGTGAATTTTGGCTATTATAAGCCATTTGGCAATTTTACTCCTGGATTTCCCCACATTTCTGTTTGTTAGACTACAATCAGAAAATTCTTATGAAACATAGGAAACTTGCTAAGATGTTCATTTGAAACACAACATGGTTAAGAAAAGCAAAACTGGAGCCCTAGCACAAAATTCTAGACTTAAGTGAAAGCAGTGCTTTTGCTCCTGGGTGGGGTGGGGGTGTCTGCAAGGAGTGCCAACTGGGGGGCAGGCTGATGGAGGTGCTGCCCTTCACGTACTGACGTGCAGTTTGTGAATTTCACTGACTTGAAGATACGTGCCCTTTTCTGAGTATGTAAAGAATATGTCAATTAAAATTTTAAAAAAATAACAATCTATGAAATTACAGTTAAAGAAGTTGCTGAACAGGGGAACTTCTCTGGCTTTTCAGTGAGCCCAAATACTGCCTCTGCCTGGGGCAGCGAGAGAGTCTGAAGCAAGGGGTTTCCGGATCACACCCCTGGGACTTGAGTCTCCTGATCAAGCTCATTCTTTGGTTAAGCAGTTCTTTAAAAGGTCAAGTTTTTAAAATTTCATAAGAGGGCCTTTGATCAAAACTTGACAAATGAAGAAATATGGGAAAATCCCTCCCCCTCCAAATGATGTCACTTGGTGCTGGGCGCTCAGTCGCTCAGTTTTGTCCAATTCTTTTGTGACCCTTTGGACTGTAGCCACCAGGTTCCTCTGTCCACGGGATTTTTCAGGCAAGAATATTGGAGTGGGTTGCCACCTCCTCTTCCAGGGGATCGTCCCAGCCCAGGGATTGAACCTGTGTCTCCTGTGCCCCCAATGTTGCAGGTAGATTTCTTTATGGCTGAGCCATGGGGGAAGCAAAATGATCCCAAATCATTCCTAAGTCACTCCATCTTACTTGATATTGAGCCCTAAATTGGTTCATGCATGTTCCTGGACTACCTGCAGGGTGCAAGTGTCACGGCGACTATACAGCAGGAGAAGCGGGACCAGACCACGGGAGTCTCTACTCTTTAGTTGTACAGATAGTCTACACACAAATGAAAAGAATCTTCCTAGGAGATCTGTGATGAGTAGGCTTGCTGTGTTCTGGAGAGGCCAGACTTTCTAGCCCACAACATACTGGAATTTACTTACAAATTGAATATACACCCAATAAAACTGAGATGCCTGCTGAAATCTGCGTTGGATTTATAGGAAAATAAGAATGGGTAACATTCTGGTATATTACTTAACCATATTTAGCTGTGAAACTTTTGAGCATGCTTATAAAATGATAACGAAACTGACGTTGAGAAAGCAGAATAGTCTAGGAAAAATCTAGAAGAATATTATAATTCTGTTAGTTATAAATCCACTAAGTGCCCTGGTGTGGCTTAAAAATAAGTGTGAGGTCAAATACTATACATCATTTACTTGAAAACTCTGTATTTTTTTAAACAGTTTAACAAGCAATTTGAAAATGCCAAGGCTCCAAAGTAACAGTAACATTTTTAAATTAATCATGAAAGAATAGTGAAACCTATATTAGGAAAACTGCCTTATTGTGGAATTTAAATTCTATATTTAATATAGATATTAACAATTCTTGAATAAATAAATTCAAAATGTGAAAATTCAATTTTCCTCAGTTACAGGCTTTATAAAATTCCAATAAAATGCATCTAAACATATATAGATAACTAATAAGTGAAATGAAAACTAACATTTTAAAACTAAAAGCGATAACCTAAGGCTTTTGAGTTTTACTTAAAATAAGTCACAACTAGAATGGAAACAAGAACCAAAGAAAGTTCCACGGATTCAAACTGCATAGAACCTCCTCAATTCCCAAAGAAGGACCTTACCAAATGGAAAACAAAGGAAAATCATGTAGCTTCATACAAACTTCCTGGTATATACACAAACAAATTTAAAGTAGTGCTAAGTAAAATGGACGTTTTCCCTGCTTGAAAGGATGAAACATTCAAGTCAATTTTATTGACAAGACTTGCTGATAATAACTGTCATTGAGTTTCTCATCTTTAAATTTCTCCTCTGGGATCTGGGTGCTGTAAGTATATGCAAGAGACACGGAGACATACGTGTGACTAGCTGAGTGTGCAACGCATAGACTGTACATATGTATGGCGTTTGCACTGTATATGTGCACAATATACATACAAAATGTAACACATATATATCATATATGTGCTGCATTCAAGTTTTATAAAAATCCGAGGTAAACCATGATATTGATAATCGTGATTACATCTGTGCTATGGAAACTGGGTGGATTCTTATTCATTGGTTAGAATTTTCTGCTATTCTCCAAATTTTCTAAACATTGAAAGCTATTTGGGGAAAATTTTTTGTGAGTATATCATTTTTGGATGCCTTAGAAACACAAATGTGAAAAGACATTCACATGGGATGACATTTTAAAATATTAATATATTAATAGAATATATTTTGGGGAAGTGGGACTTAGGGAGTTATTCATTTCTTACTCAGTTTTTTCCTTCTTAAATTCGCTGCAATGACTCTATATCTCTCGGAATGGGCGAGCTAGGGTTTATTTTTAATAAGAAATTTACAGGCAGGAGTACTAGCAGACAAGGTTGAAGGACAATGAGGCATTCTCACCCTACTAGATATTGAAGCTCATTTTATTACAAAATTCCTTAAAATATTTAATGCAGATAAATCGGATAATAAATCAATGGAAAAAAGCAGTCTCAAAATAGATTCAACTATATATGAGGAACTCAATATAATATAGTAAGTGTTTCAACACTAATGAATTAGATTTATATATTTAGCAACACTTTGGAAGGAAAAAGTAAAAGAAGAAAGGAGAAGTTAAGGCTAGTATAACATGATTTTCCAAAATAAACTCCAGGACTAACTGATTTAATACCAAACTACGACACTAAATTACTAGAAAAAAGTCAAAATGGCACAAAAAAATAGCAAAGTACTTGAAGAGATTATGGATAAATATGTATTTTAACTTTGATATCTTAGAGAGAAATTTTAAAAAGGGTATCACATTAAAATATACAGATACAAGATCTCTGTACAAGTTCTAAAAAGCAGCAAAATATTGTGAAAACATTTACATCAAAATTTTGATAAACAAGATGCCTAATACAGAGTTTATTCAAAATTATTTAAAAAATAGGACAGAAGAGTGAGGGAAGTTATAAATAAAAATTAGTAGAAGATAAAATTAGAAGCTACCAAAATATGCAAAAAGAAGATAATTCTTACTTGTAAGGAAGCCACAAATTAAATTTGAGGCACTGTTTTTCAACTATTGAGCTAGCCAGAGTATATCTTTACAGGTAAAGCATGTGAGAATGTGAAGAGCACGGCATTTCTGTTGCGTTCATTTATAATTCATTTGGATACTGCAACAGGCAGCAAGGGTGATAAAGATGTTCATCCTCTTTGGCTCAGACATTCTATCTACAGAACTTATATTGAGTATATGCATCAAATTCCTCAGAAACAAAGAGATTTGCACAAAAATTTTGACATGTTCCATTCTACCAAAAAAAATGGAAATGATCATAAGATAACAAATAAATTAATATATGTGAGAATTACTTAGAAATAAGGAAAAAGCTTATTGTGCAATAAGTCAGCACAAAAATATACCACAGTGTACGTGCCATATTTTTTCAATTATGCAGAAAATACAGACGACAAAATGCAAAATGTGAAAATAAGGATGTTAGAGTATAGTAAAAATATGAGGGTTTTCCAGTTTTAAAATGTGTAAACCCAGTTGTTTCTGACAACTGGCATGGGCATATGATAAGCAGATACAAAATGTATTCCCGTATAAAACTAAGGAGGAATTTTTTCCATGAATAAGGCATTTAGTGAAAAATAAGTTTACAGAAGGAGCATCGTGTGTGTGTATGTGTGTGTGTGTGTGTCAGAGAGAGAGAGAGAGAGAGAGAGAGAGAGGCAGAACACCTAATCTGTCTCTCAAGCAGTCTCCTTCAAAGTGCAAATACAGGTAAATAATTACACCTGATCAGTTTGCCTCATAATCGGCACTAAGGTTAAAGGAAACAGGAGACGGACACCACCTCTCCCCCATACAAGCCTGCCTGGCGCATTCTAGGGGCTCAAAAAATGCTCCTGCAATATAAAAGGGAAAACTCCGCACGAAGGGTTTATTAAATTGCAATATTAGTAATGCAATGCAAATTCTCTTTTCCATCCTTGACATGAAGGAACTGAGGCTGAAAGTTTGGGGTGTCCCCCTCCTCCCAAATCTGAGATGTCTCTGGAGCAGGTAGAACTCACTAAAGAACTATTACGGATTATAAACCTGCGGAGCTCCTGGAAGAGCATTATAATAAGGAAAAGCTTTAACATCTCTGTGCCCCAGTGTGTAAAATAGGCTTCTTCTTAAAAAGGGAAGAAATCAAATAGAGCACCAGCGTGCACCTGCCTAGTCTCCACGTGGTTTCGCAGCAGCCAAGGCCCTCGGAGATGCGGTCTGCTCTTCGTCTGGACCAAACCTCAGTCCAGACTGCCTCCCGGCGCTTCCCCGCCCCCCTCGCCCGCCCGGGGACTCCCAGACGGTGCTCCTGACATGGGCGCGAGCTCTCTCTGAGCGGAGAGGTGAGCCCCTCTCCCCTCTTCTGTGCTCTAAGCGCCGCCGCACAGACGGATGGATGCCCCCGAAACGTGCTCCCAGGAGGACAGAACACGCGGTCAGCCCAGGACACTGGCCAGGGCTTGGCTCCGCCCCGGGGGGCACACTGGCTCGGGATGCCATTTCCAGCCTCCGGCTCCTGTTCGGCGCCCCTCTCCCAGGAAGGATGCTCTCCTCCTCACCTGAGCCCTGGAGCCCGGACCCCTGGGCGCTTCTGTTTCCCCGCAAACGTACCTGTTTCTTCTGCCTCCTGCAGGGCACGCTTAGTCCTGCCGCTCTGGCTGGAATTGCTTTCTCCCGGAGCTGGGGGTGCAAAGATCCGCTGCTAAGAGAAAAGCCCCACCACATTACTGCCGGGGCG